>CM077093.1:12874733-13194688 GCA_039513925.1 Platanthera zijinensis | reverse complement strand
CCTTGCTCTCTCGCTCACGCTGCGGCCTCGCCTATTCCTGCTGTCCTTCACTGATAACTCGCCTGCGGTCTGCCTGTCGCTTGGAATCTCCCCGCTGCTAGTCGCAATTTTGGTCGCGATCTCCTGCTCCTGGCGTGTCCGCCCCCGAGACCCGTGCGACTACCTCTTCTAACTCTTCTAACCGCCCGCCTCTTCTGCTGTCCGCGCATGGCTTCCGATACTTCTGCTGCTACTTCTGCTCCGCCAGCCCGTGCGGCTGCCTCGGCTTCCGAACTTCGTGATGAATTACAGATTACAACTATCCTCCCCTCACTGGAAAAAGGAACTTTGTTGAATGGGTTCACTCGGTTCGCCGTGTTCTGCAGACGAAGGGTCTTCTTCACCACTTGACCCGGGCCCCTCCGACTGCTCCCTCCGATGACTGGCTTCGCGACGATGGTCGTCCAGTCCTGGCTTCTCAACTCTATGGACATCGAGCCCTACCGAATGACCATGTATCATGACACGGCCAAGACCATGTGGGAGGAGCTTCACTCTTTTTACTCCGGGCATGATAGCCTACAACACCTCTATGATATCATTTCTGATCTTCAGAATCTTTCCCTCGGTGCTCCTGGCGATATGCTCTCCTTTGTGGCTAAAGCAAAGAGTTTGACCGAGGCTTGGATTCAACATCAGCCTCCTACTACTGATCTCGCCATTCAACGGAACCAGAAAGAAGCTGTCTCCATCGCCATGATGATGTCTCGTGTTCCTCCCCACCTGCATAGTGTTCGAGCACAGATCCTATCATCCGCCACAACTCTGTCCCTGTCCGATGTATGTTCCATGCTGCTCAAGGTCACGCCTCCTTCCGAGGCTCCTCATGATTTTGCCCCCGCTCTTCTTCAGCAGCCTCTCTTTCCGAACCCTCCTACTCGTGGATCTTCCACTCGGGGGGGCCGGCCGCCGTCTCGGGGACGAGGACGTGCTGGTCATTCTTCTATGAAATGCACTTACTGTGGCCGCGATAATCATCTCGAAGCTACTTGTTACCGCAAGCACGGCCTGCCTCCTCACCTTACTGCTACTACCTCTGCTGCCCCTACTCCACTGGGCCTTCTGCCCCCGATCTGGCTTCCACTACCCGCCAAGATATTGATGAGCTTCGTACCCAACTCCAACAGCTTCAAGGTGCCCTCAGCCGCTCCTCCGGCTCCGTCGCGTCCCTTTCTGCGGAAGGAATAACCTGTCTCTCTTATAGTCCCTGTTGGATCGTTGATTCCGGGGCTACTCACCATATTACCTCCCAGTAGCCCACCAAGTACCAACGGACGCCTCATCCCCTTTGCATTACTGTGTCCAACGGTGATACACTTCCTGTCCTATGACACCGCTGCTCTTTAGCTTACTCCGACTCTCTCTCTTTCCTCGGTTCTCATGTTTTGGGATCCCTTTTCATTTACTTTCTGTTAGTCGTCTCAACCCACGACCTTGACTGTTGCATAACTTTTTCACCTTCTTCTTTTCTTATGCAGGATCGTCGCACCCGGAGTTCCATTGGTAAGAGGAAGCTGTTGAACGGGCTTTTATCCTGGACATCCCACCTACTACTCTATCTGCTATCTCCACGGTTGATTGGCATCGCCCGCCTTGGGCATGCCCCCTACCGATTCTCAAGCATGCTCTTCCTGATGTACCTCTGCAGGAGTTCTCTTGTGAATCCTGTGTCTACAACAAACAACATCGCTCTTCCTTTCCCCCTGCTTGTACCAGGAGTAGTACTCCTTCTCTTTAGTTCACTCTGATGTATGGGGTCCTTATCGTGTCCCCAGTATTTTTGGATATCGTTATTTTCTCACATTTATTGATGACTACTCGCGTACTACATGACTTTATTTACTACATGATCGTACTGAACTTCCTTCTGTGTTTCGTGCCTTTTTTACGGATGCGTACGCAATTCGCCACCCCCCTCCAAGTCATCCGCACCGATAATGCTCGCGAATATACCGGGCGTGCCTTCTCTACTCTTTGCACCGAGTTCGGTATCATCCATCAACTTCATGTGCCTATACCCCCTCAGCAAAACGGGGTCGCCGAACGGAAAAATCGTCATTTCTCGATGTTGCCCGCTCCTTATGTTCCAAATGCAGGTTCGGTCGAATATTGGAATTTTACCGTTTCCACAGCCTGTCATCTTATTAACGGTGCAGGTTATTCTGGGTGAATCTTTGCAGGAGTTCTCTTGTGCCTATGCAGGAGTTCTCTTGTGAATCCTGTTCCAAATCAGCCTCCTTCATGATGCAGGTTATTCTGGGTGCAAACCTGCGGAGACTCCTATGGACACAAATCACAAGCTCTCGGCCCATAGTTCTGACTCTGACAAACTGCTTACAAATCCGGAATATTACAGACGCTTGGTTGGGAAGCTGATCTACCTTACGGTGACTCGACCAGACATCTCGTTTGCTGTAGGAGTTGTAAGTCGGTTCATGCACGCTCCTCGTACATCTCATCTTCAAGCAGTCGAGCGCATCCTTCGATATCTCAAGATCGCCCCCCGACAAGGACTTGTGTTAAGCCATCCACATCTCTATCACTCGTCGCTTACTCTGACGCTGACTACGCAGGATCTATCGATGATAGGCGCTCCACTACGGGGTTTTGCACTTACTTTGGTGGTCATCTCATAACATGACGTAGCAAGAAAAATCCGCGGTTGCACGCTCTTCTGGTGAAGCCGAGTATCGAGCTATGGCTGCGGTTGCTTCCGAGCTAACCTGGCTTGAGAGCCTTCTGGGAGACTTGGGTGTTCGTCTCTCATCACCGGCTACCTTATTTTGTGACAGTCAGGCAGCAATACATTGCCAAGAATCCGGTGTTTCACGAACGCACAAAGCATATCGAAGTTGATTGTCACTTTATCCGAGAAAAGGTACAGTCAAAGAAATAGATTTGGAGCATGTTCCTGCTAAAGACCAAGTTGCGGATATCCTGACAAAAGCTCTCTCCAGGCCTCTATACTATCAGTTTTTATCAAAGCTTGGTGCCTACGACTTGTACGCTCCAGCTTGCGGGGGAGTGTTAGAAAAGCCCAATTAAGGGCCCTGTTTTCTCTCTTTTTCTCTCTCCATGTATTAATCCCACATCGTGTATTTAGGATTTCTCTTCTCATTCTTCTCCTATATAAGTGTATTCATACTTGTAACTATTCATTCAAGAAGTATATACAAGCTTTGAGGCCTTTCTCTACAGAAATCAACATAAAACGCCCCACAACTTTGTAAAAACGGAAATAAGTAAACATCATTCTTACAGCGGGAGAGGAGAAGCAAATTGTTGCACAATCGAACTCCTGATGTGCAAAAGTGCGGCAAGGTTCTTCCAAGAACTCCAAGGAAGAAGTTGGAGAAGAGGAGGTAAGGGAGAGAAGCAGCAGCAGGTTTAAACCAGCGGCAGAATAACAGTATAGCAAGTCAGCAGCTCAGGAGCAACAACAAAGGCAGCAGCAGCTAGGACAACATTCACGGGAGTAGCAGCTAGGAGGCAGTGGTGCAACAAGATATCAGGAAGCAGTGGCTTAGGCAGCAGGGAGGGGGAGAGCAACGGAAATGGGAGATGAGGAGAGAATTCATCAAATATTTATATAGGTATATAGGCGGTGAAGAGGCAGCAAGAAGACAATTTGGAGTAACTAACTCAAATAGGTTTCACCACATGCATCCCAAGGTCAAATTCAGCTAACACTTGGCTAGCCAAGTGTCAAAATAATCAAACCAGCCATCTATAATAATTACAAGTGTCAAAATCATCAAACCTCCATATTACCAAGCTGCCAAAATTCATATAACCAGCCACAACTTGATAACAGCAGCCCAAAAGGACGAAGGACAACCCACTTAATAAACTCAGCCCAAAGAAATAGCCAATCCACTTGTGATTACTTTTGATACCCAAAGCAATATACTTAGCCAACAACAAGTCCCGCCGGCCATCAACAACAACTTAACAAATGAAGATCAGCCGCCAATAATAAGCAAGTGATATCAATAAAACTAAATGAAACGGAAAATGCGCGAAAAATCTCAATAAAAATTCATACTGCATCATCGGGGTAAAATAAATATTTTGTTTTGCTAATTTTGGGTTGTCACACATAGAGGTCAACTGCCACTTTGTAAGAGAGAGATATGGACTTATTTCCTTAGGTCATGTGAAGACCAGAGATCAAGTTGCAGATATTCTTAGTAAGGGAGTTAGGGTCAGAATGAACTTTATATGTAACAAGTTCGGTCTGGGTAGTTCCCACGACCCAACTTGAGGGGGGAGTGTTAGATATTGTTAGACATTAGTCCCATATCTTGTAATATGGATGTATGTTTTCCCTCCACTTTATATAAATACCCCACTTGGGCCTCTATTGGCGTGTACCAAAAGCATTCCCAATACCAAGTAACAAAAATGATCAAAATGAGTATTAAATCAAAATCCCAAACCATGCACTAATTCTGATCTGTACATCAGAACTTTCATGATTTAACTACATATCTAGATCTGAACAAAAGCAAAATTAGTTAAACACGTACCAACTCACAAAATCCCATTCATATCCAATCCCTATCTCAAATCTCAAGGAAAATACAATAATTTTGCAAACCCAATCAAAACCCCATAAAGCTGGAACCATATAACAATAAAATTGAGGCAAAAGTTCCTAAAACAACCACCAGCCAACCCCTTGACAATAAAATAAAATTCTTTGTGTTAAAACCCTATTTTGCTTAATAATCAAAAATATAAACACTTTCTACTGTCTTCTTAATTTCTGAATTATTCATGGAGGAAAAGTGCTTACAGTGAGGAGAAGAAGAAAGAGCACTTGCTTATCCAGTTGGCCTCTAATAAGTCGCACAGACCAGCAACGGTCTCTCGTAGAGCTCCTGGATCGATATGAAGAGGAGAGAATATCAATTGACATTGACGGCTAGAAGGGAAAACGTCGAGCCCTAGCTTGACCAGCATCGTCGAACCTTTCCACGAACTCCTGCGTCGGAAACGAAGAGGGCAGAGGAGGAAATAGCCTCTACTTTCATCGCTGGAAGAGCACAAGTCGTCGAGCCCTAGCAAGGAGGAAGGAGTTACTGTATTCAGCTGTCGTCATTGATGCATGGAGACGGGTTCTCGCCGAACCACCTAGCGGGAAGGAGAGAGAGGGGGAGTATCATGATGAGTGTGTGAGGGGACCGGACCGCTTTTATGAAAAGGCATGAGCGGTGCAATCAATCGAACCGGCTTTTATCAGAAGGCATGAGCGGTGCAAATAATATAAGTATTATATCTTCACCTTTATAACTTTCCAACTCACTTTTAAATCTACTTTTAATTAAACCCTTTAATTAATTAGATAATCTTAATCCACTTGAGCCCATTCACCTCTTAGTTGAATACTTACATATATTATTTATCAGTGTATAATCTCATCATCAAAAATATCATATATTATAAACCTAAGGTATAACCTAAACCATTTTAGTGCCTCAAAGTTTCGATTGCCGCGAAAACTTCGACAATCCCGAGCTCAAAAGTTCAAAGTGGCTTCAAATTGACACTGATTTATAATTATTTTCATCATCGGAAATTTATTTATTTCTTTTAAATTATAATTTTTGGTCGCTTCAAGTTTTTGGGTGTTACATTTGCTTCCACCTACATCGAGCCCTGCGTGGAACTTCCCGCGCCTCTACTTCTGCAGTTTCGAACCCCACGCGCCTCAATGCTCCACGCTCTCTCGAGCCTTGTGCAAACCGCATGAAAAGAAACTGGTTCCGACCGGGGAATTAATTATTCCTCTCTTAGGCACTTGGAATATTTTTGTCATCATTGCGAGACGACGCGGCTCTCGCGGTCCTCGGAGCACTCCATCCGGCCCGCGCCCTCTCCTTATCTCGCACTATTGGGGACTCATCTAATCAAATGAGTCAGATTATGTCCATGTTGCAAGCCGTCATTGCGCGACAAACTGCCCTCGCGGACCGTCGACCATTATTGCTCTCTCCAAGCGCTTCAATGATCTCTCTACCGCCCCCTGCACACAATCAAGTAAGTAGCATTCAGGCACCGCACTTATCCACCACTCCACCGCCGCCACCAGTCCATGCAGTCGCCACTCCCCCGCTGATGCCAGTCATTGCTCTGCCAGCCCGGCTCCACTTACCCCAACCAACTCGCCGCATCTTTTGTCGGCACTTACTCCATCGACCCCTGCTTCGCCAATCCCGACCGTTTCGTATCGTTTTGTTGATCGTCTTTTCTCCAACAAGCCTTGTCATTGTTGCTCACCGTTACTCCCCAAATTCAGTACTTCCACCGGCCCTGGTCCCTCCGATCGCCTTGCAGGTGTTGCTCCCTACTGCTCCTCTTGCCCTCACCGGACGCGGTGCACTGTCAAGCGCTCTTTTGGCGGGAGATCAAGATTCAGATGACCCAGCCATCCACGCGAAGTTCGAGCTTGATGGAAAGCTCAATTTTTGGTGACTGATGAGATGTTATGGATCGATTTCGGCTCCTCTTTCATTTATCATATTGTATTACTATTATGTTGTCTCGAGTTTTTTATTATGGGTCAAATCTTTAATATAGTAAGTCGCATGAGTCGCGTATTTTATTAACGCCCTTGTTGTATTTACAATTATGCCCCAGGATCCTATATATACCCCTTGTCATGTATGAAGAAGGATTAAGCAATGAAGAGTTATAGTTCTTGTCTCCTTGTTGTGAGATATTTGGTGGCTCTCTCCTTAACGAGCAACCCTGCTTAGGCAGCTGCGGTTAGGGCTCCGTTGTATCCTTCACCACCATCATCTACGCCTTCGAACACTGTTCCCGCCACCCCGACCACTCCGAATAAGCCCATAGCCGGGAACTAAAATGTAATGCGTGATTTGGGAAAATTAAGGACATTCTTTATTTGCAATTTTACCATTAATCTAAAATACACTAATGCTATTAAAGTTTCTGCAAATTAAATAATTGATTAGCGGAGATAGAATTAATCGAAAAGAATTACTACCTCGACACAAGCTAACTTGATCAATTATGCTCGTGATCGGACTCTGAAATTTTAATATTTCACTACGTGAATTTAAAATATATTTGTTACACTCTGTGCATGTTTGTGTTGCATTTAGGGTTAGGGCATCGTGTGTCGTTCACTTATAAATTTGTCCTGCATCAAATTAAATCCCATTTGTATGTTCATGTTTTGTTTGTGTTGCATCTATGGTTAGACATTGCGCGTCCACACACTTATAGATTCGTCCTGCGTCAACCTGCTTGGGAAGTATTTGTTTTTTGTGATCTTTATTTAAAATTCAGGGTTATATGTATGGATGCTATGATGTAGCATTTATAATATATTGTCTAATCATTATATTGGTTTACCACTATATTAATTAAATGTATAGCAAGATTGAGGTTTCTTGTTAAACAATCTTGTTATCTTGTTAATTAAATGATTGTATGGACTAAGTGACAAGAAACAAAACTGCAAAGCCGTGGGGATAGTTTTTCTAAATGTCGTTCTTGGTATATTGGGGAATTGCAGTTTCTGATGGACATTTTGTTCATTTTTGTGCTTGGTTTTTTACAAAGTTTAATTTTATTAAGGAAATTTTAATTTCAAGCAAAAAATTGATTAACTGAATGAGGAGATGAAACTTGTATATAATTTTAGTTTGTTGAAGTTCCACTTAATTTTAGAAGTGGAATTTGAAGAGTAACATTTTCATATAACAGAAATTATGAATTTAAATTCACTTTAGTTTAAAATGCACAGAGTCCAACATGTCAAAATCTGATTACACCATGTCAAAATTTAACACCTGACTCGTGATTTCTTAAAGCTAAATTTTTCATGTATAGCCTTCTAGGTCAGGCTGCTTTTTTTCATGGGAAGATTTGAGCCCGACATCTCCTTTGGAGATAAATGGGCCATATCATTAAGCCAAGCATCCAGTGGTTCGAAATCACCTATTATCGAAAGATAGCAACCAACTCTTATAGTTGCATCCTATCAATAGGTATAGTTTAAAATTTCTTTAAAATTTCCGTATATTGAGTATATTCAAACACTAAGAGCCATTGTGCTCTATGTGAAACAGTTTTACTGACTGTTATTATGGTTTATGAATGATGCAATCTAAATACTTCCAACTATTCTCTCTTTTAATTCCCTGAATTTGTATGTCAAAAAATACTAGATTCCTATTTTATTTGTGGCCTACGTAGTAGTGGCAACAGCTAGTGTGGTCCTTACATATGATTTCCATAACTCCTACTTTTAAAATTATGATTTGCATAACTATATATTTTGAAACTGTAAAGGACATGACAATTGGAGGGTGGCAATGCAGCATTTTTCTATAAGCTTATTGGAGTTTTTGAGCAGTGATTAGTATATTTTTTAGATCGGCTTAGACATCTGCGTGAAAATGCAAAATAAGAATAATAAGACACAGCAGGTAGAATGATCATACTGTCTGAAAATTATGTTCCTATTCACATAAAATTAGCTAAACTGTGTGGCAGTGTCAGCTATTCATTGTAATTGCCCAATGCTATCTAGATTGTTGCAAATGCTCACGGAAGTGCTTCATAAGATGGTAGCAAGGTACCTTGCCTTAGGCGCTCATCTGGTGCCTGTAGATAGAAATGATGTTTTTGAAAGAAGTGAATTGGTTTTATTCATTTTATATCTGAAATTGAAATCATGTCATCTGGGAAAGTATTTGTTATATCATGTTAGATTGCAAGTACATCCTTGGAAGTAGTGGATTTAATAATACTTGCTCGTTAATAAAACATGTTTTCTAATTTCAAGCAACCTTGAGCTCTTAATGGACTAGTGAGTTCATTTGTTGGTTGATATAAGATGCAATTGTCTGTCAAATGCTCATTCTTTTGAGCCTTTCACTTTTTTAATATTTTGCGAAGTCAAGTTAAACTTGAGCAGTGTATATGTGTGTGTATTAGCCATTTTCATCATTTGACAGACAATTTACACTGTCAAGAATGAGCATTTTCTAGTCAAGAATGAGCATTAGACCATTTTCATCATTTGACAGACATTTGACAAAATGCTCATTCTTGACACATATTCCTTTAGATTCCCATGAGATTGTTTCCTACATAGTCATAATGTTAAGAGCCAGGCATTTGCTAGTTTAAAGGTGTCGTCAAATTTTGACAGTGTATATGAGTGTGTATGGGAACTTTGTTCTGAAAATTTTGGTAACCTTTTTTGGCAATAGTCCTATAGTATCAAGCTACAACATGGTGTATGATTTGCTAGGCAGGAAGGTTATCATCAGATTTACTTTAGTAGTGTTATCATGATTTCAGGTTGTTTAGTAATTTTCTTTATTCAAACTGGTTTACGTTATTAGCCATTTTCATCATAGAATCATTTTCATCATAGAATTCCAGTATTGATATTTTTTCCTTGTTGTAATTGTGTTATGTTCATCTTCACTGAAGAAAACCCTTCATAAGGACTTTGGAGCAAAAGTTGGTGATATGCTTTGGAATTACTGCAGAGGCATTGATGATCGAAAGGTTGAGGTTCTAAAGGTTTGTATACAATCACTACAAAGTTATAAACTTAGAATCTATTTGGCGTGGTTGTTGCGAACGCCGCATTCTACCAATATCTCTTGCGGTGAAAAGCTGAATGCTCAGAGGTGTGCGTTCCTGGTTGCCACAAAATTGCAGTTTTCTTCTTTGGTGGAATGTGAAATGTGATCTGGGTGTAAGCCACACTTTGCGTTAATGCATTGTGTTTGAACAGAATGGGCCGTTCTCGTAATGGCGCGCCACCTTAGTTGGCAGTATTCTTTTGATCTTTTAGGAAATCATCTTTATGTTTCTTAGTTCTTTACTTTGATAATTCTGAAATCTTGGCATTATTAGTCGCAGTTTGTGAGAATTTATAGTCGGCCACCCTTTTCCATTTCCTCCCCTTCCACTTTCCTCCACTTGCCAACCTCCCTCTAGGTAAAGCTTTTAGAGGGGTAACAATCAGTGTTGTAGATGTCGGCCGACATGTCCGACATGTCGGCCGACATAAAGGTATGGCTTCCAAAACGCCACGAAACTGATATAAATTAGGTTCGTGGCGTTTTGAAAAAATCGGGCCGATATATCGGATTGGACCGATATATCGGCCCGAAAAATCGGCCATACCGGCCGATTTTTGAAGAATTTGGCAACTTATAACTTATAAATTATAAGTTATAAGTTATATAACTTCTAAGTTATAAGTTATAACACCCTCCCGACCCCCGCTGCTCTCTCTGTCGCGCTTCTGCCCTAGCTCTCCCTCTCGCTCTCTCCGCTGGTGCTCTTCCTCTCTCGCGCTCTCCGCTGGTGCTCTACTGCTCTCCCTCTCTCGCGCTCTCTCGACTCTCTGCTGCTCTCACTCTGTCTCTCTTCTCTCGACACTAGTGCTGGTGCTCTCCCTCTCTCGCGCTCTCTCAACACTGCGCTGCTCTCACCCTGGCTCTCCTCTCTCGGCATTTGCGCAGGTTCTCTCCCTCTCTCGCGCTCTCTCACAACTCTGCGGCTCTCTTCCTCTCTCGGGCTCTCTCGACACTAGTTGCGTGACTGACTGTTGCCTATACCTACGGGTGCATTCTTCTCCCTACCTCCCCCCCCCCCTCTCTCTGGTGCATTCTATATTTCTAATATGCCTATACTACTGAGTTATTCAGTGCCCTATACTACTAATTTCAGTGTCTATACTAAAATGATGTTGGCAATGAGTTGCTTATACTAATTTCAGTGCCCTATACTACTAATTTCAGTGTCTATACTAAAATGAAATATTAAAACCCGATATATGAAATATCCCCGATATATCCCCCGATATATAAAAAACCGACATGAAAACCCAAACCGACGTGTCCCCGACATCCGACATCTGCAACCTTGGTAACAATTACTATAACATATGCAAGAGTACTAGAAATCAAATAATTGACCTTAGGTGCCACTAATGATGGTAAGCGTAGAAGGGAGGGCTAGTGGAGGAAAGGAGGGAGGGGTTGCCAACTAGGTGAAGGAAAGGGGGTGGTTGGACAAATGGAGGAAAGTGGAAAGAGGGTGGCAGGAAGCTCTTAGTGAACACCAGTGGCAAGAAGCCATGCTTGAGGAAATGTGTGCCCTTGAAAAAACTGTACATGAGATTTGGTGCATCTTTCTCAAGGGAATACGGTTGTTGGGTGTAAATGAGTGTTTTCTGTCAAACAGAACACCCAAGGAATTGTTGAAAAATACAAGGTAAGACTAGTTGCTAGATGACACACTCAAATTGCTGGGATTGATTATCAGGATACTTTTGCTCCTGTAGTAAAGTTGAACTCCATAAGAATCTCCTATCATGTTCCTCCTGTAAGGGATGGAACCCCAGTTAGATGTAATGAATGCATTTTTTCATAGGGATCTAGAAGAGAAAGTATATATATCCCTACCTCCTGGGCTTGGATCTAAAGGGAAGGTCTGCAAGCTAAAATGAAGTTTATATGACCTCAAACAATCTTCTAGAGCTTGGTTTGAGAGATTTCATAAGGCTATGACGACCTTAGGATATACTTAGTGTAATGCAGATCATACTCTGTTCATCAAGTATAGGGAAGGTAAATTGACTGCTCTTATAGTTTATGCGGATGATATTGTTATAACAGGAGGTGATCTGGAAGCAATTCTAACTCTAAAAGAAAGGCCGATTAGAGAATTTGAGGTAAAAAACTTGGGGAACCTCAAGTATTTTTTGGAAATTCAAATCGCCAAGTCCAGACATGAAATTATCATTTCGCAGAAGATGTCATCAATTTACTTGAGACATCGGGGATGAGTGAGTGTAGACCTAAAGCAAATCATAGGCTTGAGAGAGATGACAGCTCAGTTGGTGATGAGAGCTGTTAGTAAAGCTGGGGGCTGGGTTCGAGACCTCGCCTCAACATCCCGCAGAATCGGTCATGGGGTGCTTGGGCTGCAGCCGGCAGTGGGTGGGATGCTTGGGCTGCAGCCCGGCAGTGGGTGTCATTCGTGTTCCTCTGGCTCGGTGTGACTCCGACAGAGCGGGGCGGCTCTGGGCCACTGCATCAACATCACTAGTTTTCAGAGGTTAATGGGTGAAGCTTGTTAATTTGTCACACACTCGCCTAGTATCTCGTATGCAGTTAGAGTGATCAACACTTCCTGAAGACTCGCCATCTTGATGCTGCCCACGGTATTCTCAGATACCTCAAGACCTCTCTTGGGGACAATATCTAATTCTCACCCAATGATGAGCTAAATATTGAAGTCTACATGGATGCGGATTTGGCTGGACCCGTTAATGATCGACGATCCATCTTAGGATATTGCGCTTTAGTTGACGAAAATTTGGTTACGTGATGTAGCAAGAAATAACATGTGGTCGCTGGATCTAGTGTTGAAGATGAATTCAGATCCATGACCCACATAATCTGTGAAGGATTGTGGATTTAGATTATTATGAGAGACTTTGTCCTTGAGAAAAAAGCGAGTAAATCAGACTATATTATGATAAAAAGGCGTCATTAGCATTACTCATAACCCTGGTCAACACGCTCGCACCGAACACATTGAGATCGATAACACTTCAGTAAAGAAAATATAGTAAGAGGAAATGTATGTACCCTGATCATTCCGTCTAAACAACAATTAGCTGACATCTTCACTAAAGGATTGACTGTGAGTGCTTTGGAAAGGATCATTATTTTATGAGTCATGTTCTTATATGACGTTATTTGTCTTGTCCTTTTTAGTCGCATTTCATGTCTTTCATTGATTTTCTATTTATTTGCATTCCAAGTCCGTCGTTTGTATTTCCATTAAAGTTGATTGTAAGTCTATTTAAATGACCCATTGGGTCTTGTATTGGTATGAATGAAGAAATTCTATTTTACCAAATCCTAAAAGAGATCTTGGAAGCTGTCTCTTGAGCACGCCCTGCTTAGGCAGCCGTGGTCATGGCTCTGTAGTATCTCCAATTCTCCACCATTGCCATCTCCACCTTTGGCCACTCCTCCGACAATCATCGAGTCGACCCATAATAACTTGGTATCAGAGGGAGTTCCTCTTCCACCGACGCACGCCAATTTTATCCTTCACGCATCTCCTCCAACGGCACAATTTTTTACTTCCAACGACTTCGACGAATATGTCGTCTCCTTCCAAAGAAGCCCAGACAATCATCGTTCGTCCTTCCGAGACAGCATCGACGCGAGTCTGCGCCGTTCGGCCATCGACGCCCTTCCAGCGTCGTCCAATGCTGAATTTCACGTCGTCAGATTCTTCTTACCTTCTGGTGCATCTTCTCACTGTTTCATCGACACGTCCTAAGCAAAACAACCATGTGTGCGTCTAGTCCTCTGCCGATGAGAAGCGCACGCGTAACAGACACATACACGTAAGCCCCTTCCTGTTTTGGCTGGCACTGATGCGAGGGGGGTGTATAGGCATTAATTTATTCATCATTCATGAATTTATTTTTTTATTAATTCTTAATTGAATTAATTAAGTAATCAATTAATTATAGAGCACATCAAGTTTAGTGCCACAACGATAGACGTTCTTTGTTCGATAGAGGAAATGATGGCCTATTTGGATGCTCACCTTCGGAACTTTGACGCACGTCGTCAGGACGCCGACGCTTGTTGTCTGGACGACATGTCCACACTCTTCCACAAATTTGATGATTTGATAGCCACCTTCCCGCCAAAGTTTCCTCCGTCGCCGCCACTGCCTCTGTCCCGCAGCTTCCTTCATCGGCCCCTGCTCCGCCAGTACCTCCGACCACCTCACCACCAAATTCATTCCTTCTATCGATCGTCTCTCATTCTGCTGCCCAAGCTTGAAGGCGTGTTAGCATTTGTGATTATTTTATTACTATATTTCATGTATTTTTCTCCACACCATGTATTTCTCTTCACTCCTATATATAAATGTGAGAGCCCTTGTAATCAAGTATTATTCCAAACATTTCATCAGTACTGATTTCACATATTTTTGGTAATTGGTAGGATAAGTTTAATCTGTAAGTGTCCATACATCATTTTGGTATTAGAGCATCATATGCCAGATAAATCAAGGCCTTCTCGCTAAGCATCATATTGATATTGGGCCACCGTAAGTAGGATGGCTACAGCGGGTTTGAGACCAGGTTTAAGGTATTAATTCCTTGTCATGTTTACCAACCCTATTTAAGTTGTCCTTCATCACATATATTTTTGTCATGTCCCATGATGGGTAGAAGTCTAGAGGATGCACAATAAGATGCTTGCAAAATTTTTATCGAAGGATAAATTGTAAAGTGGTATACAATGGTGACATAATGTTATGGGTTCGTTTGTTGAGGTCGTTGGAGGTCGGGGAAACATGGGGCAAACCCTAGAATGGTGGTAGAGGTGGAGAAGTTAGTAGAAGAAGAAGCTTGGAGAAGGAGATGAGAGGAAAAACAACCTAGAGAAGGAGAAGAGGGTTAGAGAGATAGAGAGAGGAATTTTAGAGAGATAAATGGAAATTTATATTTCATTGCTTAATTCCTCATACAAGGACTAAGAGCATATCTATATATATATATATATATATATATATATATATATATATATATATAATCCCCCGGGGGTAATCCCATAATTACAACAAGTTGCATAAAAACATAAAATACATGGAGATATTAAAAGACATAAAAGACGCATATTGACTCAACGACTCGACTAATACAATAAAGACGATACAATACGAGTTGATATAATAAGACTCCTAATACTAGATAATCAACGGCGTGGGGTCCATAACACTCCACCCGTCCTTCAAATCGAGCTTGTCCTCAAGCTCGAACTCCAGTTGGATGATCGACTCATCTGGCTTCTTGATTCCGCGCCAAAATAGCGTCTAGTAGCGTGCCGCGGTGGCGTTGGCGGTAAGGTGCAGCGGCGTCGACGTTGAAAGGACGAGCGGCTGAAGCAATGGGGCTGGCTGGTCCGGCGGAGTGACAAGAGGCTGAAATGGCAAGATGACGAGTGAACAACGACCAACAAAATGAAGGGGTCCGGCGGGACCAACGATGCGGTGACAAACAATGGTTGGAGTTGGTCGGAGATCCCATGGTGGGAATGGCGGTGTGGTGCGAGGTAGCAATGACAATGCGGCCGAAGTGGCCGACAGAGTAGTGGCCGACAGCAGAGGCAGCGATGTGGACAGAGGCGGCAGAGCGGAAACCAGCGGAGCGGGGGTCGGCGGAGCGGGGGCCGGTGGCTGCGAAATGGAGGCCACAGAAGTAGACAGTGGTAGCTTGTCGACAGTCGTCGATGATAGTGAGAGGTGCAAAGTGGTGAGGACTATCGGGGGCGACACAAGCTGCGGCGGTGGTGGCGGCTGTTCGATGAAAGGCGGTGACAACGTAACCACTTGAGGAAAAGTCGATGACTCCAGCTCTAGTGTTGGTGGCGATAGAAAGATAACCATCGAGGCATGAGACATGTGGAGGGCGGTGAGCTTGAGCTCGAGGTCTAAGTTAGCGTTCAGGTGGCTGAGCTGAGCTTACCTCCAAGCAATACGGCGGTCTAGCCTGGTGAGGGTGGTGAGGAGCTCAATGTGATCGGTAGGGTTAAGGGACATGATGAAAATATGTAATATTTAATTCATTAATTAGTAGTAAATTAATTACTTACTCAAGAGGAAATAAGTAATTAATTAATTAACATTAAATTAATTAAGTATGTGAGGGGTCGCGGATAATGTCAAGCTTAAGGAGAGGAATAGAAGGGACGTGCGGGACTTTAGAAGTATAAAAAAAGGTGTATCCGATTGAACTTTTTAAAAGAAAGGGGAAGAGAATGGTGGTGGGTCCCAGGAAAAAGAAAATAAAACAAATAGAAAAGAAGAGGGATGGGAGAGGTAGCGTGAGGGATTGAATTTGATGAATAGAATAAAAAATGACAGGCAGGATTCCCGGGTGCAGGTAGACTCCAGAAGATGAGAAAAATAAAAAAAGAAATGGCGCGTGCAGGAGATACAAGGGATATGAGGATCAGAAAATTAAATAAAAAAAGATAGAGGTGTGCATGCAGGCTGCTTGATGAGCAGGAGCATGGTCAAGGTTTAGCGCGCCGGTCTGAAGGGGAACGATGGGGGCCGAGGGAGACTTCGGCGGCGGATCTCTGGTGTGATGAAATGTGAGGCTCGGGGTTGGCTTTCGGCTCGAAGGTGACAAAGACGAAGCAGAGAGGAGTATCGTGCTTGAGTTGGGGAAGCCCGACTAGGAGGAGATCTCAGATACAGGTCCTGGAAGCAGGGAGGAGCGCGGATAGTCGACGCCGAGCCCTGGGAGGGAGAATGTGTTGGTCTGGGGAGAAGGTAGGAGTCGGGAAATCGGCTGGAAGAAGAATAACGACGACTCTTCGGGAATGCTTTGTGATGGGCTGGACGATACAAGGGATTAAAGTTGTTGTTGGCGTCTGAGGAGCAAAACCTGCTATGAGTGGACAGCTGGAGTATTGAGCCGAGGAAGGAGAGTTCTGATACCAATATGTTATGGGCTCGTTTTGTTAAGGTCATTGAAGGTCAGGGATACAAGTGGAAAGCCCTAGAATGATGGTAGAGGAGGAGAAGTTAGAAGAAGAAGAAGCTTGGAGAAGGAGATGGAAGGGAAAACTCTAGAGGAGAAGAGGCTAGAGAGAGAGGGGAATTTTAGATAGATAAAAGGAAGTTCATATTTCATTGCTTAATTCCTCATACAAGGACTAAGGGCATATATATCAAGCCCCCGGGGGTAATCCCATAATTACAACAAGCTGCATAAAAACATAAAATACATGAGGATATTAAAAGACATAAAATATGCATATAACTCAACGACTCGACTAATACAATAAAGTCGATACAATACGAGTTGATATAATAAGACTCGTAGTACTATATAACTAACAGCATGGGGTTCATAACACAAATTTAAGCTAAGTAGGCTAACACATCATGTGATACAATCCCGGGAAATTTCAGAGAGGAATCTGGCAAGGGGGAGGGTCGGGGTGGAGAGTGAGATGAAGGTGGAGAGAATGAGAGGAAAGGTTAGGGAGTACATCCAAGCATAATCTGAAAGAGTACAACACCACCCCTTATAAGTGTGGGGTGTAACAAAATAAGAAATACAACATACGGGGGGAAAAATAAATGCGTACAACCAAATAGGAAATAACAAAATAAGAAATAACAAAATAGAAATAAATAAAATAGGAAATAAATAAAAACGCCAGGTTGGCGCCGCGTCTTTGGTCTCTCCTCCTGTCGGCAGCCTGACGTCGTCTTCCTCCGCGTGCGGACCCGCCACGGTGTCTCCTCGGCGTGTGCGTGTCCCGTCGGCGTGCGCAATCGTAACAATACTGTCGTCTGGAAAACATGTCTTGTCCTCAAAGCAGTGGTCGGAGCGGTGTCAGCAGCAGTGATCCCGGGACAGCCTCGTGGCTTCGTTCTCCAGATGATAATACCCAGCAATCGGGACCTCCTGCGGGCCAGGGTCCCCCTGAAGGTGGTAGCAGCAAGCAAGTAGCTTGGCTGGGTAGTTCGGCGCCAACTGTCGTCTTTCTTCTGTACCATAGAAAACTGTGTTGGTGGCAATCCCGAAGAGGGGTCCGGTTCCTTCCCGAGGGAGAGCAAAGAGTGTAAGAGGGCGGAGTCACCATCGAGGCGACATGGTTGTCCCTCGTGTATGAACTGCATGGACATAGTCTCCCAGTTGACACATACCTCGTCGAGCGTGCAGAGCCAAGCCACTCCCAGCACGGCGTCGAGGCCGCCTAATCCAAATGTGAAGAAGTCCGCGGTCATGGAATAGCCCCCATAGAGAGAGAGAGAGACGGCCGTGCAATAACCCTGAGTCGGGCAGTGACGCCCATCGCCCATGCGGACCGCAACGTCCGGGGAGGGAACCAAGGAAAGGAGTTGTTGCACCAAGTGCTCAGAGATGAGGTTGTAGCTTGCTCCGCTGTCCACCATGATGATGATCGGGCGATCCCGCAGTGTGCCCGGAAGCTGAATGGTCTGTTGGTTGGAGATCCCGCCCGTCGAGACGCTAGATAGCTCCAACCGGTGGAATGTAGCTGCGGTGGGGTGGAGAGGTGTATCCTCCAGTGAGATCTCCAGGGTCTCAAAGTCAACCAAGGTAACCCAGAGTTGACGTCGCTGATGATGGCGCGGCACTCCTTGACCGCGCAGACATGTGTAGGTGAATAGGGCTGACAGCAACGGAAACACAATCCGTTGCGATGGAGGTCGTCCAACTCGCGGTTGGAGAATCGCTGAGGAGGGCCCGGTCAGCCTGGCACAACGACTGGAGGAGGGCGGGGAACCTGTGTCTCTGGGGTAACGGTCTGCCACGGTCGGCCCCCGACTGGGGTCCGCCTGACGGCACAATGGCCGAGGAGACAAATCCACATCCACGAGACGGGCCATGTCGAGGGCATCGGAAACCGTCCGAGGGTGGTGAGTGCGGAGTCGGGAGCAGATGTGGGGCAATAGGCCCTGCATAGAGAAGTCGAGATAATGATTTGGCGGTAAGCCCGAAACATGGGTGACGAGGGCCACAAACTCATCGATGTAATCATTCAATGAATCGGTTTGGCGGGCCCCACACAGTCGTTCGATGGAGGATTCAGAATAGCGGCTGTCGTAGCGGCGGACCATCTCCTGCTTGATCTCCGACCAAGAGATCGACGGGTTGGACTGTCAGAGCCACCGAGCCCAATGAAGGGAGGAGCCGTCAGTTCCCACGACGATCGTATAGACCTTATCCTGCTCGGGAGTATGGTAGAGGTCGAAGTACTGCTCCGCCTTGGCAATCCACCCCCATCGAGTCCAAACCGGCAAAGGCGGGGAGGTCCAAAGCGAGGGTGGGACAGCCTGGAAGAAGCGGGACTGCAGAATCCCCGGTGTACAGGGGAGGCGCCGCCCCGAGGATGGGCGGGCCGGCCGGCGAGCATGCTGAGCCGGTCGCAGGTGAGGCAGCGGAGGGTTGTAAGGCGTCGAGCTTAGCGTGGGTGGAGAGGATCGAGCCGTGCATGGAGGCTATGAGCGCCTCCTGGGCTTCGACACGGCGGAGGGCCTCGGCGGCGATGTCCTCCTGTTGCAGCTCCACGTTTAAACGGGTGTTGGGGGCCATTGCTCCGGGCGAAAGGCAGCCACGACGGAAGCGGCGAGAGCAGAGCCTGGAGGAACTGCGTCGAGCTACTCTGGTCTTGATCCGTTGGGAGTGGGCCAGCAGAATGCTTGGGTCGGGACGCGAATGCAGCACTGTCACGCGATGTTACGGAGCGGTCGATGTTGAACGAAATCGGAGGGGCGGAAGTTCCGTGCGACACGAATGAGCGCCGATTTCCGCGAGATCGGGCTAAGCGGACAGCGCAAACGGACTGGATCGACTGTGGCTGAGCGCAACCGGCAGCCTGTGGCGGGCGGGACAGCGAGGTCGGACCAATTGATTCAATCCCGGGAAATCTCGGAGAGGAATCCGGCAAAGGGGAGGGCCGGGATGGACAGAGAGGAAGGATAAGAGCGAGAGGAAAGGTTAGGGAGCAACCCTAATTCGCATACATCCAAGCATAATCCGAAAGAGTACAACACCACCCCTTATAAGTGCGGGGTGTAACAAAATAAGAAATACAACATAAGAGAGAAATAAATGCGTACAACTAAATAGGAAATAACAAAATAGAAATAAATAAAATAGGAAATAAATAAAAACGTCAGGTTGGCACGTCTTCGGTCTCTGCTCCTGTCGGCGGGCCCGACATCGTCTTCCTCTGCGTGCGGACCTGACACGGTGTCTCTTCGGCGTGTGCGTGTCCCGTCGGCGTGCAACCATCGTAACATCATGCAACACTGAATGAATGGAAACTCAATTCGTAATGCAGACCCCCAAACAGTTGGAATATGCCTAGTGATGATGGTGGTTGTTATAATGACAGATGAGGATAATGATATTTGCTCTATTTTTGCTGGCAAATTTGTTTTCTCATATGAGTGATAACCTGTCGATGGAGAAACTTGTCTCTTGGAGGGACATGCTCTTGATTTGTTTGTGATATCTCTCTTTGTGGTCATACTCCATGCAATTTATTTTATCAAGTTCGTGTATTTTCTCATTTCAATTTTTGTTCATGTATTTTTTACGAGGTTGTAGGAAACAAAATCTATTGGTGCCGAAGTGAACTGGGGGGTTAGATTCCTTAACACAATGGATGTGGGTGCTTGTCCCAAGATAAGTTCTAGAAACACTTAATTGCTTTTTCTTACGATTTGCATAAATCATTTCCTTATATTTTATCCCAGTGTGAACATTTTCTCAACAACCTTTCAAAGGAAGTATCCTCCCGTTTGCAGGAATGTGGTGTGGTAGCACGCACCATTAATCTTAAGGTACTAATCTTGTAGAGATTATGTTATATTCTGTTTTATCTTAATCTGCTATATATGATGTTTTTCTGTCACAGGTTCCAAAATAGTTGGCTGTGTTGTTATTGTTGATAAACATTGTCATTTGCCTATTAATGTCTTTCTAACAATATGGGTTTCTATATTTTTGTTATCCGCTTAGGTTAAAAGGAGAAGAGCAGGAGCTAAGGATCCTCTAAAATTCATGGGATGTGGGGACTGTGAAAACATTAGCCGCTCTATGACGGTATTTATAAAGCAATCTATCATCATCATTGTTAGCTTTGTCCCAATCCTTTTTGGGTTGATGAATTCTCATTTTCCATTTGTTCTTACATAGGTGTTAAAACTACCTTTTGCAAATCTGTCTGGACAACTTCTATTCATATGTTAATCTTTGGTTATGGTTTTCCTTTTCTAGTCCTACATGAATTTTTATCTATTCATCTTAATGTTGATTGATTCCTTTTGTAATTCACGCCAGTCTCATAGATTAGAACAGAAAAAATTCCTGGAGTTATGAATTAATGATTTTTTTTTACTACATTACATTTTGGTAGCTCCCTGTTGCTACCGACGATGCAACTTTGATTCAAAGGACAGCAAAGCAAATTTTTGCTTCATACCACATTGGTGAGTTCCAATTGAACATTGTTATGACTTTTTCTTTTTTTCATTAAGTGGCTCATCAAACCTTTTTGTTCTCTGTATAACGTGGAGGTCTATGTTTGTCTTACTTCTGTTGCTAATATATTACTATATCAATCAGAAGAACTTAGCGGCCTTGTAAGCATGGAATATATGCTTTCTTTTGCTGTCTATGCATATAGTTTATGAGTTTTATTTTTGAATGAAAATTTGGTCTCAGAAAATAAAAATTAATTCCTTCTTTATTATTAGAGAACCCTCTAAGTACACAAAAACTGATTAATTATTTTTCAGATAAAGTGATGAAACTTGTGCATTAATAGCAACAAAATAATCTATAGGGAGGAAAATAAGCAATAGTTGTCAGTCATATGGAAAGATGCAACAAAATTTAAAACCCAATACTTACCAATGGAGACAACAATTGTGAATCTAGAGGAAGTGGCCTCCAACGCAGAGAATGGTGCTTGGAATTGTCAAGCTAATCAATTATATTTTTTGAGATAAAATAACAAAGCAAAATGAGGCATCGCCATATGGAGTGGTGGCATGTTGAGTAATGAATATCTTACTAGCAATATTCCTCATCTCGGCATGTTACGAGGGCCCTAACGATGATAAGTTCTCAAGATCTTTTCCACCACGAAGCTCTGTTGCATCAGATGTAATTTCACTATCATCTACACGACTTGGAAAGTTATCCCAATTCGTGAGCTCATACGAACATATACTTTAAGCTCTTACTTGCCATGTATCCCAATAGCCTCATCCTTCACTCTGCCCAAATTGATCCTTGTATGTCATGATGTCATAATGAGGAACAAAAGAGTTGCCACCTGTGACTACCTTACCCTCAATAACTTGTAGGGAAACATTGGCACTTGGGTCTTTCAATTTGCCAACAGCTACAACAAACAATAATAATATCATCACATGATACAAACACTAAAATATATGAAATTACCTCAGCCTCAATTGATTCATCAGTTACAGGAACATTGACCCATCTTATAATTTCTCCATATCAGTGGCATCACCAAGTGTGATGCAAACACCTTCCTTGCGAATCACAACTAACTTGACCTCATTTGTTACTTTGTGATTCTCCTGGAAGCTCTATCCAATCAATTCACTGCTCTAAAAATCCTCCGCCATGTGTCATTGTGGAGGGAGCAACATCACTAAAGAGCATTATATTGTCCTCTACACGAGATTCATCAGCATCAGTTTCAGTCACCATTGGATCAAGATCCCATACAACTTAATCTCCTTGCATTATAACCTCAGAAAACATTCTTAAATAGTTTATGAAGAATTGAATCACTTTCTGCATTAACTTTTGAATTATTAACTTTAATTGTTGGAATTATCGAGTCAATGTCGGTCTATTAGAGTTGTAGGTATATTTGGGTTTAGTCCCACATTACCGGCTCGTCTTTATGTGTCTATGTATTTCCTATTTAAAGCCCCTATGTGGATGAATGAAACCATAATTTCTATTTCATTTTCTTCTGTTCCAACTTCCAACATTAATCATTGTTGGCACTTCATGTTGTACCTATGTAATTACTTCATTTATTTTCTGCTTAGTCTCGCCAGAAGATAAAAAGTCGTGATACCTATTAAAAACCACCTCATGTTGTACCTATGTAATTAGTTCATTTATTTTCAAGATAAAAGTGGTGACACCTATTAAAATTCACCTCATGTTGTTCAAAATATCTTATTATAGGACACTTCAACTTTTCACGACTATTGATCTCTCTATTGTCATCATGTCTTCTTTGAGACTTCAAAATTTTCACTGTAGACTAGTATGCTCTGTTAGCTTCAAGACAACCCGCTTGCACTGTTTTCATCTGAATAGCACCTGTTTTCATATAAAAGTAAGAATGCTTAGGCTTTATTCATACCAAACAACACAGCATGGTCAAACAAAAGTAGTCACTGAATCCACAGACTGAAAAAAACCTAGATAATGCTTTCTGTATCACTGGTTCTTCCATTTTAAATGTTTTTCATCAATTAGAAACTCATTAATAATTTTGTTTTTGTTATAGATGTGACGGAAGTTCGTGGCGCTGGCTTACAAATGTCGAAACTTGAGGTTATGGGCACGAATAAGCAAGGTCTGATGCATACTCTTCGTTGATATTTATTCAACATTTTTAAACTGTTAAAATACTGCAGCTAGAATTGTGGATTTTTTTCCTTTCTAGTTGCTTGAATGTAAGAACATTGCAAAGCAATTTTAATGTCCATTTGTTACTTTTTTATCTGTATGAATAGCTGTGAAAAAAATATTGTTGCTTGCAACAATTGACTCTCAGTTCCCATTTCTCCATGTCAGCCACATATCAATGTGGCGTTCTCGTACTACTCATTTCACGTTAATTTTTAATGTGCAACAAAAGAAACACTGCATGTTGCCATCGCATGACTGAATCTCATGCATTTCAAGTTGTCCCCTCTATTTGTAATACGTATCCCATACATTGGTATAAAAGTTTATATTTGTTATTTCTTCACAAGTTGGAAGATTGTAAGGAATGGGTGAGTGCTTTTATTGGTGTCATTACTATTTCATGTATTTCTTCGTTTGATTTGTTAGGTCATAAGCATAATATTCTGGAATCCTGGCTTACGGTTCCTGCAAAAGTGGGAGAAGAATTAATCAGACTAGAAAACCAAATGGATACAACAGGTAAATGTCACTGACTTGTTATGTTTGAGGTTTTTATACAGAAACCTTAACATGAGCTTAAAACAATAGTTGAATTGAAGTTGTGTGGGTCACCGGAAGCTCCTGAGCACATTACAGTTGACCCAACACATTGAGCCTTCTTCGCAGCCTACTTTATGAGATGTTTTAGTATCTAACTAGTCTTTTTGCTATTTGTGGAAGAAAATATGATCTTAATATAGGATAACGACATAAAATACATGAAAATAATACTTTGAGAAGACTAAGAAACCTGCATTTCCATCTCAAAACTCCGAAGTGATAGGAGTGGGATGAGGCTTATAAACACAGGTGGTTGATGCACGGTAGGCAGTGTGAGACTAATCAACAGACCACTACGGATAATCCGCACATGGGGCGGCCCCAACCAACGCGGACCCACATGAATCAACCACCTGTCGTGATTGATTCCATTCATGTGTTACCATGTTGTGTAGTGTACCTTGGATGGGACCTACAAAAATTAGATGTCAAAATTGCATTTCTTCGGGGTGATGTACAAGAGGAGGTATACATGAAATTTCAATCAGGCTTTCCTGGCATGTCATTTTTTAGGGCAAAATGATATGTTTTTCTAAAAAAATAGATTACGTCACTTCGTAAAATATAGGCCGACATATCCATTATTTCTGATATATTACCTGACATGACTTGTGAACATGTAGTCCGTAATTTAATTTTATGTTATGTTAGCAGACTAGAATTATATGTTTAAATTATCTGTGTATTATATGATGTATGTTTAAATCAATTAGACTTGATATTTTATTATTTTAATATTTTTTCAATCATTTTTTGTATAATTATTTCACATTATATTTCTTATTTCATATTACAAATATGTGAAAATTCAATACATTTATTTGTTGATTATTTAAAAGTGTTGTGGATATCGTCCGACATGGCCGACATGTCGGCCGGCATAAAGGTTTCATGGACAAAATGACATATTTCCGATATTTTTTTACAAAATATTCTTTTGGAATATATCCTCCGATATATCTGCTATTGACCGATATATTCGTTGATATATCCCTACATTTTATTGGCTGATTTTTTTAATTTATTTTAATTTGTTTCTATGGTCTAATAGACAATAAACCAAAACTGTTTCATTGTCTAGGTTATTTTTTGACCTTCCTCTGGCTTTCTTCCTTGCTCAAGCCGTCATCGTCTTCAATTTTACATGTTTTTCGAATATGGATTAAAAGTTTTTTATCTTCCATTGGCATCGACAACTTTCTGACTTCATGTTTTTTCTTACTATATTTCACGTGTTATACCTTTATTACTTGTGTAGAATAAAATGTCTATATTAGTTTGATAAATTTAGGAGTTTAATAAATATCAAATTATTAATATATATTAATATATGTAAATTTAAAAAATGATTAAATTTATATATAATTACACATTTAACTAATTAAATATTAAAACCCGATATATGAAATATCCCCGATTTATCCCCCGACATATTAAAACCGACATGAAAAACATAAAACCGACGTCTCGAATATCCGACATCTACAACCTTTATTATTTTTATGTTTTTATCATAAATTTATTAAGTTTGGAAGGACTTATAATCAAAAGGATATTTAGCTTTTAAATCTTCTTTATTTGATATAAATTTATTATTATCAAAATAAAATTATTATATAATAGTAAAATATTTTACAATATATCGTTTTATACTTGTTAATAATATTTTATAATTTTATTTTTGATCCTCTTCGTATTAATTTTAGGATATACATGGCCCATTGTTAGTCTATGTTTTTTCTTTAACTTTTAGAACAAATAATTATGCTTAGTATATATACAAATAATTTATTTATAAAATATGAAAACCCGCTAGTTTAAATTTTAAAATATCTCTGGCATGTCTCCGACTTCTGACAATATGTACTCCTAGGACTTGAAACCCATGAGGCAGCTCACCGGGTCTTGAGGTATTTTAAGAAGTCTATAAGGTGTGAGATTCTCTTTTCAATAAATAAACACTTCAAGATTGAAGTATTCACAAATGCTGACTAGGCTAGTAGTCAAGATGATAGAAAATCTACTACGAGGTATTACTCCTTTTAGTTCTTTATAAACGGTAATCTCGTAGCATGGAGCAAGAATTAAAATTGTGTGGCAAGGCAGCCGCATCTTGTCGGTTATTTAGAATCACAATAGATAAAAAAGATAAAATAAAAGCTTTATAATCAGGGGTGAGGTGATGATATGAAATATAATTGGCTATGGGATTGCTTAGTGCAACTTGTTTTATATTTGTTGTGGACAATGGGTATGTAGAGATCATCATTAGAATTTGGATTAGAAATAAGCACATGCAGAGTCTGGACATCTGGAAACTATACTTTCTCAGCAGCATGGAGCTTGCTGATAGGTTCTTAGGATAGGAGGTATGAGATTCCGTATTGGAAGGGAAGGACGTGTATGTGAGTGCTAGACGAAGTAATGGGAGAAGGGTCAATATTAGGTAGGTGAATATGACAAGTCTTGTCATTATCACTTTGTTTCTCCCTCTGACAAGGGCCAAAGTAGGTTTCCCCTTCACGAAACATGACATTTATGATACAAAAATAAGACAAGAAGGAGGTCTATGGGAAAGACGGTTGCTAAAAAATTAATGATTTGTTTAAATGTTTGATAGAAAGAAGATTTTGAGGAAAGAAACCAACACTTAAGAGTGAGAAATGTTAGGGGATTAGAAATTATTCTTTTGCCAGTAATGGGAGGAAAAAAATCATTAGGGGCAATAACTTTATCACAACCAGAGGGAGAAGTGTAAGAGGTAATACCCAAGGATAACCTAGTTGTATCATTGTATGGTTCTTCTGATGTAGGGGTAGGCTAGTGGTGCACAAACCTACAACGCTAGGTGTGAGTGCACGGGTGACACGCTAATCCAAACCTATATGCGATGCGAAGATCAATGCTTCGACGAATGAATATATGCAATGAAAATTTAGCGTCACGGTGACGGTGGCTGTCCCTGGCGGAAAACGGTGAGAACGGGCAATAAAACGGTGGATCCGGCCACGAGTAAGTAGATCCGGGCCGGGGATGGGTAGATCCGCTATTTAGGGGCGGATCTGGGCAAAAATGGAAAGTATGAGCGGTGAAAATAACGGATCGGGGGCTAGAACCCTAGATCTGGACTGATCTAGAGTCTTAGGGTTATTAGAATGGTGGATCCACGGAGGGGGAATGAGAGGGAGGTCGGCTAGGGCAAAAGGGCCCTTAGGGTGGCCGGATTTGGCAAGGGAAACGGCGGTGGGCTGGGGTGAGGCAATGATGTCAGCGGCCTGGGTTGGGGAGCAAGGGGGAGGCGGAACCGGGGGTGGAGGCCGGCGGGCTGGGCGACGGTACAGGAAAAGGAGGGGCGGCTTGCTGGAACCTGCAGGTCGGCAGTAGTGTGGGGGGTTTTGTAGGGGAATCCGGCGGTGGGAAGGGAGGTTTGAAGGGTGGAAAACAAAGGTGGGGGTAGGTGTTACCTTGGGGAGGAGTTCGGAGGCCTAGGAGTCGTCACCTAGGGTTCCACGACATTGGCACCGAGGCGGGATCGCTGGAATCCGGGAATGAGTGTTCTCCAAATTCTGCAATGACTCATTTCAGCCCTCTAGACTCCTATATATAAGAAAAGAAAAGCTAGGATTTGCCCATCAACGGCTATGATTAGCCGGTGGGTTCGACCCTTAAAATACATCAATAATAAACTAAAAAAAAACTAATATAGTTTTTTGACTCGCGGTGACGTCCGGACGCAACCGCGGAGTCCGATCGGCGATCCGATCAAGTCTTCCTGCGCGAATAAATGAACGTGGGTCCCGCCTTGCGGCGAACCCCTCCAGGTGCATGCATCGATGGATTCCCATCATCTTCTTTTCATAGTGATCACACATTTGATGAGTATCGGGGTTGGGTGGCCCGTGGCCAATCTTAGTAAGAGTGGAGCGATGAGTCATCTCATTGGATCTTAGAGAACATCAGCGGTGCTCATCACTCAAGATCATGTTGAACGCTTTTCATAGAGATGGAAGCTTCTCATGATGTAATGCATAGGTGCGCATAGTGTCGAACTCCATGTTGAGTCCCATGAGGAAGCCATGTATCCGAAAATGATTATGTCCTTCCGTATTTTGACCACATTGGCAATGCATGCTGGAGTGAAGTCGTCGAAGTAGTCCAACTCTCGATAAAGGCTTCAAATTAAGATAAATAGGCAAAGACAGACAGATCTTTGCTTCAGCTTAAGGTCACAGGTGGCGAGCGCACAAATCTAGGTCGAGCTACCAATCTACGAGTACGTCTCTCATGCTCTAATCTAGATCTCGTAGGCGGAGTCCATAAACATATATCTTTGGTTGACGAGAGGATGCATCGAGTGGGTAACCATGAGACTACCAATGAACTGTAGTTGGGTGATCATAGCAATTATCAATCCATCTTATTAGTATGTAAATCGATACCTAGGTGTGATATGTTTAAGGCTCTATTTGAGAGAGCGGTGTCATTTAAAAAGGAGCGATGTTAAATGGAGTTGTGATAAATTGTATTTTCAAAATTGAAAAACTGTTTGGAAAGATTCTGTTTGCAGTTCAGTTTAAAACTGAAAAATAATTGAGATGTTTGATAAAACACTGTATAGTGGCTGTTTAATTGTTAATCAATAATAAAAGTCCATATGTTCTCCAATTTTATTTAACTTTAGAACAATTGAGGAAAGCATTAATCGATGGTAAGATAATTTCTTCGATCTCTTATTTTACGCATTTATTACCAACAAATGAATATACCATAATAGTAGTCCATGTTTTTAAATAAAACGAGTACAATGAACAGAAAAGTCTTATCTCAAGACTCATACATCAATGATATTCGTTATTACAAATTATCATTAAAGAATAATATACTTATCTGAAATTATTCACTTACAAGCTAGTTAACATTCACACCTTCAACAACAAAAATGTGATTCAGATACTGATTCAATATCAACATTATTCTCATAATAATGCATTCACATACAAGCTAGCTAAAATTGATTCATACGCATTCACTGCAAAAGCGGATCTACCGGCTAGCTAAAATAATTTCTTTACATTCATACTTTTTCTTTGGAAAAAAAAAAGAACTACAAGAATCTACATGTTTAAAATAGTCACGGGAAAAAATGGATATTCCACACTTATCTTGTCTAGTAGTTCAAAAACAAACACGGATCTAACACTTTTATAATCAATGTATTGCTTGCCCCTAGCCGCAGAACCCATTTATTTCCAGAAACAGAAAAATGAAATGGAAGCTGACTGCGGAGCTCGGGGTCTGGACGGAATGAATGCTCGATGATCTGGAAGTTGGTCGTGGTCGCCGAAGAATCCAAGCCAGAGCGAGCTCGAAAGTGTTCGGAAAACATGAAGTTGGAGCGCCCGACGGCGGGGAAGGAAAATGGTGGAAGCTCGCACAATTTTAGGATCTTCTTGGTTTAGAACAGATTGGCGGAATTGGAGGAGAAATGGTCAGGCTCAAAAAGATATTTTTTGTCATGTTCATTGTTCCGACTGTAGAGAGATTCCCAAACGCCTATGCGCCTCGTGTTGCCACTAGAGGACTGACGCATTGGAGCTTTGACAGGTAAACAAATGGGGCTCAAATACTATGGATTGAGAAGTGCCTTGTAAATACTATGCAAGAAGATACCATTGATACTTGAAGGTAAAATTTATAAAACCGCAATTAAGTTGACAATGATGTATAAATATTATTATTGGACAGTAAAAATTTATTGATATCTAAGTTGCTTGTTGCAAAAATGAGAATCCTAAGATGGATATGAGACAAAACTAGAAGAGATAAATTAATGAATGATTATATTTAAGAAAAATAGCAGCGACATCTATTCAAGATCAGATGATAGAAAACAGTCTTAGGTAGTTTGGGCATGTAACAAGGGTTAGAAAATGCAAAAGTTAGACGAGTTGAGTTAGTATCGAAGGATTAGGTAGGAGAATGGGTAAACCCAAGGTAACATGAATGTAAGTTGTTCAAGATGATTTATATAGGTTAGGTGATGCAGTGGCAGGTCGACTCGAAAAGGGATTTCTAAATGCAAACTTAATTGCAATACGGTGTAATGAAAGTGCACAGCGGTCCGCTCCAAAATTGCAGAAATTAATTAATTAATATATGATTATCATCAGAGGCACATGCAGTCACAAGAGAACAACATATTAAATTTTGCAAACGAACGTGGCGCTATAATTTTAAGCGAACGCATAATAAATCCCGAAAGTAGTTGAGTAAATGATCTAATAGCACACTACGATAAACATCGTCCACAATAAGAGTTGCCGAAATAAACAACAATAAAGGACGATAACTTTTACCACAACTCACATGTGTAGGCGGCGGCGGTGGCGGTTGTTGGAGGGCATCCAAGGTCTTTGTGGAGCGGGGAGGGTGTCGGGAGGTGTGATAAAGACTGGGTCTACGATTATTGATAGTGGGGCTCACTGTAGAAGGATTTAAGGATAGGTGGATGAGGGAAATGTATTTGTTGAAGTATGACTGGGCGAACTGGCGGTTAAAATCAGTGGGTTGTTAATCGCGCGGTCAGGAGGCTTATCTCCAGCGGATTGATGTCCAGACTGTTGTTGTCGGTATCCTTGCGGTCTTACGGTCTTGCGGTCTACTACTGCAACATGTTCTCTTCTGTCTCTGGTGTTGTCGAGCGGTTAGTGTTGTCTAACCGCGCGGCCTTGTCGGCCTGATCGGTCTCTTTGTTCTAGCCGCACAGCTCTGTATTTTGCTTTTTTAGTCCCACATTGTGTATATGTATTCTCTCTTCTCTCCTCCATTCTATAAAAGGGAGGTCATACCTTTGTAAATGATAACTTTTTGGATAATTATTCCACTTGAATCCTTAGTCTCTTCTGTCCGCGCGGCTTCGTTCCCTATCCGCGCGGTTTCCTTTCTTTGTCGCTGCCCTGTTTGCGCGACCTCTTTCCCTCGTTTCTGTGACCTGTCTTCGCAGTCTCTCCGCTCTCTCTTCTCGTTCGCTCGAACCCTTTGTGTTCGCGCGACTTCTTTTTGTTCGCCCGAACTTCCTAGTTCGCGCGACCTCTGACCTCCCCCTGTGCTTTGATCTGCTTCCTGGTCGTGGCCCTTTTTGCCGCTGGTGTGCTGACACCGTGACCGTTGTAGTTTCCTCTCTTTTCTGTTGCGGTTTCTTCTCTCTTGCCACTGCTGTCGCGGACTCCTACTCGCGCGACCTCTGTTCTACTCGCGCGGCTTCCCTGCTTTGTATCCGCGAGACTTCTGTTCTAGTCGCGCGGCTTCCCTGCTTTCTATCCGCGCGACCTCTGTTCTGCTCGCGCGGATTTCCTTTTTTCCTCCCTCAAATGACCAACTCCTCCGATATCTCCACCCCCGTCATCTCTACCTCCACCACTCCTGTGGCCCATCCTCCTCCTCCTACTCCTTCCAGAAACCTTGGCACGGTTTTCTAAACTAGTTGGTTCCAACTATCCTGATTGGAGCGTTTCTTTCACCCTTTCTTCTTCGTTCTCAGCGCAAACGTCATCACCTCCCTCCCCTCTCTCCCCGACTCTGCTCACTTTGAGGACTATGATGCAAGTGATGCGCTTGTCCGCACTTGGCTGGCCAACAGCCTCTCTGATGAATGTCTTCCCGTCATACGCCATGATGAGACGGTTTAAGGCTGCCTGGCTTCACCTCGCTGCTCTCTACTCGAAGGGGGCCCAGACGTCCCGCATTTATACTCTTTATGCGGACCTCTTCGCCCACCCTTCCATGTCTCCTGCTGCGGCTTATCAGCAGGTTCAAGCTCTTGGTGCAGAAATCCTCCAGAATCGCCCCTTCTCCGCGGACTTGGCCGAGCAGCACAAGTACTTCCAGGAACTGACTTGGCCGAGCAGCACAAGCACTTCCAGGAACTCCTGGTTGTTTGTTATCTTCTGCGACTTTCGGATACTTATGATCTGATCCGCCAACAAATCTTGGGCGAGGCGGAGTCTCCAACCTTGAATGCCACCGCGGCTCGCATCGCCGCTGTTACTTCGCTGCTCCAGCGTCCTTTGTTGTCCTCCCCTCCTCCCCTCCAGGACTCTTATGCTCACACAAGCTCAACGGGGTGGCCCCAGTGGCCGCAGTCCAGTCAGGCGGCGCGCGGTTCGTCCAGGTTCCTCTGCTCTCACTGTGGTCGTACCGGTCATTCTGTTGACCGCTGCTGGCAGAAACATCCTCATCTTCGCCCCTCTGGTGATACATCTTCCTCCACCTCCGGCTCCTCTCGGCCCTCTGCCTCTGTGGCCACGACTTCAGGTAGTGCCCATGTCGTTACCCAAGGTAAATGGCTGATTGACTCTGGTGTGAGTGTGTGACGAATCACATGACCGGCAACCCTCAATTCTTCTCTCTCCTCGAAACGCATGATCGGTTGCCCCCGGTTCTTGTTGCGGATGGCTCGCTTCCCCGGTTCACGGGACGGGCGTGGTTCAAGTCACCCTGTCACTTCGTTTGGCAGACACCCTTTATGTCCCGAAGTTCCCGTGCAATTTGTTATTTGTTACTACATTATGCAAGCAACTTCAGTGCTCCGTCTTATTCACTCCCACTTCTTGTTCTTTTCAGGACCTGAGCACCCAACGGACGATTGCTACTGGGACTGAGAGCAGCGGCCTCTACTTTCTAGACAATGTTTCTGCACTGTCTGCATTCTCCTCCTCTTCTACAGATCTTCTTCAATGGCATCTTCGCCTTGGACATCCTCCTCCTCGGATTCTTTGTCAGCTTCTGCCCCACCTACCTCCGACCAGTCCTCCGCTCAAACTGTGATGTGTGTCAGCTTGACAAACATCACCGCTCCTCCTTCCCGCCAAAGCAGAGCCGTGGCTCCTCTCGTCCGTTTGATCTTATTCATTCTGATGTCTGGGGTCCTTCTCCTACCCTCACTGTTGGCCGGGGTGGTAGTTCTTACTTTGTAACATTTATTTGATGATTTCTCTCGATGTACCTGAGTGTATCTATTAAAAAGATCGCTCTGAATTATTTTGTGTGGCAATCATTTTATTGTATGGTTCGAACTCAGTTTAATGTTTTTTATTAAAGTTTTGTGCTCTGATAACGCTAAAGAATATCTTAGTCATGAGTTCTCCTCTTTTTGTATGCAACATGGTCTTATTCATCAGACCAGCTGTGTTTACACATCCCAGCAAAATGGGGTGGCGGAGCGTAAAAATCGTCACCTCCTTGATGTCGCTCGTACTTTCATGGAGCAGATACAGGTACCTCGCTCCTACTGGGGCTATGCTGTTCTCCTCGCCTGCTATCTTATCAGTCGAGTTCCCTCTACGGTTCTCCACGGCAAGACCCCCTTCTCCATTCTCTACCCAGGCCAGGAACTCTTTCCTCTCCCTCTCCGTATCTTTGGATGCACAGCCTTTGTGCATGCTCCTTCCGCTACCCGCGACAAGCTTTCCCCCCATTCCACCAAGTGTATCTTTTTGGGTTATTCTCTACAACTCAGAAAGGTTATTGTTGTTTTGACCCCGTTCTACGCAAGCAATTTGTCTCCGCAAACGTGACCTTCGAGAATGCGTCCTACTTCTCTCATGCATCCCCACTTCTCCCTGCTCTATCTGATTCACCACCGTCCACCTTCATTCCTTCCCTGCCTATCGACGTCTCTCCTACTACATCTCCTCCTCCGTCTCCTCCTCTCTCCTTTCCATCTCCTCCCCCTTCTCCCTCCCCTCCGCAGCCGTCTCTCTCTAGTCCCGGGCCAGCCTTCTCCGCCACGGATGCTCCGATCACAGAGGAACGCGTCGACCTGGATCTTCCCATTGCTCTTCGCAAAGGGGTGCGGGCGTGTACTCAATACCCGCTTGCGGCAGTTGTTTCCTATGATCGGCTAACTCCTTCTCGCAGGTCCTTTGCTTTGGCTATCTCGGCTACTACCACTCCTCGCACCTACCAAGAGGCTCTTGTTATTCCCCACTGGAAAACTGTCATGGATGAGGAGATTGTCACTCTTACTGAGAGGGGCACCTGGACCCTTGTTCCTCCACCCATTGGTACTTTTGTAGTTGGCTGTCGCTAGGTATTTGTTGTGAAGTTTCGCCCAGACGGCACTGTGGATCGCTACAAAGCCCGGCTGGTTGCGAAGGGCTTTACTCAGACTTAATGGGAATTGATTACTTTGATACCTTCTCTCCGGTTGCTCGCCTCAGCACCATCCGCGTTCTTCTCTCTGTGGCCGTCAATAGGGATTGGGCTATTTCCCAGCTTGATGTCAAGGAATGCCTTCCTCTATGGGGGATCTTCAGGAGGACGTCTACATGGAGCAACCTCCTGGGTATGTTCTCAGGGGGAGACACGTATATGCCGGTTGAGGAGGGCCATCTATGGCCTAAAACAGAGCCCTCGGGCGTGGTTCGACAAGTTCAGTTTCATTGTGGCTGCTATCGTCTTTACAAGGAGTTTGGCCGATCACTCCTTATTTATTCGCAAAACCGCCTTGGGACTGGTGGTTTTGGCGATGTATGTGGATGATATTCTTCTTACTGGCGATGACCAGGCTGGTGTGGACTTGACAAAGAAACACCTTCGTCAACACCTGGTCACAAAGGATATGGGCTCCCTTAAATACTTTTTGGGGATAGAAATCTCTCGAAAGCCCTACTCCTTGGTTCTTTCTCAACGGAAGTATGCTCTTGATCTTCTACAAGAGGCAGGATTGACTGGTGTCAAAACCGGCCCCGGTGTCACCATGGCTACTGGAGAAGACAAAACATGGACAGATGACTCGCCCCTCTTCTATCCCATGTCACGAGGTACAGACGTCTGGTGGGCAAACTCATCTATCTCACAGTGACTAGACCAGACATCTCCTATGGAATGTTCATGCAAGCTCCTAGGGAATGTCATCTTCAGTCTGCCTTGAGGATATTAGAGTACGTCAAAGCTACACCAGGAAAATGGTTACTTTTTCAGAAGAATGGTCATCTAAAGGTTGAAGCCTACTCAGATTCTAGCTATGCGGATGATAAAGGTGACCGTAAATCTACATCTGGCTTTTGCACTTTTGTTGGAGGAAATCTTGTGAGCTGGAAGAGCAAGAAACAGTCTGTTGTCTCCAGATCCAGTGTAGAAGCCGAATATCGGAGTATGGCGTCAACCACCTGTGAGTTAAAATGGTTGCGTGCTCTCATGCTTGACTTAGGAGAGGTCTACGACTATCCTCTTCCTATGTTCTGTGACAACAAGGCCGCGATATACATATCCAGAAATCCGGTCTTCCATGAGAGAACAAAACATATAGAAGTTGACTGTCATTTCATTCGGGAAGAGGTCCTGAAGAAACAGATTTGTACTTCATTCGTCACCTCCGAAAAAGAATTGGCGGATATCTTCACAAAGCCAGTTTCTACTTCCTTCTTCCACATTTATGACAAGCTAGGCATGATTGATATTTATGCTCCAGCTTGAGGGGAAGTGTTGAAGTATGACTGGGCGGACTGGCGGTTAAAATCAGCGGGTTGTTAACCGCGCGGTCAGGCGGCTTATCTCCAGCGAATTAATGTCCAGACTATTGATGTCGGTATCCTTGCGGTCTTGCGGTCTACTACTGCAACATGTTCTCTTCTGTCTCTGGTGTTGCCGAGCGGTTAGTGTTGTCTAACCGCGCGGCCTGATCGGTCTCTTTGTTCTAGCCGCACAGCTCTGTATTTTGCTTTTTTAGTCTCACATTGTGTATATGTATTCTCTCTTCTCTCCTTTATTCTATAAAAGGGAGGTCATACCTTTGTAAATGATAACTTTTTGGATAATAAAACTTTCAATTATTCAAATTTCTGGAGTGTTTTTAATCGCCTGTTCGCTACTCTCACAGTATTGGTATGGCCCGGGATAGTGACAGAAGCGGCAACAAACCACTTACGATGGTAGGAAAATCCAAACTGCAGGTTACGGGAAGAAGGTATTACACGGGGATGTTGTTGGAAGCGCTGAGAGGCAATTTTGGAGAGGGGAAGACAGACTAGAAGTGAAGTAGACTCATGTGAGGAAGGAGGAAATTCTATCTGTGGGCGTTGAGGTCACGGAGGAGTAACAGTGGCTTCTTACTGAGGGACGCTGATGAAAATACAGGGGGAAAATGAAGAACGTGGAGGAGGATAGGAGTTTTTGGCTGTGGAGGAGGAGGGAGTGGCTTCAGGCAGTGGGCGGAGTGTGCGGGTTGTAGGGTTTCGTCCTGAAAGAGGACGACGAGGAAGAGCCGACAGCAGGATTTGCCAACGAAGACGCCGACAGGAAAGGGGCGGGGAATAGAGGAAGTACAAGGCTTACCAGGAGGGAGGCGGAAAAAGGAAGCAGCATCGGCATCGCAGCAGCGATCGGGAAGATGATGAACAGGGGTCGCACCTGTTGAAGACCGACGGTTTTTTATTTTAACAAAAACCCACGATGCCTTTCCCGAACCGCCGACTGCTCTATAAATAGACCTAATATCAAACCGCCTGCTGTAACTGCAAACCTAATCAGAAAATAAACCTCCCGATCGGACGGCTAATACTGTTTTGGCCGGATCAGGCTAAATACACCTCAAAATAAAAAACGTAAAATACGAAAGTGATTAGAAACGATCATCCGGACGCGACCACGGGCTCTGATCGCCCGCCCACGCAGCGGATCACCTCCTCCTGCGGGAATATACGCGCGCGGTCGTGGCGCGCCGTCAACTCCCCTCGACTTAAAGGCACTCAACTCCTATGAGTGTAGGTGGTGGTACTCTGCTAAGTAGCCGTGGGGTGAGTCTCTGAATCTCCTCCGAAGAAATCCAAGTAGCATCGTGCAGGGCTCGGCCTCTCCAACGGACAAGATAGTGTAGGGTATCGTCCGCCCGCGGCGTAGAAGTCGTGTTCGACGATCTGAAAGTACACAGCGGTCCGCTCCAAAACTGCAGAAAATAATTAATTGATATATGATTATCAGCAGAGGCACATGCAGTCACAAGTAATTAATTAAAAGAGAACAACATATTAAAATTTTGCCAACGAACGTGGCGCAATAATTTTAAGCGAGCGCATAATAAAATCCCTCAAGTAGTAGGGCAAATTATCTAATAGCACACTACGATAAAACATCCTCCACATAAGAGTTTGCCGAAATAAACAACAATAAAGAACGAGAACTTTACCACAATTCACATGTGTAGGCGGTGGCGGTTGTTGGAGGGCATCCAAGGTCTTTGTGGAGCGGGGAGGGTGTCGGAGGTGTGATTGAGACTGGGCCTACGATTATGATAGTGGGGCTCACGGTAGAAGGATTTAAGGATAGGTGGATGAGGGAAATGTATTGTTTGGCCCGGGACAGTGACATAAGCGGCAACAAACCACTTACGGTGGTAGGAAAATCCAAACTGTAGGTTACAGGAAGAAGGTATTACACACGGGGATGTTGTTGGAAGCGCTGAGAGGCAATTCTGGAGAGGGGAAGATAGACCAGAAAGTGAAGTAGACTCACGTGAGGAAGGAGGAAATTCTATCTGTGGGCGTTCAGGTCACAGAGGAGTAACAGCTGGCTTCTTACTGAGTGACGCAGATGAAAATAGAGGGGAAAATGAAGAACGTGGAGGAGGATTGGAGTTTCAGGCGGTGGAGGAGGGAGTGGCTTCAGGCGGTGTGCGGGCTATAGGGGTTTCCGGACGGAAAGAGAACGACGGGAGAGCCGGCGGCAGGTTTTGCCAACGAAAACGCCGACAGGAAGGGGCGGGGAATAGAGGAGTACAAGGTTATCGGGAGGGAGGCAAGGCGGAAAATGGAAGCGGCACCGGGTCGCACCAGTGATCGGGAAGATGATGAACAGGAGTCGCACTGTTGAAGACCGACAGTTTTTTATTTTTCAAAAACCCACGATGACTTTCCCGAAACGCCGGCTGCTCTATAAATAGACCTAATATCAAACCGCCTGCTGTAACTGCAAACCTAATCAGAAAATAAACCTCCCGATCGGACGTCTAATACTGTTTTGGTCCAATCGGGGCTAAATACACCTCAAAATAAAAAAACATAAAATACGAAAGTGACTTGAAACGATCATCCGACGACGCGACCGGGCTCAGATCTCCCGCCCGGGCAGCGGATCACCGTCTCCTGAGGAATATACGCGTGTCAGTCGTGCGCGCCGTCATTAGGTAACACCTAGACAAACACTTGACAAGAATGAATGGAAAACAAAGATTAATATCGCCGACACCCAAATTATTGAGATAAAACTATTGATGATTGCAATGATGAATTTGTAAGAAGCCCGATGTGTTGCCAATTATTGAAGGAATTTAATCAAAACTTAAAATATCAAAAGATGATCATCCATAAAGTGCCTGCTACGAAGACATCCAAGCATGGCTCAATTGTAATGCCCATCTGAGTTCAAGTATGGTTTTTGATTATGTGTGGCTGTGCATCAGATTTCTTTAGGCCACATTCACCTTTTATTTATGTGGAATGTTTTTGTAATTGTCCCCAAAAAAAAAAATCATGTTCATATAGAAGCTTTCAAATGTAGAATGAATAATACTTTTTGTGTTCAGTCAACACAATTTTAACATTCTCTAGTTTTTATTTTGTATGTGATAAGAAGATGCGATGTTGACCAAAAAACCTCTTTTACACTGCCCCTTCTTGTATGTAACATGCAACGTTAAAATATGTGTTTAGTTTGTGAGGGTGAGGTAAATTGCTAATGTTGATTATACCATTTTCTGAAATTTTCTCTTTTCAAATTCTGTTATGTTCATGTGCTATGTTATGGTTGATGTTTTGTCAAATGATGGACAACATTTTTTTCAGTTGAGAATCTTTGTCTTCTGGTGAAGATCGGCTGGCTGTGCAACCCAATGGACAACTCCGTGAATATTCACAGCTGTGCATTAGACCGAGAGAAGCTTCTTCAAATTCATTGCATGTTAATTTATGCGACTCCCGGCCCTATCAAAATGCTAGTCCAGCACTGCCACCTGTTTGTCTTCTTGATATGAGCGTTATAAAGATCTTCCTGTTGACATAATTTCAGAAATGAATGACGCTTATAATGGGAAGTTGTATGATCTCATGAGGAAACATGATGAGGACCAAAAAAGCCATGCAAATTTATTATTTACTACACCTTGGGAGGTAATAATTGAAAGTAGTTTAGTATATGTATCTCGTTTGTTCAGTAAGGGTTTAAGAAACCCAGTTAGTTATTTGATAATATAGAAAAGATGACATATGAGGAGGAATTAGAGATTTCGGGTCCGTTTGGAGAGAGTTGTGTCCGTGGTTCCGATGGAAAATTGAGCTTCAGTTAGATGGAGCTCAAAATAGAGTTTTGGGATTTTATGATTCATTGGAGCTTCAAAATAGAGGTTTACCAAAACACCCCAATTCTCTGGCAGCATTTTTATCCCACCAAAATGGCGTTAAAAACACCCAAACAAGCGAAGCCTTCATGGGACTAAAAAATAGATCCAATTTATGCAACAATATAATTTTGAAAGAACATTCCAGTAGTAAAATGTATGCCAATGATGATGCCTATAGTTGTCAGTGGGGACAACAAACTTTTAGTCCTCATCTTAAAAAATGGGTAAAAATAACTCAAAAGAAAAACTCCCTTATATATTTAATGGTGGAAAGACAATAGGAATAGAATGGAAAGATATACCTGCCCAATTAAATAATATTTGAACCCTTCTTTGCAATGTTTCTAGTTTCCCTGGTGTGATTAGAAATATACTTGATTGTTTCCTTGGCTATGGCTATCAGGAGACAGCCGCCGCCCGCGGGTGGGGCCGGAACCGGACACGGCTGAGACGGCATCGGTGGTTGCCTGGAGGGAGCCGATCTTGGAATGGAGGGCAAGGAGCGGGGCGTGCATGGAGGCAGCGAGTTGCGCTCTGAGCCTCCATGCGAGGGGGTAAGAGCTTCGGAGGCAGAATCTGGAGCGGGGGTCCCCGAGGTGCGAGTGGTGGGTCCCATGGGGCTGGAGACGTCGGCCTGCGGCGGAAATGGCGTATCTGGCGGATATCAGCCAAACCCGAGGGACGGCGGCCTTCCAGCGCCTAAGTGGTCTCAAAAAAAATCGCGGATCTATGTATCAGCGACTGTGGCTGGGCAAAATCCAGAGAAACAGTGCGGGAACGGCGGAGAGTGGCGGTTCTGGGTGGGAACGACGGAATCTGGACGAAATCGAGCAGATCGACGTGGTATTGGCGGAGGCCGACGGATTGGGCGGAATATAAGCGATTCCGGGCTAAACCGGCGGAGGAGGAATGGCGCGGAAATCAGTGGAGAGTGGTGAATATGGGCGGAAGCGGCGAATCTGGGCTGGATCGAGTGGCTTGGGTTCTGGTCGGTGGAAGCCGACAGTGTGGAAGCTGCGGTTTCGGCGGAAAGGCAAAGCAGAATCGGCGGACTCGGCGGAAAGGCGAGGTGGCCATCGGAATTGATTTCTGCAGAAGTCGCGAGGCGAAAGGCGCGGTTGATTTCTGTGCGCGAAAGTTGCGGAAACTGGAGCGGAATCGAAAAAAAAATCAGTGTTTGTAGTCGAGCGGAAGCGGGCAGACGAGCATCGACGGCGAGGATGTGCGGGCGATCCGCAGGTCAGATCAAATGATATGAACCCGGAAATAATCTGGCAAGGGGAAGGGCAGCGAAGGTGAGGAAGATGGAGGAGGGAACGAGATGAAACTCTTGGAGCAACCCTAATTTTCATTCATCAAAAATACAGAAAAAGTGTACACAACACCCCTTTATAAGCGCAGGGTGTGAATAGCAAGTGCAAAATAAAAATGCATACACAACATAATCTAAAATAACAAAGTGCGAAATAAATAAATAGTCACGCTGACGTGGTGTCTTCGGTCTCTCCTCCAGACAGGCTCGTCATCGTCTTCCTCCGTATGCCGACTCGTCACGGTATCTCGTCGGCATGTGGGTGTTCCCGTCGGCATGCGCAACGTTACAGTATTGGCCTTCTGAAATAAGGAAGATTTGATGTTCATAGGCAGGAAATGGGATTGTAAGGGAGTTAGGTGAGGGATTACTCAGTGGTTATAGGTAATTTCTAGATAGTGTTGTTTTTATGAATTTGTAGGTATTTATATTGGTAAGTGGGTTAGCGGCGGTGGTGGAGGGGGGATAATGCCAGCCCTGGTGGGTGGCCCGGTGGTGGTGGTGGTGGCCGGAAGACGGGAAGAGCTTCATTGTTGCCAGCCAAGGAGAGTGGGGAGGGGTGGTTCAAGCGTTGCAGTTGGATTCAGGCTTTAGCACCAGGTGATCAAAAGGAAATAATTTCACTCGACTTTCAATGCCTTCAAATCGAGTCTTCTATCTATAGATAGATAGGATAGATGGTATGTGTGTGTGTACTCTAAGGATGGATATTACGATTATCCGATCACAACGGACTCCAAAACATGCTAAATTAACATATAATAAACATGCATAAAAATCCATAAAAATCCTAGATTGATGATTTGCTCGAAATGATTGTCTCTATTGTGGCGCCGGTTCCCCAATTATATTTCTTTTCCCACCACATGGGAGGAGCTTATTTCCCACCGCCTCTTCTTTCCCACCAGAGTGGTGGCAGTCCTCACCCAAATAGAGCCTTACACCATCTTTGTTTGAAATTCTGTTTCATGGTGGAGACGATTAGGAGCTCGTGAGTAACTGTTAATTCAGAAGTTTAATCTTGTTTCCTTTTGACTTCAAATGTGTTATGTTCTTGTAGATCCATAAGGGAAAAGAGGTTAAATCTGAAACTACTAAGTCCTCAGGTAGTACCTCACGCGAGCTAAATCATCCAGAGAGGCAGAGGTATTTCTCCTATTTATTCATGGGATCAATAATGGGGATATGGTTGGTGGAAATGCTGATGTTTTGTTTTCTTTGTACACAATTAAGGGTTTTGAAATGTCACTTCATCAAGTTAAATTGCAAGATATCTTGCAAATCAAGTCAACCACATGCGCAGATCAAATGGTTTTGACTTCTGGTTCTTCAAGTAAAGCTTTTTCAATCATGCAAAACCTTTCTAATGGTAATCTGGATAAATCTGCTCCAGCACAAGGAGTTCCAAGTCATTTTGCGAGTGTTGCTGACGATACACATAGGAACAAACCTAAACCTATCGACATGCGTTGTCCGACACATTCAAAATTAATCTTGGTCAGGGAGTCCTCCGAAATGGGTTGAAAAATTTGAAGTTAGCAATTCTTTGATTTTAAATCTCACCGCTCAGTTGTACGCAAATATGGGGTTGACAAGCTTCTTTCTCCTATCCTACAATTGCTAATTCTCTTTATCCTTCATTTTGCGGTCAAGTAGCGAGGAACCTCTTGAAGTTCGTTTTGACTTGTTGCGGCTTCTATTGCAATACATTGAACTTAAGATTGACTCAGATGTAGAGGAGCTCTACCTCTGCTATCTTCTATTGGAAAGGTATTTTTTAGTATTTATTTCTCCTTTCACAGTTCTTATGTTCTTTCTTTCTTCAAATTTTGTCCTTTATTGTTCTGTTGTGAGTCTTTGGTGGGGTTTATGTATTTTGACACATTAGTCAAGAAAAGAAATTGATCATTGGCTTGAATATAAGGCAAAAAAATTTGTTATAAAGGATGATTTTTGGGAAAACAGAATAAAGGCCAAATTCCTGTTAATAAGTAATTGTTAAGGAATTAGTAAGTGCTGTAATTTGTTCAGAGAGAATGACAAACTTTTACTTAGAGAGTTGAAGTGGTTGTTCCTGCTTATGTTTGCAACTAATTTTGGTATATTTAAAGTTAGAAGTTAATTTCTGGCGGAAAATTTCTTGGATTAGGCTTAAGGATAAGTAACACAACAATTGTGTAAATTTAAGGTGTATGGTAATTATCAGCTTTACGTAGCTTGTTTGCAATTCACATTGTTTTTCTTATCATTAAACAATCATGAGCTCTAGTAAAAACAGTAAACTTTCCATATGCAAGTGCAATATTTCGGAGTATAAGGAAGAAGTCAAGATAAGCCGTTGATAATGTTATCCAAGTTGACCTCACACTCTCAAAAATGTGCCGCATCTTCCAAATTTTCCAAAATTCTTCTCTTTCTTAAAAAAAAAAAACTCACTATGTTTTACTATATGATATTTCAAGAAAGATGGTTGGGCATGCTAATAACATGACAGATTGCATTACTGGAGACACCTAGTATTCAAATTGTTATGGAGAGCAAAAAATCACCACTAGTTTTTTCAGCAGTAATCAACCTAGTAAGGAAAAACTATGGCTTCAGTATCAGAGTCTTTTCTTCTCTGATTCCATAACCTCTAAAGTCTTATGTTCTTGTTAAATGACTTGACATGGAAGTCTTCAATTGTCAAGTGTGTGAATTAGGCCAAACACAATATGTTACCATTCTAGTTAGTAATCAAAGGAGTTTTTTTTTTACCTTCCATCTTATCCATGGTGACATTGGGGTCCTTCCAAATTTCCTAATATTTCTAGGGCTTGGTAGTTTTGCCATTCATTGATGATTTCACTAGAGTATCTTCGATTTTTACTTAAAGACAAGTTTGAATATTTTCTTTCCAAGTTCATGTTGTGGTGCAAAAATTATTTTGGGTTAAGATTAGTAAGGTTAATTTCTGACAATACTAAGAATTATTGCAATGATCAAGAGTGGCTGACTAGGTGCACTCAAGGAGAAGCTTCAGTTCCTGAATGAGTGTAACTTTTAAGGATCTAGTCCATATGCTGTGAATGAGTACTTGTAATCCTTTTTATCAAAACAAGAATAACTCGTAATCTCTTTCACAGTTAAGTCGGGGGCTTCTATAGTCATTAGAAAAGGAACAAGGGAACGCATATTAAACACACTATATATCCTTTGCCTTTTGTTGTGTCATTTGATTTTTTTCACTATCTCATAGAAGTTTTTGTGTAAAGTAGGAGTGTTCTCATAAACACATCTCATATGAGGCATTGTCCAATGAAAAACAAAATAAGCTATGAATGCATAAATTAATACTTTAGATAGGTGAACTTATTTGCAGACATGTTTTGTTGGGTGTTGCTTACTGGGTACCTGATTACCAGACATCTAATGGTTTGAAATATCCTCAAACTTCACACTACAAAAGAAGCGTTCTATTAGCATGCATGTTTGCACTTTTTAATTAAAGTGTTTGGTTTCTTCTGCTACTACTAAGATTCTTTTTACGTTACCTTTTTTTAAAGATTGGTTTGCTGCAGTTTGGCTTCACTGTCGACTGTCTTTTCAGAAGTACACAACATTGTTCTTCCTTCACTTCAGGTAATATTTTAAATTCTTTATCCCTTCATTGCATGAATAAAAAACCCCAAAGGTGGCAGAATTATTAGGTACTAGTGTTGCAAGTTTTGTAAGAGAAATTATTTTCATAATTCACTTCCTTTATGTTTAGATGCCATGTTTAGGTGGTAATATTGAGCTGCCATTTACTTTCTTATGCGTAGAGATTTCTCGTATCATCCTGGACTATATAGTTTTATTTGATCAAATGGAAAAAAAATCACTAATAATATTCCACACTGTATTTTATATCACGTGTGAGTAGAGCTATCACTTAAAATCGAAAACCAAACCAGAACCGCAAAAATCAGACTGAACCGTTCGCGAATTATTCAGGTTACGGTTTGAATTTTGAAAACGTAAACAACAATGGTTGGGTGTGGTTTCTTCGTTTTATTATTCGACCGGAACCGGAACTGCAACATAAATGTCTCGAAAGGTTTCAAAATTTTAACCCGATCTGGACCTTACCGAAGCAAAACCAAACCGCAATCCATATTATATTATTATTATTATTTTTATTATTAATATGATTATTTATTTAATAATATATATTTTTTTTTGTTTGTTTTTGTAGGAGCGGTATCAAAACAGGACGAGAATAATAAAGATTTTATTAAATTCTCCAAATTTATATTAATTTTCTAGTATGTGTACATATATATATCTGGAGGAGAGAGAGAGGGATTCCCAATCCAAAGATGTGGGACTAAACAAGAAAACGAAAGTGGCTTATAATTGGCCACACTCATTGGGCAATTTACATGAATTTCTCCTAACATTCTCTAACAACTCTCTCCGCAAGTTGGAGTATACAAATCGTAAGCACACAAGCATAGACAAAAACTGATGATACATCGGTCGTGGTAACGCCTTGGTGAAAATGTCAGCAACTTGCCCTGGAAATTAGGAGCATGTTTTAATTCCAATTTCTTCAATTGAACCTTCTCCCGAACGAAGTGACAGTCAACTTCAATATGTTTGGTTCGCTCATGTAACACTGGATTTATTGACAATATGTATAGCAGCCTAACTGTCACAGAACAGAGTTGCTAGTGAGGATAGTTTGACTCTCAGATCACCAAGAAGACCTTCAAGCCGGGTAAGTTATGATACACAACAATCGTCATTGCACGATACTCGGCTTCAGCAGAAGAACGAGCAACAACAGATTGCTTCTTGCTACGCCAGTGATAAAATCGAAAACCAAACCAGAACCGCAAAATCAGGCCAAACCGATCGCGAATTATTCAGGTTACGGTTTGAATATTTGGAAACGTAAACAACAATGGTTTGGGTGTGGTTCTTCGTTTATTATTCGGATCGGAACCGGAACTGCAACATAATGTCTCAAAGGGTTTCAAAAAAATTTAACCCGATCTGGACCTTACCGAAGCAAAACCAAACCGCAATCCATTTATTATTATTATTATTTATAATATATTTTTATTTTTGTTGTTTTTGTAGAGCGGTATCAACAAAAATAGGACGAGAATAATAAAGATTTTATTAAATTCTCCAAAATTGTATATTAATTACAAGTATGTGTACATATATATATAGGAGGAGAGAGAGAGGGATTCCCAATCCAAAGATGTGGGACTAAACAAAAAAACTAAGTGGGTTTATAATGGGCCACACTCATGGGCATTTTCATGAATTCTCTAACAATCTCTAACACTCTCCCCGCAAGTTGGAGTATACAAATCGTAAGCACCAAGCATAAAAAAACTGATGATACATCGGTTCGTGGTAACGCCTTGGTGAAAATGTCAGCACTTGCCCAGAATTAGGAGCATGTTTTAATTCCAATTTCTTCAATTGAACCTTCTCCCGAACGAAGTGACAGTCAACTTCAATATATTTGGTTCGCTCATGTAACACTGGATTCTTGACAATATGTATAGCACCCTAACTGTCACAGAACAGAGTTGCTAGTGAGGATAGTTTGACTCTCAGATCACCAAGAAGACCTTCAAGCCGGGTAAGTTATGACACAACAGTCGTCATTGCACGATACTCGGCTTCAGCAGAAGAACGAGAACAACAGATTGCTTCTTGCTACGTCAGTGATAAAATCGAAAACCAAACCAGAACCGCAAAAATCAGACTGAACCGTTCGCGAATTATTCAGGTTCCGGTTTGAATTTTGGAAACGTAAACAACAATGGTTTGGGTGTGGTTCCTTCGTTTTATTATTCGGACCGGAACCGGAACTGCAACATAAATGTCTTGAAAGGTTTCAAAAATTTTAACCCGATCTGGACCTTACCGAAGCAAAACCAAACCGCAATCCATTTATTATTATTATTATTTATAATATATATTTTTTATTATTGTTGTTTTTGTAGAGCGGTATCAAAACAGGACGAGAATAATAAAGATTTTATTAAATTCTCCAAAATTGTATATTAATTACAAGTATGTGTACATATATATATAGGAGGAGAGAGAGAGGATTCCCAATCCAAAGATGTGGGACTAAACAAAAAAATTAAGTGGGCTTATAATGGGCCACACTCATTGGGCATTTACATGAATTTCTCTAACATTCTCTAACACTCTCCCCGCAAGTTGGAGTATACAAATCGTAAGCACCAACAGTGTTGTGGATATCGGCCGACATGTCCGACATGTCGGCCGACATGAGGTTTGGGAGCAAAAACGACACAAAACCGGCACAAAGTTTACGTGTGGCGTTTTGAAAAAAACGGACCGACATGTCGGTTTTTAACCGACATGCCGGCCCCAAAAAAACGCCTGTATCGGGCGTTTTTTTAAAGTTAAATTTTTATATTAATTTTTTTTTTTTTTAATAACTAATGAAATGAGCTGGGGTCGGGCTACTGTTTTAACTCCCCGACCCCGCTCATTTCATTTCATCCCGCTCTGCCCTACCCTCCCCGTCGCTCCTGCCCTAGCTCTCCCGCGCGCGTCGGCGACACTGTCTCTCTGGTTATTTCTTCTCCCTTCTCGCTGGTGCTCTCTGGTTCTCTGATTCTCCGGTGCTCTCTAGCTTGTTGGTGCTCTCCCTCTCTCGCGCGCTGTCGGCACTCTCTCTCTGGTGCTTTCTCCTCCCTTCTCGCTGGTGCTCTCTGGTTCTCTGATTTTCCGGTGCTCTCTAGCTTGTTGGTGCTCTCCCTCTCTCGCGCGCTGTCGGCACTCTCTCTCTGGTGCTTTCTCCTCCCTTCTCGCTGGTGCTCTCTGGTTCTCTGATTCTCCGGTACTCTCTAGCTTGTTGGTGCTCTCCCTCTCTCGCGCGCTGTCGCACTCTCTCTCTGGTGCTTTCTCCTCCCTTCTCGCTGGTGCTATCTGGTTCTCTGATTCTCCGGTGCTCTCTTCCTCTCTCGGGCTCTCTCGACAGTGGTTGTGTGACTGACTGCTGCCTATACCTACAGGTGCATTCTTCTCCCTACCTCCCCCCCCCTCTCTCTCTGGTGCATTCTAATTTCTAATATGCCTATACTACTGAGTATTCAGTGCCCTATACTATTAATTTTAGTGCGTATACTAAAATGATGTTGGTAATGAGTTGCTTATACTAATTTCAGTGCCTATACTACTAATTTCAGTGTCTATACTAAAATGATGTTGGTAATGAGTTGCTTATACTAATTCAGTGCCCTATACTACTAATTTCAGTGCCTATACTAAAATGATGTTGGTAATGAGTTGCTTTATTGATTTGGGAGTTTAGATTTTCCTGTTGAATTGTTTCTTTGTCAACAAATGATTTTAAATACCCCCTACTGCTAGTTATTTATCCAACTTCATTTTTGCAATCGATGATGCAAGTATACCCAACTTCATTTTAGTTGCCTTACTGCTAAGTGTCTTTTGATAAAAAAAGTGAGATCCTTTGTAAATTTTGATAAATAAAATGTGGATGCTTTGTTGGATAGTTTGATGGTTTGATGGTTTGAATGATAGTTGAGGATAAATAAAATGTGGATGCCTTTCATTTTAGTGAGCTTATCTGTAAATTTTAGTGAGCCGTCTCGAGATCCATTGGCAGCGAAGAATATTGATTCTGGAAAGGTACAGGAGTGGATGGTGACAGTTGATCCTGAGGAGGATGAAAATGAAGATGACAATGATGAAGTATTTCCTGGAGAGGGGCTAACATGGGCGCAAATTGACAATATAGTCGACGTTGATCATGAGGAAAGGAGACCTCAAAGAGCGGCTACAAGCAAAGAAGTCATAGTTGGTTATCAAAGAAAGGGAAAAAGGAAAATATCTGAGGTGACCGAGACAGATCTAGAGGGTTCATCCGATGAAGATCTTATTTTATCTACTCTGCCAACTATAGATGAGTCTATGAGCGATCAAGATTGAGGTACGTTTGAAATTTAATTTTTAAAAATTTGATCTCATAAAAATGTATGTTAAATGTTACATATAACTTTTAATGTTTAGAATTTCAATAAGTTGCAAAATAGGCATTGTGATATGTATAAAAAATAACATTAAATTAAATATATAATTAATTAAATATTAAAACCCGATATATGAAATATCCCCGATATATCCCCCGATATATAAAAAACCGACATGAAAACCCAAACCGACGTGTCCCCGACATCCGACATCTGCAACCTTGAGCACCAACATAGACAAAAACTGATGATACATCGGTCGTGGTAATGCCTTGGTGAAAATGTCAGCAACTTGCCCAGAATTAGGAGCATGTTTTAATTCCAATTTCTTCAATTGAACCTTCTCCCGAACGAAGTGACAGTCAACTTCAATATGTTTGGTTCGCTCATGTAACACTGGATTCTTGACAATATGTATAGCACCCTAACTGTCACAGAACAGAGTTGCTAGTGAGGATAGTTTGACTCTCAGATCACCAAGAAGACCTTCAAGCCGGGTAAGTTATGACACAACAGTCGTCATTGCACGATACTCGGCTTCAGCAGAAGAACGAGCAACAACAGATTGCTTCTTGCTACGCCAGTGATAAGATTTCCTCCAAAGTAGGTACAAAAATCAGTAGTGGAACGCTGATCATCAAGAGAGCCCGCATAGTCAACCTCAGAGTATGCAATAAGAGATAGAGAGGAGGATGGCTTGTATACAAGGCCTTGTCCAGGAGCAGTCTTCAAATACCGGAGGATGCGTTCGACTGCCTGGAGATGAGAGATCCGTGGAGTATGCACAAACCGACTGACCACTCCAACAACAATTGAGATATCAGGTCTTGTAACTGTTAGATATATCAGTTTTCCTACAAGACGTCGATAATATTCTAGATTCGTAAGCAGTCAATTGGAGTCAGATTCATTAGCATGTAGCTTGTGGTTGATATCCATAGGGGTTTCTGCAGGGTTGCACCCTGAGTAGTCATTATCTTGAAGAAAATCAAGACAGTACTTTTGTTGTGATAGGACAAGGGCATCAGGTCGCCTTGCTATCTCAAGATCAGGGAAGTACCGAAGATTTCTCAGATCTTTAGTTTGAAAAACGAAGTTTAAGTGTTGTTTGATTTGGTGTATCTCTGTGGAATCATCACTAGTAATCAAAATATCATTGTCATAGATCAGGAGAATGACAGTCTCAGTTGATTGATGACGAGTGAAAAGAGAAAAGTCAGCCGAGCTCCGCTTGAATCCAACTTCGCGAACGGCCTTACTAAATTTTTCAAACCACACCTGAGGATACTGTTTGAGACCATAAATAGATTTTCTAAGATGACACACACGAGACTCCCCCGTGGTCTCAAACCCGGGAGTTGGTGCATGTAGACAGTCTCGAGAAGGTCGTCATTTAGAAAAGCATTTTTGATATCCAACTAATGTAGGGGTCAGTGGCGATGAACAATTAAGGAGATCAGGACCCAAATAAAGTTTAACTTGGCGACTGGAGAGAAAGTTTCATCATAATCAAGGCCTTGTTGTTGAGATCAGGACCCGAACAGCTGATGTAGAAGAAGTCTAACCGCCCAAAGCAAAGTGTGGAGAAAAGAGACAGAGGACCGACTCCCTCTGATACCATGTAGAGTGGTACCAAAACAGGGCGAATAATAAAGATTTTATTAAATTCTCTAAAATTGTATATTAATTACAAGCATGTGTACATATATATATAGGAAGAGAGGGGGATTCCCAATCCAAAGATGTGGGACTAAACAATGAGATTATAATGGGCCACACTCATTGGGCTTTTACATGAATTTGTCTAACATTCTAACAGTTTTTATAATATTAGTAGTATATTTTTATTATCTATATGATACTATACCTATATCAGCCCTCCGCTTGATTGTAGTGTCGTTCGATTGCAGTGGGATTCAAATACTCATACACAGGCCCCACGACATTATGTCATTTTCCCATGTCCTCTGTTTCGAAGGCTTCCTTCTTGCTCAGCTTGCTCGATCACTGGAGACTTTCTTCTCCCCATTCTAGTAATGTTCATTCTGACATTAGATAACTAAGATTTGATGTTTATTTTATTGTAGATATAACTAACATTTGTTTAATTTGAATTTCTCAGTGGACCTGCTAAGCACCTGGTGTTACAGTATTACTTGTTGGTCATCATGCTAATGATCATGTTTATGTTAATTAATTTTTTGGATTAGGTTTATTGGAATCTATCATGGATCCTTCGTCAGTTATCTCGTATTATGTTGTGATTATTTTTTTATGTATGTTGTGTGCCGAGTCCTGTTGTATCGAGTCACAGTCGTCATAGCGTTAGATGTTTTTATTATTTGAATGTTTGTGTTATTTACGGTTATGTCATTGACGCCTATATATACGGTCTTTGGGGTCATGTACCTTTTATGCAAGAAATTATAATCATGTTTTCTTTATCTCTCTAACTTCCTCTCTCTCTCTCTCTCTAGTTCTTCTCTGCTCACCCCTCCCTTCTTGGGTTCGTCTTCTCTCATCTTCTCCACCATTTTTAGGGATTTAATCCCTTGTATACTCCATCTGCAACCCTCTGACGATCCACCAAAATAGGCACGTAATAGAATCATATAATATTACCAATTCTTTTTTATTCGGTGCGCCAAATCAGATATTATTGCATGCATATCTGTATTAGTTCAATTTAACATAATTAGACTTGAAATCATGAAATTATTACTCCAACCATTTAGATTTTAATTTTCTTTTCAATTATGTGTTTTAAAATAGATAATAATTTTTGTGAATGCGTCTAATGACCCAAATTATAGAGTTATAAAATGACAAACTATGACACATAGAACCCATTGAAACCGGACCGAATCGTGTAGAATCGGGCCGAACCATTGGTGGTTGGTTTTGTTTTGGTTCTTGTTGAAGCAGAATCATTGACACGACGGTTCCAAAAATTATGTTGGAATCGAAACTGGAATCTGTTATGAGGCGTGACGATGCCAGTTATCTTAGTTTATGTTGTTTATGTTTCAGTTAATTTTTAATAGTATTTTACCCATATGTAGTAAGACCAAATGGGGGGCACGTGGAACCTACTTAAGCGGTCACTTGTGTTGTGTTTGGTTAACAAGAAAATAGAACAAGTTTTTTCTCTCTCTCTCTCTCTTATTCCTCTTCCCCCCCCCCCTCTCTCTCTAAAACCCCACGGCTTCCTCTTCTTTCGTGTTAGCCCTAGCCGACAATATCTCCCGCACTGAATGATAGCATTGATCGGCCGCTGCTCCTTCCGCCATTGCTCCTCCGCCAACTACTCGGTCCAAGGGGATGCGCCACATCAACTTGGTATCAGAGGGTCTCTCCTCCGCTCCGCACCCGCATTCGCGCGACACTGTCGCCTATTCCGCCGATCCTGTCGGTTTTTCATCCGGCGCAGCCGAGCTCTCCTCTGGTCGATCGGCAAGCCCAGCGTGCTCGCCGGCCCGTCTTCCAGCTCCGGCGACCTCACTTCGGCCATTGTGGTGGCTGCCGGCCGGTCTTCCAGCTCCGTAACCACAGCCCCGGCCCCCTGCTCTTCCGCCGGCCTCCTTCCAACACCACCGGTCCAACGTCTTGCCCTATCGCAGATGGCCGATGCTCCTCCCTCCCTCGCCGACCTCATGGCTCTTTTCCACTCTATGTTTGCAACTCAGAACGCCAAGATTGACTCCCTCAACCCCCGTTTGGATGCCCTACAAGGCATGTCACCTCCTCCACCTCTGACTACAGCCGACCACCCTTCGGCAAGCCGGGTGGACTCCGCCGCTCCTCCGGGCGTGGACTATTCTCCTACGCACGTACTATTCGGATGGATTTTCCCATCTACGAGGGCCGCGAGGACCCCCTTCCGTGGATTACGCGTTGCGATTTTTTTTTGCAAACCACCGCACACCAGACATGAACAACGTTTGGCATTGCTTCCTTCCATTTACTCGGCCCCGCGCAATTATGGTTCACTCAGCTTTCTGCGGAAACATCCCACCATTTCCTGGGCAGATTTCAGCACGGACATGCACCCTTCATTTTGTCCGGCCCTACACGGCAACCCACTCGGCGGTCTGGCAAACCTCAAACAGGAGGGCTTCGTCGACACCTACCTGGAACAATTCCAAATACTACTGTCTAGAGCAACATCCGTCTTACCGGAGCAGCAGGTTCCCCTCTTCACTGTCGACCTCCACGAGCGCTTACGTTGGGATGTGGAGTTCCTTCTACCTCATGATCTCAACACCGCTATGAGCCTCGTCAGGGCTTGTGAGCGGCGACTGCTCCTTGATCGGCCGCCTTTGGGCCGCCGGGACTCTCTGGGCTCTTATTCTCAGGCCAACTTGCTGGGCAGGACTCCCTTCCGGGACGATAGACCGCGACCTACAGTTCCCCGCCGTCTGACCCGCACCGAGATGGTCGAGCGTCGCGAGAAAGGCTTGTGCTACAACTTGTGATGACCTTTTCGCACCGGGACATCGATGCAAACACTTATTTTGGCTCGAGGTGGATGATCCTTCCGATGATGACACGACAGGAGGAGGGGACGCTACTTTTCCCTTCGATCCAGCTTGAGGACAAGCTGTCTTCGGACAGGGGCAGGCGATGTTATGAGGCGTGACGACGCCAGTTATCTTAGTTTATGTTGTTTATGTTTCAGTTAATTTTTAATAGTATTTTACCCATATGTAGTAAGCCCAAATGGGGGCACGTGGAACCTACTTAAGCGGCCACTGTGTTGTGTTTGGTTAACAAAGAAAATAGAACAAGTTTTTCTCTCTCTCTTATTTTCATCTTCCCCCCCCCCCCCCTCTCTCTCTAAAACCTCACGGCTTCCTCTTCTTCCGTGTTTGCCCTAGACGACAATATCTCCCGCACGGAACGATAGCATCGATCGGCCGCTGCTCCTCCTTCCGCCATTGCTCCTCCGCCAACTACTCAGTCCAAGGGGAAGGGCCACATCAGAATCATTCAAACCCAAATAAGATTTTGGTTCAAATTTGAAGAACCATTACCTTAGCGATTTGGTTCACGATCTTAGTAGAAGCCAGAACTGATCCGGAATTGTGGCAGCTCCACGTATGAGAGCATTTGTTTGGAATTTCCCAATACAAATCTCTTCCAATTTCTCTACTGCAGACACTATAGAGGACATAGAAGCAAAGAAATCTTCTTTGAAGCCCCATAGATCTCTCTTGTTGACATTGTAGCAGCCCGTAGTCGGACACAATTTAATTCTGTTATTCTGATCAGTTTTTCACTATAATATAACGCAACAATCCTAATATATGGCTAAGGAAAAGTATCAGGAGAAAAAACATAAATTAACTTTTTATTCATTTAAGCATAATTTACATCATATCATGACAGAATACGTGAAAAATCAAACAAAACCAACTACATATGTACAATCTACGGAGGGAAGCAAAAAATTCTAATACAAGTATACAAAATTCTAACCCGCGCTCTAACCGCTTCCTCTCTCTATATATTTCTTTCCAGCCTCTGCATTCAACCTCCCAGTAGGGCCTGGCACACTGGCGGCGGATCCTAAAAATAAAAAACAACACGTAGTTAGTTTAGAAAACCAAGTGAGTCATTTACCTCTTTAACCTCTCCATGGGCAATCAAAAGAATCGTATCAATATGCATGATTATATACATGTGCAATAGAATGAGTGAATTAGTAGAGTAAGCAGAAACAGGTACAGTAACATTATCAAAGAGTAGTATCAATAAACAAGTTCAAAGTAGTAAAATGGTCCACGGTTATCAAGTTCATTCTTGCTTTGTTCCTCTATATATCTGTAATCAGTTTCTTATCTTTTCTATGAGACGGCGTATAATCAATTTCTTATTCTTATATTCAGTTCTTATTCATTTTCAAAATATATAAAATTAATATTCCTATCAAAGTTTCTATTACTTGCTAGCATTCTTGTCATGACATCGTCTAGACGAAGCCTAGGCGTCCTGGTGCCCAATTATAAACAAGGCGTTGGGTGCCTTTTTTAAAAAAAAATGGGAATAGACAGCGGTTTATGTAAAAACCGCTGTCTATGATCGAATAGACAACGGTTTTTACATAAACCACTGTTTATTCTACCTTGAATCCTAGAATACACGGCGGTTTATATAAAAAACACTGTCTATTCGAGCATAGACAACGGTTTTTATATAAACTGTTGTCTATTCTACCCTGAATCCTAGAATAAACATCGGTTTTTACCGCGGGCTATTCTATCTATTTTAAATCGTGAGCCGTAAATTTTAGTTTTTACCTCGACTTTTTAGTTCTTACAGTCGCTGCTCTGTGCGAAAAACTCTAAAGACGCCCGTCTGGTTGCCTAATCGTTCAGGCGCTCGCATTGGTTCGCCTTGACGCCATGACAAGAATGCTTGCTAGTCCATATTTAGTGTTTTTGTGATTTCATGATTATAAGTGATTTCACTTCGAATTTCTTCAATTTAATCATTATGCAGTGCTCATACCAAGAGAGTAGGCTTGGGGTCAAATAATTTTCATGAATATAATTCAAATATGCATAATGATGCAATCCTGTAGAAGAATCCAGCAAGGGGGAGGGTCGGTGGTGGTGAGGGAGAGAAAGGAGGAGGGATCGAGAAGAAAAGTTAGGAAGCAACCCCAAATCTCATAGTCCAAGCATAATGAAAAAGGGTATAGCACAACCCCTTATAAGTGCGCAGTGCGGATAACGAAAAGAATGTGTGAAAATAAAGCGTACACATAACATAATATAACATAACAGAATGCAAATAAAATAATCATGTCGGTGGCACGTCTTCGGTCTCTCTTTCTCCAGGCGAGCCCGTCTTCGTCTTCCTTCGCGTGTGAACTTGGCACGGCATCTTGTCGGCGTGCGTGCATCTCGTCGGCGTGCGTGTGTCTCGTCGGCATGCGCAACCGTAACACTGTCGTCGTTTGGAAAATATGACTTGTCCCCAAGGCAGCACTCGGAGGACTAGCGGCAGAAGTGATCCTGGGGCAGCCACATAGCTTCGGACTCCAGACGGTAAAACCCGACTACAATGTCCTCCTGTGAACCAGTGTCCCCCTAAAGGTGGTAGCGACGATCAAGTAGCTCGGCTGGGCAGTATGGCGCCAACTGTCGTCTCTTTTCCAGGCTAGAAAATGTGCTTGCACCAGAACGAGTAAGCCCCCCCCCCCCCCCCTCCATCAGCATCTCCTGCATTAAAAGCCTGAGCTCATCCGTCTGGCTATGGTCTGAACGGAACGGCTGCTGTAGTACTAGGCTAGATGGAATTTGCCGCGGTCGGTCGGCCGGGCTAGTGGTAATCCTTTCAGAGGCTGGATGACATCGGCGAGCGCAGTGGAGGCTCTGGGTTGTCTGTCGGGGAAGGGAAGGGCACATCAGAAAGTCCCGAGAGGGGCCACAACCCCACGGAGAGGCCGACGTCCATGGTCCGCTGGATTGTAGAGAGGGAGACCGAAGATCGGAGTCATCGTCGAGGCGACATGGCTGGACCCCGTGGAGAAACTGCATGGTCATAGTCGCCTAATCAACACGTACATTGCCGAGCGTACAGAGCCACCCCACCTCCAAAATGGCGTTGATATCGCCTAGGCCGAATGCGTAGAAGTCCGCAGTCGCAGAATAGGACCCCACAGAGAGAGACATGGCAGTGCAATGGCCCTGAGTCGGTCGGTGTTGCCCATCGCCCAAATCCGTGGAGGGAACCGAGGGAAGACGGAGCAGTTGCACTAGACACTCAGAGATGAGGTTGTGGCTTGCGCTGTTGTCAAACATGATGATGATTGGGCGATCACGCGGCGTGCTCGAGAGCTGCATTGTCTGCTGGCCGGAGATCTCGCCCGTCAAAGTCGGCCAAGGCCACCTTAGGGTCGACGTTGCTGATGATGGCTTGGAACTCCTTCACAGAGCACTCATGGTTAGGGTAGTAGGGTTGGCGGAACCGAAAGCATAGACCCTTGTTGTGAAGCTCATTGTAATCACAGTTTGAGAGGCGTTGAGGGCCCAGTGGGCGGCCCAGCCGATTTCCCCAAGGCGGCGGAGGAGCTGGGGCTAGTGGTCACCACGGTGGCCGAGGCTGGCGGTGGTCGGCCGTAGGAGCAAGTGATCGGGGGGAGGTTTGCTTCCACTATGTGCCCTGATACATCCACGAATGAAGGACGAGACATAATTGCATCAAACGGAAAACACAAATACAATCCGTAGCGAACTCGGCCAAGATCAAGGAGGATGTTTCCTCCTATGACCCCTCTCTCAAATGAGAGTCAAAACCCTAAAACTCAAGATACCCAAAAACCTAAACTCTTCCCCCTTATATATGAGGGAGGGTAACACCACTACAAATTAATATTAAAAGAAATTAATGTAGCATCGTAACAATACGATGCTCTTGAAAATTGACCTTGTCCCAAGATCAAGATAAAAAGTTTTGTCGGGGTCCTTCAAAATGTCGGCAATGGGTACAGTCGAAAAGAACAACGGCGGACTGTTTTGGCGTCAAAGGAGGGGGTGAAGCGCGGGGCGGATAGAAGAAGGGGCGAATAGACATGTGGGCCGCCAGCTTGGGTCTCACGGAAGAAGGAGAGAGGGTTCACGTGAGGGGGCAGAGGAAAAAAAAGGAATTATTGGCATTTAGCGGAGGGGGGTAGCTGGCGGTATGGGGAAGCAGCGAATGGAGTGGGGTGCACGCTAGGGCCGTAAATGCAGGAGCAGGAAGGCGAGGGGCCCGAGAGTAAAAAGAGACGTGGGCGGCACCGACGATAGAGAAAGGCTGCGGGGAAGCCTGCGGCGTTGTCTACGAGGGCATCGATTAAAGCTGCGAGGAAGGCTCTTGGCGGAAGTGGCGGTCGGGAGGTGGTACTGCGTTGGGCTCGCAGAGGTCGAGCATTGCCGCCGCCGGAAGTGGCGCAGGCTGGAGCTGGAGGACGGAGGCAGGGGACGGGTTCCCAACATCGCTGGGGGTGCGGGGTGTAGGTGCTGGAGAAATGCGTTCTACTAGTGCAGCGGCCAACCGATCATGCTGGCGCTGGAGAGGTGCCGCTGGAGGAAGTCGATCGAGCTTAGTGTGCATGTGATGCACCATGGCGAGAATGTTGTTGAGCATCTCGGTTTGCCAATCGAGCTTGGCATAGATGGAGACGGCGGTGAGGCGGGTGTTCATCGCGGCTTGATCCCCGGTGGCTTGGAACGACCGGACGGGGGAGGCAGGTCGGGTCATTGATACATCTACGAACGAAGGATGAGAAATGATTGCATTAAACGAAAAACACTGATACAATCCAGAGTGAACTCTGGCCAAGATCTAGGAGGCTAGTTCCTCCTATGACCCTTCTCTCAAATGAGAGCCAAAACCCTAAAACTCAAGATGCCCAAAAACCTAAACTCCTCCCTCTTATATAAATGAGGGAGGGTAACACAACTACAAATTAATATTAAAAGAAATTAATGCAGCATCGTAACACACGCCAAGTTCAAGGAGTCGGATACTGTGCGGGGGTGGAGTGTGCGGAGACGGGAGCGGATATGTGGCAATAGACCTTGCATGAAGAAGCTTATGTAATGGTTCGGGCGGCAGCCCGGGGAGATGGCAGAGTTGGACGACAACTCATCAATATAGTCGTTCCAGGCCGACTCTCTAGCAAACTACGCAAAGAAGCTTGATGATAGCGAAGGAGTCGGAGTAGCGGGTGTCATATCGTCGGATCATCACCTGCTTGTGCTCGGGTCAGGAGAGGAATGGGTTGGATTGGCGGAGCCACCGAGCCCAGTGGAGGGTCGAGTCGTCAAAGCCAACCACAGTCGTAGAGACCTTGTCCTGCTCCACTGTGTAATTGAGGTCGAAATATTACTCCGCTTTGACGATCCACCACATCGGGCCAACAACAACAAAGAGGAATGTCGAGGGAGAGGGTCAGAATGGCGGAGGAGTGGTTTCCAGAGGGAATGAACGGTGGCTCGGCGCCGAGGAGGGAGCTGTCGTCTGCGGGTTGGCCGAAGCCGGACGCGGCGGAAACGGCGGCAGTAGACTCCTGGAGGAGTCAATCTTGGAGTGGAGGTCGCGGAGCGAGGCGTACATGGAGGCGATGAGCTGATCTTGTGCCTCGGCGCAACGGCTAAGATCTTCGAAGGCGGTATCTGGAGCGGGGTCACCAGAGGAGCGAGTGTTTGAAACCATGGGGCTAGAAACGGCAGATTTCGGTCAAGTGTGGGCGGATCTGACGGAGTACAGCGGAAGCAGAGGGTCGGCGGCCTTCCTGCAGTAGATCGGGTGGATTTGAGGTCACGCATGCACCGAAAGCGAACAACACGCGAAAAGGGATCAGATCGGGGAGCGGATCGGCGGACGAGCTCGAGACGCGCTTCAGCGGACATCGCGCGATCGGCAGCCTGCGCAGGCGGCAAGGACGGATCGGTACGCGGCTGGCAGTTGAAATCGTGCAGAAAGCGAAACCTCGGACAGGATCGATACGTGAGAAGCGGACGAGAAGCGGAACTCGCGCGATATGGAGCTTGATGTGTGTGACCTTGAGGTCACGGGTTCGAGTACTGGAAGCAGCCTTTGCAAAAATGCATGGTAAGGTTTGCCTATATTTCACCCTTGTGGTGGGACCCTTTCCCGGACCCTCGCTGCACGGGGATGCCTTTGTGCACCGGCTGCACTTTTTTTTTACAGTTGTTGATGTTCATCAGAAAGTGGCTGCTGTGCGGTTTGCTTTCCTTTGGTTTTTTATACTTAGATGTTAAACTATAAAGAATAACTCTCCTGGTGGTTTAGGCTTCTGTTAGTGAAAAATATGGAGGAACACTTCAGCTTACTGAGTCGAGATTAGTACACCGCAGAGATCACAGCAAAGGTTCTAAGGAGGTGACTAGTGACTACTTCCTTTTTATAATTGCTCGTTGTTAATTTGTGATCTCTTTTTGCGCCTTTTTATGATACACCATGAATGCTCGTATATATCGGTATTGTGGGAATGGGCACGAGCTACCAAATAGTTTTCTGTTTGATGCCTGGGATCTAAAACAGTTTTTTTGTCACATTACAAAATGAATAAATGAAATGATCATGGTAGTTTTAGTTAAACTAATAATAGCACTAAAACTGGGGATCCTGTAAGGATTGTATTGATTTTGGCATTAGACTTATTTCACCCTTGTGGTGCGGTGAATTTAGATGTATGTAGTATGTACGCGATTCTCGGACTTACTAATGATCATATTATTAATTGAAAATATGATATTGCAACCCTTTTTTTTCCCTTCCATTTGAAAAGAAAAAATTTATTTTAAAAAAAATGAGAATGTTTTAGTATTTAACATTATGGAAGTAATTTCAAAATATTACATTTTTGTAATCTGAAAATGGTGCGGTGGTGATTCTGTCCATGCATTCAGGCGATTATTTGTAGATGCTGCTTCCTGAGTATTGTTAAACGATGGTTAAGCCGCAATTCATTTTTACTATTTACACCCCAAAATTTAAAAATGTATCTTTTCCTCGCAACCCACAATACAGCAATCTCTGTTCAATCGGCGTGTTTTATGGATACCTCTTTTAATTGTTTATTTGCAGGCTAACCTTTTGCCTGCTCGGATTTTTAAGCGGAGAATATGCTGCTTAACCTTATCCTTTTTCTGTGCAGATTGCGCTTATTGATTTTGCTAATTTTTGATCTCACGAGCAGTTGATTGTTCTGTTTGTTGTTGAATTAATTCATATCTTTGTTGAAAACCAAAGGTATTAATCAGTTGAAAATATATAAAAAAATAGGTCTCCCCTCTCACCATACTCTTTGTAAATTTCAAACTTTGATCTACTGAGTTTGAATTCAATCTCTTATAGAAGTCAGCTTCTTCCTCTTCGGTGTCTTTTTTTGTTTTTTTATTTGGTTCACAGCTGCTTTAAGAATTAAGAACCGTGAAAGAAAGATTACAATGTACTCAGAGAAGTGGGTGAAAAATTCTTCAGGTTTTGCGCATAAGGGCATAAACATAACTCCATTTTCTCAAATATATGCATTGGTTGACATTCATGATTTTTGAGCACTTGATTCTAACAATCAGTGTAATCAGTCTTAACAAACGCGAGTTCTCAGTTACTTGTGTAGTTTGCTTGCATGGTGTTGAAGAGTTTGTTGGCATATTCTCACCCTTTGATTCGAGGGGGGCTAACCACTGGTACCCAATTTTTATGACCTCTCATATTCCTCCGGAGCTTACTACGAAGTTTTTACGCTATCAATTGCCTAAAAAAATGTCTTTCTAATAAGTTCATGCTTCTTTGTAATATGAATAAGGCGCTTAATCCTATACTATGGCTCTGTTTGGCACGGTAGTAGACGGTTCATTGAACATTGGGAGTTAAATTGTCATTCGTTAACACTCATGTAAGGATGCTTCATCCACTTTTATGTTCAAACGGATGATGTTTTTTAGGGTGATTTTTAACGAAAGACGATTTAACCCATTCGTTTACGACCCGCCACCACTGTGCAAACGTAGCCTATGATGATTTTAAAAAAGGGAGTTGTTAAGTGTGCCCGCAGTTTTGTCTAGGCGAACTGCACTTTCTACCTAATATTTTTGTCTTTTGGAAATGCGCCTTGTACATGCATTTTTAGGAAAATTGTTCTAACACGAAAAAAGTTGTATAATCTCGACTAGATCTACAACTTTCGTGTTGAACAATTTTCATATAAAATGCATGTTACAAGGACGTATTTCTTAAAAAAGCGTGAAATCTGGGCGTATTTTCAAAGTACGCTTTGTACATTGCTTTTTTAGGAAAAGTTGTTCAAGACAAATTGTAGATCTTATAATCTTTTCTGTTTGAACATTTTTTCTAAAAAATGCATGTACAAAAGAGTATTTTCAAAAGCTATGATAAAATTAGAAAAAAGTGCGGTGCTCCTAGCCAAAACTATGATCCCCTTAACAACTCCCTAAAAAAACCCCTATATTTCACTTCCTACATTTATCACGAAGCTTAATTTAATTTTTCTTGATTTACTTCATAATTAGTACAAAGAAAATGAAATTTTATCATCATTCTCATTTACTATAAATTCTTTCATTTTTAATTTTTTCTCACCCATTTCTTACTATTTTGGGCATGGTAGGAGGTGAAGTAGGCTGTTCACTCGAATCGAATATTCTTCAATCGAATCAAATATTTCAGCAGAGAATTCGATTCGAAAACCGATTCGGAAATATATGAATGTGGGTTCGAATTCGGGTTCGAATCGATTCCGGATTCGAATTAAATTCTTTTTTCTATTATGACTATCGCGAATCGCGAAACTAATAGTTAAACTGGATTCCGACGAATTCATTTGGATTCCCGGATTCGACGAAATACGATAATGAATATTCATCGCTCGAGAACTATACTATTTGAACAAGGTGAAGACTTCAATTAATCCACAGAGGTAGAGAAAAATATTAATTTTAATAATCTATAAACATAAATAGACCCAAACTCAATAAGCTTGCAGAAAATTAAAATTCAAAAATAAAAATGAAAAATAAACTAGGAGGTCTGCTGTTTAGAAGCTTCTTCATTTTGTAAAGCATTGATTGCTTTGTTGACTGCATGAATAATCATCTTCTTGACCTGCCAATATATCAGAAAAATAAATTATAACTGTTCACTAATATAAATTTATTCTAATGGTTATTATCAGAGAAAATCAATATATATACATTAAAATAAAGTAACATCAAACATCTCTTAAATTTATATAAAAATTCTATATATCCAGCCTTATTTTTTAAAGACAACTATAATTCTCACTGGATTAAATAAATATTATCGTAAATTAAAACCATTAAATCTGATGAATGAATAGTTTTTCAGCGGTCGGCTTTCCTTTCTTTTGAATCCTATGTTTTTTTATTTTTAAATTGATTTGTAATAATTGTAATAATTTATTTATAATTTTGTATAGACAATCTTTTTCCACCCTCTCCATTCTCCCTCTCTCAAGATCCTCTCTCTCTCCACTGCCACTCTCTCGTCCTATTTTTATAGGGGAATATTAACCACAGATCGAAAATGATTATTCACAAATAAAAAATATCACTTTTTAAAGACGTTAAATATTCCTCTTGTTATTTCAAACTCCTTATTCATAAACCAAACCCTAAATTATTTTCCCCTTCCCAGCCATTTACATGATCCCGCACTTCACATCTTCCCCTCTCTCGCTCTCGCCGACGTCGCCCGGCCCCTCGCCGACGGCGCCCGCTGTTTTGCATAGATATGAGTACACACTTTCAGTCCAATGATGTATAATTGGGTCAAGAAATGAGTTAATTGCGTGAGTACGAAATGTTGGCAGAACACTTAGTTTTGTTACCATACAGAGTTCTGATAAATTGGATGATAGACGACACCCCTGTGTTATTCTGGGTTGTGATAGAGCGGGATATGTTCGTGAAAGTCAGAATAAAAAGGGATGAGTTAAGAAAAATTTGAGAAAAATCACCACTAAAAAATGTAGGTGTCTCTTCTCTATTATAATATTGAGTTTAGTTTCTTAATACAATTATTAATTAGTACCAACATGAGTGTTAATAATTTGAAGATATTTCTTTTACAGTCAGTGGCAAGGTGCTGGTATTGTTGAGCACTTGTGATTTTGAGCTACTTATATAATATTTGATGTAGACTTGATATTTTTTGAGCACTTGTGGTGCTGGTGTTTCATATATTTTTATGCAGGTTATGTATATTTTGATGTACATGATATATTTTGAGCACTTGTGATGCTTGCGTTTCATATTTTTTGATGCGGGTTATATATTTTTGATGTAGGCTTCAATTTGGGTGGTAATGAACTATGCTCTTGCTGGTACTTGTGGTGCTGATGCACTTTTTGATATTTTTTTTACTTTTAATGTTGGTCTGTGAATAACAATAATTTCTGTGAATAACAATTTTAAGTATATTTGGATATGCGAATAGTAATAATCTGTGAATAGTCATTTTCGATCTGCGGACAACAATCCCCGTTTTATATTATAAATCTCAATCCCCTCTCTTCACTCTCTCCCTTAAGTAGCGGCCGCGACGTGGGCTTGTGAGCAATGGGAGCGCCGTCGCACAGGGGCAATATCATGGTCAGAGTGCAGTCACGATCGGGGTACTGTCGTGGTTGGTCAAGGGGCGGAGTCTCATGCCTATCACTCGTATTACTAAATAAAAGAATTGTAGGACTACTGTTTGCAACCCAAAATGATGGCTATGCCCTTCTCGTAATGATTGCGGTATAGACTTGCCCTACTCTCAGTCTGTGATCGCTACTCTCAGTGGTCGACCGGCGATCGCTGCTCCCAGTCAGTGATCGGCAATCACTGCTTCTAGTTGGCGATCAACAATGGTCGGCCGCCAAGCACCAAGTCCCAGATAAGTCAGGTGGAGTCGACAGTTGGCGATAATCGATCGGTGTCGCATACATGTTATCCTTGTGGTGGGACTCTTACCAAGATCCTCACTGTACGGGGATGCTTTAAGCACCAGGCTGCCCTTTTATAGTATAGATAATAGTCATTGAAGTTGAATGACATGTTGTGTTGAACAAACTCTTCATGACATGGTCTCACTGCCACCGATATTTTTAGGTTGTTTTGATGAAGAGATTTTTCACGAAAAGTGTTTTGAGAGTTCTTGAGCTGTCAGTCCAATAGAACTTTCTAAAATCATTTTCTCTACTTTCAACTTTTCTGTTTTATTTGAAGGTTTACGAATATCACACTCCAACCATTCATTATTTATCTTTCTTCCTTCTTGCCACTGCAAATATTTTGTTCTATCATTCACGATTCTTCACACAATCGCTATTTTTGTTTCTCACCACTAATCTTTTGCAATTGTTTATTTAAAATTTATATAATATATACTTATCTATGCGATAAATGATTAACCTCTAACATATTTTTATTATTAAAAAATTTCTTTTGAACATAAAAACCTAAGATTTTATTGAAAAGGACTTGAATGGAGATTTTCCAATCTACAACCTTTTCAAAATAGCTCTAATTTCACTATTGGTTTCCTACCACTACTTTTTCCACCACAACCGTCGCCCAAAACGGAGCCTTAGTGAGCAGTGCGCGCTCAATAGAAATAGCATTAAGCCATTATACACTTTTATAATAGTATAGTATGGATTATTTAAATCCATGAATTATAGAGTGTGTGGACATAAATGGTAAAGGGTACTGTTAAAGGCAAATCAAATATGATTATCTGCAAATTATTATTAGCGGGAAATCATATTTTTTAAAAATTACTCAATGCAAATAAAACTGTTATAAACAAATCAAAATTGTTATCAACAAACCAAATCTAAAATTAAAAATTATCATATTTTATAACTATGATGATTAGTCACTTCAACATAAGATATTAAAAAGAACACTACTCTAATAATGAATATAGAAAAGATCAATACACTAAAAAAATAGAAGCAAAAAAATGAGATCGATAGAAGTATGACGAGCGAGAGATCCAGTGCGAGAAACGGGTCCGACGGAAGAGATGGGGTTTTGGTGAGGTCGGCAACGGGGAATCAGCTTTTTCCTACGAACAAACCCTCCGTCGGTTGTCGCACACCCAATATAAACTCCTCCCGCGAAACCCACTCCCCAATACTCCACCGCCGACCTCGCCATTTCCCCACTGCCAACCTATCCATTTCCCCACCGTCAACCTCGCCATTTCCCCGCCGCCAACCTCGCCGAAACCCCATCCTCTTTCGTCGAACCCGTTTCTCGAGCTCATTTTGCCACTTTCTGTCTCATTTTTTGCTTCTAGTTTTTTGCTAATGTATTAATCTATTATATATTCATTATGAGAATAATGTTTTTTAATATCTTATATTGAAATAACTAATCATTACAGTTATAAAATATGACATAAATTTTAATCTTAGATTTGATTTACTGTTAACAATATTGAGTTATCTATAATCATTTTGTTTGTATTTAGCAATTTTAAAAAAATATAATTTGCTATAATAATGATCTGTGAATAGTCACTTTTGATTTGTCTTTATCAATTCTCATGATAACATTCAAGAGTAAATGATAGATAGAAAGCAAGGTAATTGGTAGTCAAAATAATAGGCGGTTGTTATCCGCATTACAGTTTTGGTTATTCACACATATTTTTTCCTAATTTTTCGCGTCTTTTGGAAATATGCTTTGTACATGCATTTTCAGGAAAAGTGTTCAACACCAAAGTTGTAGATCTCATCGAGATCTACAACTTTCGTGTTGAACACTTTTCCTGAAAATGCATGTACAAGGCGTATTTCCAAAAGGCGTGAAATCTGGCTGTATTTCCAAAGTACGTCTTGTACATGCATTTTTAGAAAGTGTTCAACCACCAAAGTTGTAGATCTCGATGAGATCTACAACTTTGGTGTTGAACACTTTTCCTAAAAATGCATGTACAAGACATATTTCCAAAAGGCGCGAAAAAATAGGAAAAAAAATATGTGCGAATAACCAAAACTGTAATTCGGATAACAATCACCAAATAATATTCAAAACTCGGGTACAAACTTAGAGGTGAAGTCTAGTTCCATCCCAAGATTCAGTGAAGCATTCAGACAAAAACGTCAGCATCATAGAATGTATGTTTAGCAATTATGACCTCTATCAAGAAAAGAAAAATAATTATAAAATTAAAAATGGATGAAGTTTCATAGGTGAGGTCTGGCGTTCACTAACGACGGTTCATAACCATCATGTTGATAACCGTCACAGCCACGCCAAACAAAGCCTTTGAAAGTCGAAACCAACAATGAGTCGGAGAAACAAAAGGTTAAAGGTCCCACCAAGAAAAAAATCGTCATCATATATATATCTATACTATATTAAAAAGATTTATCAACTTAAGCTATTTGACTAGCTAATTAGGACATCTAAACAATCACAGCCGTTCATCACAACCGTGCATGAGACCCATTTTGCAGTGTGTACGGGAGTTTGTGAGCGGCCGTAATAACTCATTTTTTTATTGTAGGTAGAAGATTTTAGCACATTTTTAAAAAATAAAAAACAAAGATTTTAAAAAATTGATTTTTTTTAATAGAGGGGTAAAATGAGAAAGTGAATGTTTAACCAAATTGTGTTTTTCACTTTTAATATTATATATATATATATATATATATATATATATATATTATATATATATATATATATATTATACGAGTGCCCGACACGGGGCTCCGCCCCTATGGCTACGCGCCACAGTACCCGACCCGTGACGGCGGGCTTCGCCCGCACCCGGCCGGCTTCGCCAGCCCACGACGGGTCGCTGGCGCGACAGTACCCGACCCGTGACGGCGGGCTTCCCCCGCACCCGGCCGGCTTCGCCAGCCCACGACGGGTCGCTGGCGCGACAGTACCCGACCGACGACGGCTGGCTTTTCCCGCTCCCGACGGGCTTCGCCCGCCCGCAGCTGGCTCCGCTCGACCCGCAACATATACATATGAGTACTCAAAATGGCCGTAAAAAAATATAAATCAAGAATACAATTTTATTTTGTAAAACAAATTATATTTTAACGTTAAAATATTAACCCTTCTCTTATCATTCCTAGCTAGAGACAATAGGTTTAGGGAATCTAGTATTTTTATTTTTTTTATTTAAATATTGTAAAGCTGTGGAATTCCATAAAAGGGTATTATCTTTATAATATACTAATATAAAGTTCTGTATAATTGTGTGATTATGAATACAACTATAAGGGCAATATAGGGATATTTGCAATGTTTCACAAAAGATTAGTTTTTGTATAATAGTAGAGATAAAGTAATATGTGTATTGAAAGCACACAAAAGGTTGAATATCAGTCATTGGATCATGAAAGAGAGTGTGTGAGGAGGCGAGTTGGGAGAGAGAGAGCGCGCAGGAGGGAGAGGGAGAGATCGGAGGGGAGGGGAGAGAAAGGGAGTGATTTTGATGAAGAAAGAGAGAGGGGGCGGGAGGGAAAGGGGAGAGAGAGCGGGTGTGATGAGGAGAGAGAGGGGGGATATTATTTCGTTGAATCATGATGTGCTTATATTAATTTTTTTAGATTAATGCAAAATTTTATAAATAAAATAGAAATATTACTTCATATTTTTTACGGTCATCGTAAGTATTCATAAGTATATGTTTTGAAAAAAAAAAAGGAATTATGGTGCAGGCGCAGCCCACTCAGATGCGGGAGCAGCCCGACATGATGCAGCCCACGGCGACGCATCGAGCACGGATGAAGCCCGCTCGAATGCGATAAGTTTTTCACTCTGTTCTTAGAAGGCTTCTCCGTTCATAAGAGATAAATTAGTTCTTTACAGATGAGAGATAAAGAGAGTGGGAGAGAGGGGTGAGAGGGAGAGAATTCTATTGGGTAATTGTGAGTGTAGAGAAAAAGAGGGAGAAAGAGAGAAAAAGAGGGTGAAGGGAGAGAGAGAGAGAACATTTTTCGAGAAAAAAAGAGGGAGAAGGGAGAGAGAACATTTTTCGAGAGAGAGATGGAGGAGAGCGGGAGAGTAGGGGTGTAAACGAGTCAAACTCAATTTGTCCTGGCTCGAGCTCAAGCTCAATGCCTGCTTATCGAGCTTGAGCTCGCGAGCTCGAGCTCGAGCTGCTCACGAGTTTTTTAGCTCACGAGCCTGATTTTATTTATAATTTTTTTAAAAAAATAGAGGAATAAAAAAACTCGTGAGTCGGCTCGCAAGCACATGAACAATAATATCCGAGCTCGACTCGTAATCGAGCTCGAGCTCCATAGGCTCAAGCTCGAGTTGAGCTTTTTTCGAGCCGACTCATCCAGCTTTCGAGCCAGCCCTACTCAACTGGATCCGGATCCTCTACAGTTCCTCCGGGAACTGCAGAGGTGGAGTTCGCAAATTTGCGGATTAACGGAGCGAAATTAGAAAAAATGGTTAACATGAAAGTTGTAGATATCTTCGAGACGAATAACTTTCATGTTGAACATTTTTTTATTTGAAATCGTTTAGACCCCCGATTTGAGCCCCGAAGAAAAACCGAACTCCACCTCTGCAATTCCCGGACTGCAGAGGATCCGGATCCTACTCAACTTGAGGGAGAGAGAAAAGAGAGGGCGTGCTCACATGGAAGAGAGAGACGAAAGAGAGAAAGGGAGAGAGAAGAGAGAGGGCGAGTTTTCACGTGGGGGAGAGAGAGTGTGTGTGTGTGAATGCGGCATGGGCACGGGCGAGAGAGAGAGAAAATTAAGTGCATTTTTTGGTTCAGGGACACTTATCAAAATAAGTTAAATGTTAACTGCACGACTATTTTAGCTAAAAAAAACGAAATGTTATAGACAAGGCTATATACAAATCTTTATTATATATTAAAAAAAATTAATAATTTATATCATATTAGGTCATTAGAGTATTAATTTAATATGTAAACAATTAATATAAACTAAAATTTATGAACTTTTCTCTACATCACAATAACACAAAATTAATGCATCAATTTAGTAGTTAGACATTACAAAAAGTTTAAAATTCAAGACCTAAAAATGCGTTGAAACCCAAAAAATTATTAGCAAGCATGTCATTTATTCCGATCAATAGTCGTCAAATTAAAAAATATTTTCTCCTGCCGCCAATGAGATATTCGATCTCCTTCATCTCTTCTAAATCCGAATCGAAAGCTCCGACAAACTCTTCTTACAACCCAGATCCGGCCGCCCATGAGAGATCCGACCTCCTCTAAGCTTTTCCAGTGAACATATCCAGATCCAGCAATCTTCGCGCCTCTCCCTCAACTCCGGTGAGTTTCCCAACGCCAAACCAGATCTCTCTCTTCCTCTCCATCTCAGATGAGATTTACTCCATCCAACACATACTCATTTCCAAGATCCGGACGGAACCTACAATTGAAGAGCCGTCGATCGGGGCTGCCGTCGATCGGTCGTTTGTAGGAAGAATTCAATCAGGGCTTCTGTCGATCGGGTCGCCGACGAGCTGTGTCATCCCCATAGAGAGCGAGGGATCAGGATAGACGAGAGGATTTTTGGGAGGACGGCTAGGGTTAGAAATGAATTCTTAGTTATTTTTAGATATTTATTTAGTTTGTGTATAGTAGTTCAAAAGATTCTAAAAAAACTCTAATAGTTAAATCTGATTGTCTATAACAACTCCGTTAAAAAGGCGATTGTTATCCGCAATGCAGTTTATTCGGAAATTTTTTGATATACACAAAGCAGTTTTGTTAAAATTATATCCGCAAATCAAATTGTTATCCACAAATCAAATATTTGATATCCGCAAATTGATACACTTTGAATCTTTGTTTGCATCAATACTTCACAACAACTTCATCCAATAAAAAAGAGAGACCGTGATCATTAGATTCAACATTCTCATCTATACAAACATCTATAATATATGTTGTACTATTTAAGTTAAAACGTCATCATAGAAAGACCATTTGTCTGCTAACAAAAAAGTATGCATCAGAAACTCAAAGTATCATCTCAAAACAGATACGTTGTACTAGTCGTTGCGGCAGCGGGGAGGCAGCGGAAATGGCAGTTGGCGCGGCGGCGGCGATGGCGGTTTGTGCAGCGGTGGCGATGACGGTTTGTGCAGCGGTGGCAATGGCGGTTAGCGAGGCGGCGGCGATGGTGGTTGGCGCGGCGGTGGCGATGGAGGTTTCGGTTCGGCGATGATGGCGATGGCGGGTTGGGGAGACGGGGGGATGGCGGTTGACGCAACGGCGGCGATGGCGTTTTCGATGAGGTGATGGCGATGTCGGTTGGCACGACGGCGACAATGGAGGTTGCCGCGAACAATTACACCTCGGGTGGTTCGGATATCCGCACCCCATGCATGGGGTCATGGGCGGAACTAGCCCTGGGCACGGTAGGGCAGGTGCCCGAGCGATTTTTTCCGCGATTTTCACCGGGGGAGAAGGAATCTCCTCGCTAAGCATGTTGCTCCTGTGCCCTAGCCCGTCGCTGCTCCCGTGCCCTAGCCCGCCAAACATCGACAACGATTCGCACCGATGCAGCCCGCCAGACTTCGCACCGCTGCAGCCCGCCAGGTTTCGCACTGCTGCAGCGGTGCGAAGCCTGGCGGGCTGCAGCGGTGCGAAGTCTGGCGGGCTGCATCGGTGCGAAGTTTGGCGGGCTGCAGCGGTGCGAAGTCTGGCGGGCTGCAGCCGTCCAGATTTCTCTGAAATCTGGATAGATTTCAGTTCAGATTTCACTGTGAAATCTGGACTGATTTCAGTTCATATTTCGGTGTGAAATATTTGCAAAAAAAAAAAATCTGGGCCGCCGCCCCCGAACCCCCGCTCAAGGTGCGCTGCCCCCCCCCCTCTCGAACCCCCCAAATTGACAGTATTTAGATTGTGCCCGTGCGACTTCAAAATCCTAGTTCCGCCGCTGCATGGGGTGCAGCTAACACCTCTAAGAAGACCCCCATCAAGTTAGGAATTCGGTACTCATGAAGTTCACATCCATATTTTATAATCAAACTTTCATTTGATCACAGAAAAAATTGAACAGGCTCTAAAAAATAATGTAAAATAAGAGGAGAAAAAATAGAGTGCGGATAGCCAAAACTGTTTTACGGTTACCTAACTTTGAGGAAAAAAAACATTTAAAATTGAGTGCGAAAAGCCATAACTACTCTGACTGAAAACAAATTAACAAGGCGATTATTATCCGCACTACAGTTTTGGTTATTCGCACATATTTTTTCATAATATTTCACGCCTTTTAGAAATACGTCTTGTACATGCATTTTTACGAAAAGTGTTCAACACTAAAGTTGTAGATCTCGATTGTAGATCTCATCGAGATCTACAACTTTAGTGTTGAACACTTTTCCTGAAAATGCATGTACAAGACATATTTCTAAAAGGCGCGAAATATGGGTGTATTTTCAAAGTACGTCTTGTGCATGCATTTTCAGAAAAAGTGTTCAACACGAAAGTTGTAGATCTCGATGAGATCTACAACTTTCGTGTTGAACACTTTTCCTGAAAATGCATGTACAAGACGTATTTCCAAAAGACGCGAAAAATTAGGGAAAAAATATGTGCGAATAACCAAAACTGTAGTGCGGACAACAATCGCCATTAACAACCGCCTAAAAAACATATTGGGAGAAGGTAGACGTCATGGATGACTTCATCCATGGGACCATGAAGGCACGCGGCACAGTTAAGAAGGGGTTATGAACTTATGATGCTCCACACCTGGGCCCCACCCCGCTGCTTTGGATAAAGACATGAATCATTGTGAAGGAGTCAGCGGTACTCGGACACTCAGGGACAAATTTCTATTCTATCCTGTTTTCATAACTCTTCCAAGTCTACCCCTGACGTGGCATATTTTTCGGTAATTAAAGATTTTCAATAATTTAATGTGGCTTAACAAATTTCCAGTATATCTCTCTTTTCATAACATTTTCCACTCTAGTCTTCTTTCCCACTCTCTAAGAAATTTTGAGCCTATGGTTTAGTCATACACCACTCTCTACGATCAATTTTGGTTGATCGTAGTTAGGTTAATCGTGTAATTGTTGATAATTCATTCATTCATTCATTCAATTTGTATAATAATAAAAGATTGGACGGTTGAAAAAGATTTTGATGGAGAACATTCACAAGATAATCAAATCATGAACTTTAAAAAACCTCACGATTTACAAGTTAGAACTATTTTTAAAACAAAATGGGAGATGCTCTGCACTATTAGTGATTGGTTTATTCAGAATCACGTATAATTTAAAACATTTCAGTCTAATCAGGGCAGATTAGTCCTAGTATGCTTAGAGAACATGCATTTTATTCGACCATGTCCATGAAAACTAAGAGTTATTGTTTTCAAAAAACACGGAGGTGTTTGGTTGATTTCAAAAATTTCTGGCTCGCATACAAAATGATCACAAACAATGCACTGCATGATTTATTGCAAGATTTATTACTCTTGTACTTCGGACACAAATAGACATTAAACCGAGCAAGATAAGAGGTCGGATAAATGCAAAATTCAATATCATGACGAGCTATAAAAAAGTATGGGACGTCAGACGGAAAGCAATAAAATATATTTTTTGGGATTGGTCTGAATCTTATAAAATTTTGCTTCGATATATAGATACAATTTGCATGATAACTCCGGTACAATTTATGATGTTTATACTTCTGAAAGTAATAAATATCAAAGATTATTTTGGACTTTCGGATCCGCAATTGAGGGATGGGCTAGTTGTCGTCATATTCTTAGCCTTGATGAAACATTTTTATTGGGTCGTTACCGGGATACTATGTTGATAGTCGTTGGTATAGATGTTAATAATGGACTTTTTCCTTTAACATTTGTTGTTGTTGAATCGGAGTGTAATGATTCATGAGAGTGATTTTTAAATCGGCTTAAAGAGTTGCTTCCAATTATTGCTAATCGTCTAAATCTTTACATTATCAGCGACAAACACGCATGCTTAATTCGAGAAGTTGCAACTGAGCTTCCATATGCAAAACATAGACATTGTTTGCGACACTTACGCGAAAATTTTAAAAAGACAGTTAGAGATTTTGGTTTGAATGAGATTGATATGTTGTGTGATAAAATGTACTGAGCGGGCAATGCATCAGATTTTGTAATATTTACACAAAATATGAAACATATTAAAATATTTGAGCAAAGAGCATATGATTAATTGGTGGTTAGAGATGTTGAAAAATGGACTTTGTTATATGACGGTGGAGCTAGATATGGCACAATGACGACAAACGCGAGCAAAAGTTTCAATGGAGTACTTAAACGAGCGAGATGGTTACTCATACAAGTATTAGTATCAGCTACATTTTATCATTATATTGCACTATTTCTAAAAAGAAGTGAAGATGCACTCAAATGGGAAAATGATGCAGTATTCAGATTTGTGCATTATTTCTCGGTTATGTTATGTAACCGAGAAACAGCGGCAAGGAATTTATGTAGGCCATTTCAGATAAATCGCATTGAATTTTCATGTTACGATGATAAAAATATAGTACATCGTGTATTGCTCACTGATGATCAATGTTCTTGTAGTTGTCATATTATGATCTTATATCTCATCACTTACATCTATACATTGTTCACATGAGTCGTTGATATCAGATTATTATACAATATCTAGTTACAAAAATACGTACAGTGGAAGTTTTCATGGTATTTCAGATATTACAGGATGGCAACCATTAGATGCAACACAAGGTATTATTGAGCTCCAACCACCCACTTTAATACGTAAGACTAGACGGCCTCAATCTCGTCGACTCACAATATAATGGATGAGCACAATGATCGCAGTAATATAAGATGTGATATTTAAAAGGAATTAGGACACAATCGATCAACATGTCCCAGAAATCCAAAAAATCGACGGTAAGAATTTATTTGTTTATAATTTTTTATTACATTTCGTGTACAAATAAACTACTGAAAATATGTATTAATATTTGCTTTTAATTTTTTCAGGCGTTATGGAGAAATGCAGTAGCTGTAGCGAAGAATAAATGCACTAGTTTGTTAGCATCTGTTATTTTGGAAATACAGTAACTATTTGTTTAGTTTAATTAGAGAATGTTTATAGGAATGCTTATTTTGAAAAATGTTTATGAGAATCCTTATTTTGAGAATGTTTATGAAAATGTTATTACTTTCGTGGTTGGAAAATGCTTATTAAAACATTCGATTTTAATTGTTGCGGGATGTTTGATTTAAGCCTTATTAAATTTTTCAAAGCCTTGAACATCCGACAACTTCTAATCTTGCCATCAAATTAAGTGAAAGAGGGGCTAGAGTGGGAAAAGTTTTCAAAAAATGGCTATATTTATACTTTATATTTATTATGAAAATTTGTTAAGCATGATTAAATTAATGAAAATCCTTAATTAAGAAAAGGGGCTAGACTGGGAAGGGTTATGAAAACAGGAATATACTTATACTATAGGTTAATTTCGGGGCTATACTGGAAATTTGTCCCTCTCGGAGCAAGCAAAAGAAGCCGAGCTCTATTGAAGCTGCCGCGGAGCCGGAAGCGGAGGCAGTAGCAAAGCAGGGAGATAATGAAGGCAGCGCCGCGAATGTTGCCGCCGGCCACCTGAGAAGAAAAGTGTCTACGGAAAGAGGGGCCGAAGAAGATGCAAGTGAACTCAAAACGGAACGAAGTGGGCGATGGCCGGAGGAGCATGCATCCACCCCCAATTTTGAGCTACAAGAAAAAAAAAGGCAGGCATTGTTGACGCTGCCTGCACCAGCAAGTGAGTACACCGGTGGGTCAACCGATCCAGCTTTTGCAGCATCTAGTGCAGTGCAGATCTCGAGATTTGGACAGGAAAGAAAAAACTTGAGAGTGGAGTAGCACTGTAGCAGGTAAGTCGGTGCCCGGTGGAATTGAGCAAGTGGAGTAGCAGGTAAGACACCGGTGTTTATTGAAGCTTATGACTGGGGGACACATGGCAGGAGAAAAGGAAAAAACATGCAAAAACAATTAGGCTCCGTTCATTTCGATGAAATTTGGGCTTTGAAATTGACATTCAATTGTCAATTCCAATTGTGACTGTTCGGCGGCCATAATAATACATTGATATTGGAATTCATTTCAATTCCCATTATAGAACAAACACGGCTCCCTCAATTCTTACCTTACGAGATCTTCATTCGTGATTCTCAAAAATATATCAACGCAAATTTTGTTGTTCGCCCAGGAGCGCATTTTTTGCCAAAAAGGGAAATTTTTGACGGGGCACACATTTTTCTGCCCGGGATCGCATTTTTCGCCCGGGCGCGCATTTTTCGTCCGGGCCCGCATTTTTCAGTCGGGCGCGCATTTTTCGCCCGAGCGAATTTTTCGACCAGGCGCGCATTTTTCGGGCGGACGCGCATTTTTCGCCCGGGCGCCCATTTTTCGCCTGGGCGCCCATTTTTCGCCCGGGCGCCCATTTTTCGCCCGGGCACCCATTTTTCGCCCGGGCGCCCATTTTTCGCCCGAGCGCGCAGTTTTCGCCCTAGCGCGCAGTTTTTGTCCGGGCACTCATTTTTGCTTTGGCGCGCATTTTCGCCCGGGCGCAATTTTCGCCCGAGCTGAATTTTTCGCCCGGGAGCGAATATTTTCGGGCACGAATTTTTCGCCCGGGCGCGAATTTTTCACCCAGTCCAGAATGTTTCACCCGGGCGCGCATTTTTCACCCGGGGGCGCATTTTTCGGCCGGCGAAAAATCCGCGTCCGGGCAAAAATAAACTGCGCGGTCAGGAGATAACTGCACCCCCTGCGAAAAATGCACTCCAGGGCACAAAATGCGCGTCTGGGCGAAAAATATGCGCTCAGGGAAAAAAAATGCGCGCCAGGGCGAAAAATGCGCGCTCGGACGGAAAAATTCTAATATTGAGCGGAACAGTGGAATTAATAATTTCAATTCCCGTGATAGAATTCCTGCATTTAACCGAACGACAGAATTGGAATTGAAGTCAATTCCAATTCCTGCAATTGGAATTGAAGTCAATTCCAATTCCTGCGAAAATTGAAGTCAATTCCAATTCCTGATTTCAATTCCTGGAAACGAACGGAGCTTAATAGATTTGGATTTTTCTCGAACAATTGAATGAGAAAGAAACGGCTCTGATAAGATGGAGTCTTACCTTGACCTCCCTTATTGAATTTTTGGATCTACCTCTACTAACGATAGTCACAAGCAGCGCGCATGAAAACGGATAGTAGATTTAAATTTTTCTTGTCAAGACAATGAATTTAGATTACTTACACGTCAATGGAAGTTGGCATAGACTCTGTTTGAGAGGACTTATTTTCACTGGTCAAGTGGTTACAACTTACAACCGCATAAACCGGACCTTAATTAAAATAAGTCCTCCCAAACGGGGTATTTATTTTTTTATTTATTTATTTATTTATAAGGTGATGTTCTATATACGTCATTTTCAGCTATGTGCAGTACAGTGATAAAAACAGACAAAACTAAAAAATTAAAAAAAGTTGTGAACATGTATAAGCATTGACCTGCACATAACCATAATGAAATTGTGCGTCCTGCACATAGCCGAAGTCGGTCTGCATATAGCAATTGCATATCGCTCCATATTATTCAGCAATTGAATTTGATTACTCTGATTTTTTCCCCAGTTAAAGATAGGGTGTGCAAAATAACCGAAGAAGTAAAAAACAGACGAAAATCAAACCAAACAAAGTGATTTGGGCCGATTCTCATGGGTCTAGGTTCGGTTATGGGTCCTAAATTTTCAGAATCGGGCACTTAATTCTCGATTCTTACATTCGAGTAGAAATATAGGAGTCATCTGATCCTTATTTGATTTAAAATGAGAATTCTCATCCAAGCCAAGTTAAGTAAAACCTAAAAGTTCCACTCACTTCTTCAAAATGAGTCTAATAGTGTTGCATTCAAAATGAAAAATATTATGACACGTGTTGAACAGAGAACCGAACATAATTTTTCAATTCAAATCTAGTTTTATACCTTGAGTACATAGGTGGATTTTAATTTCAAAAAGACAACCAAACTTATATGGTTCGATTCTTGGTTTAAGGTAAAACCGATTCAAACTGACAGGAGTTGCGCCGCTAGTTAGAGATGACATTTAATAAAATTAGGCATTAAAATCTTAAAGGTAGTAAACCTTTAGGACCAAAATTTTAAAGTTGAAAGCTTTGAAAGTGATTTTTTAAAGGTCCCAAACCTTACAACTTAATTCATGATTATACCTTTAATAATGATTACTTGGGGGAGCGCGCACAGCGACATTCAGCGCAGACGGCGATATTCGGCGGGGGCAGCGACATTTTGCGTGAACGAGGACATTTGGCAGGGGCAGCGACATTAGACGAAGGAGGTCTATATTTATATGCATATATATAAAGCATAGTTCAATGTTACTCAACAAAAATCATATAATGTGATGTTTGACATCTCTGCTTAGCATAATGGGAACATATGGTTGGCTCTCCATTAACAATTTTTCTGAGATTAAAAATCGGGTCATATTACTCTAATTTGTTTGATGGTTGTCATTAGGGGTGCAACTCAGTTCGATTCGGTTCCACTCAGAACCAAGAACCGACCCATATAGGTTCGGTTCCAAATTTTTGGAACAGGAACCGACCCACAGTTCTAAATTGTACAACCTGAACCAACCAAAAATATCTGTTCGATTCTGGTTCGATTCTCGGTTCCTTAAATTTAGGCTGTAAATATGTTGCACTAGAAAAAATAAATGCAAAATCAATATTTATAAACCAAAGAAATTAGGAGAACTTAAGCTTTCACGACTCCAAAATCATCAAGTTTTCTTATATTACTAAATACATTTAATAATCTCATCATACAACATTTCACATTTAAAGATTCTAACAATTAAACAAAAATTAAACATTGTCAAAACATAAGCAAATAATTTATAAAATTACACATGAAATACCTTCATAAAGTTAATTATTCATCAATCTCTTTCAAAAGTCTCTTGTTCACCACAAATATATTTTTGATACCTAAATTCAATAACTCAGTTCTCGGGACGATTCTGGGTACCCGAGTGTAAGAACCGAGAACTGAAACAAGTGGCCAGTTCTGAAAATTTTGGACCCAGAACCGAACTGAGACACCTAAGAACCGCCCCAAACCGCTCGGTTCGATTCGATTCTGGTCTGATTCTCAGTTCTTCGATTATTTTTTCACTCTTAATTGTCATCTTTGCGTGCGGGCAGCAACATTCAGTGCAGGTGGCAACATTCAGAGGGGACGATGACATTTTGCGGGGACGAAGACATTCGGCGGGGGCAATGACAGTAGGCAAGGGCAACCCATGTTTATATTGTATATATAAAAAATGTAGTTCAATGTTGGTCAACAAAAACCACATGAAATGATCGTTGTCATCTATGCTTAGCATAGTGAGAACCTGTGTTCATTTCTCATCATTGACAATTTTTATTGCTCTCCTTTTTTTCATTAATTTTATGGATAAAATTATAATTTCATGTTATACAATATCATAAACCTTAATATAATCCTATGACATCACATCATAGTAGGTGTAAGAGCTTTATTTAAAAAATGTAAATAATCGAATGGCTAAATTTGATTTTAAGATTGACTTTATGGTCGACCGAGTTACACCATAAGTGTATGTTTTTATATATTAGTATGGATATATATACAACAATAGTTACAGTATATATCTTATCTTATATATATAAAGGTATATAGATATTTGGAGGCACACCAAAGATTCAATGTTGGTCATTGGATCATGAGAGAGAACATGGAGGGAATTTGGCGAGAGAGGAGAGAGAGAGAGGTGGGAGAGAGAAGGAGAGAGAGGGGAGTGATAAAAAAAGAGAGGGGGAAGTGATAAAAAAAGAGAGGGGAAGAGAGAGGAGAGATAAATTAATTTTTATAAATTAAAATTTACAAAATTTTATAAAATAAAAATAGGAATAGTATTCCATACTTTTTTGATGTTATTTTAAGTACTCATTTGTATATGTTTTGAAAAAAAAAATATTTTGGGTGCGTGCGCAGCTCGTTCATAGGCGGACACAGCCCGTTCATAGGCGGGCAAAGCCCGCGCGCAGACGGGCAAAGCCCGCCCGAATGTGGCTGAAGGCCGTCCGAACGCTTCGAGCACGGGAGTAGCCAATATGCTTATTCAAGGCACACCATAAATTTAATATGAGACATTGGATCATGAAAGAGTGTGCGAGATATATTATATATATAATAATAGACCGAGAAAGAGAAGGGAGAGAGAGAGAGAGCTGCCATATGGGGAGAGAGAGAAAGAGAGGGAGAGAATAAAAATTAAGAAAGAAAGAGAAAGAGGGAGAGAAATTAATATTTTAACGGTAAAACTTACTTTTTTTTATAAAATAAAAATGATAATCTTGATTTATATTTTTTTACGGTCATTTTAAGTACTCATGTGTATATGTTGCGAGCGAAGCCCGCCGTCGCAGACCGGGTATTGTCGCGCATGACTGTAGGGGCGGAGCCCTGTGTCAGGCACTCATAATATATATATCTTATATATAAGGGAATATAGATATTTGGAGACACACCATAGATTGAATATTTGGTCATTTGATCATGAGAGAGCATGAGAGGGGGGAGATTTGGGAGAGAGAGAGTGGAGGGAGAGAGAGAGAGGGGGAGGGAGAGAGAGAGAAAGAGATAGAGGGAGGAGTGAAAAAGAGAGTGATTGGGAGATTAATTACTCAAATTTTTATAGATTAAAATTTGCAAAATTGTATAAAATAAAAATAGGAATAGTACTTCATATTTTTTTGCGATCATTTTAAGAACTCATATGTATATGTTTTGAAAAAAAAAAAAATCGGGTGCGTGCGCAACCCGCTCATAGGCGGGCGCAGCCCGCAGCAACGCATCGAGCACGGGCGAAGCCCTTGCGCGGGCGCCCGCCCGCCTGGATGCGGTCGAAGGCCGCCCGAGAGCATTGAGCACGGGCGTAGGAGTGAAAAAGAGAGTGATTGGGAGATTAATTACTCAAATTTTTATAGATTAAAATTTGCAAATTGTAAAAATAAAAATAGGAATAGTACTTCATATTTTTTTGCGATCATTTTAAGTACTCATATGTATATGTTTTGAAAAAAAAAAGATCGGGTGCGTGCGCAACCCGCTCATAGGCGGGCGCAGCCCGCAGCAACGCATCGAGCACGGGCGAAGCCCTTGCGCGGGCGTCCACCCGCCTGGATGCGGTCGAAGGCCGCCCGAGAGCATTGAACACGGGCGTAGCCCGTGCGAAGATATATATATGCTCAATGCGTCTTTGCGGGCTGCGCCCGCATCAAGGCGGGTATCGACCGCAATATATACATATGAGTACTCAAAATGATCGTAAAATTTTTTAAATCAATATCACAATTTTTATTTTGTAAAAATATTTACAATTAGACGTAAAAACGTTAAGTTCCCACTCTCTTTCTCTCCTTATTCCTATCTCTCTCTCCCTCTCTCTGACGCCATCTCTTTTCTTTTTATCCCTTCCGCCATCTCTCACCTTTTCTCTCTCCCTCTCTCTCCTCCCCCCTCTCTCTCATGTACTGATAGGATTTTAGTTTGAGGTAAATCCAATGGTCAAAAAATAAAGTGTGGTATGCATCAAACATATGCATATTGTTTTATATATATAAGATAAGATACATATATACAGAATAACATATATAAGCTCAAGCTTTTTTAAGCATAAAAAAAGCTTGAGCTGGTTCTCGCATAATACATGTCAGAATTAAGTAAATAATATATGCATTTTGTAGTCAAGACCGAGATCTACAACTTTCATGTTGAATATTTTTTTAAAATTTGCACGGTTTAGTCAGAATCTCGTCATAAAGGTTGTTGCCTCAAAATGAATATAATAATAATAAATTTCAAAATTTGAGTCAGTAACCTTTCGGGCAAGATTCCGACTAAACCGTGCAAATTTTGGAAAAATGTCCAACATTAAAGTTATAAATCTCATTCTTAACTACAAAATGCATATATTAATTATCTAATTCTGACATGTATTATGAGAGAACCAACTCAAATTTTTTTAGACTTAAAAAAGCTTAAACTTATATACTTCAAAACTATATATATATTAAAGAAATACTTTGGAGTAGGAGTTAATCTTAATCATCCAATATATAAATTTTTAATCTCAATCATTCAAAGAAGAGAGAGATATAGTGAAAAGAGAGGAAGAGAATGAGAGAGAATCTTTATAGCTCTCTTATCACCACTATCTAAGAGTGGGAAAGAGAGAGGGATGAATAAGGAGAGAGAAAAAGAAATTAAATTTTTTAATAAAAATATATATTTTTTATAAAATAAAAAATAAGAATATTGATTCATATTTTTTTAACAAACATTTTAAGTACACATATATATTTTTTAAATAAAAGTTATAAAAATATAATTGTATTTTGAAATTAATTTGAAATTTATAAAAATTATATTTTCAGATACAATTGTATTGTTGCAGAAAAACATAGTACCTCGGTCCGCTCATAAGCAAGCGTAGTTCCCTCATAAGCCGGCGCAGTCCGCTCAAATGTGGGTGCAGCCCGCTCGAATGCGGCACAGCCCACTCGAATGCGGGCACAGCCCAGCCCGCTCGAACGGGGCCACAGTTTTTCACGTGGTTTCAAAAAGCGTGAAATGGAAGCCTGTGCGGAGCCAATTTCCTCGAGGACGGTGGAATTCCAGCACGAACAGTTTGTGTCGAACGGCGACATTCTGCGGACGATCCGCCGATTTCCTCGAGGACCGTGAAATTCCGGCACGAATAGTTAGTGTCGAACGGCGACATTTTGCAAATGATCCGCCGCTCCAGAACCAACGTGCCAAACAAAGCCTGAAAGAAGGAGAAGAACAAGAGAAAAATGATAGAGGTGGGTGTATAGGGTTAGCTTCAAATTTGGACTACTTTTTTCATACCTGGCAGGCTGGCACTACTACTAAGATGGGTCTTATCGCCAAATCTCAGCCGATGAATATTAAATTGAAACAACTTCAAGATGAAGTTGAACCCCGCGGGATATCACACGGCCCACGAACTCCTGTCAACTTCAAGAAACCCAACACGCCTTTGCATACTCCGTTGACTTTTTATGATCCCTTGAAAACCTCTCATTTTGCACATCAACATCATCTTCCACCGGTGGCGCGCTCATTGATGGGAGAATAAACGTACTATAATATATATTACCACCACCAAGAAAAAGAAAAATAGTTTTAAACATGAAAATGAACGAAGCTTCTTAGATGAGGATGGGCGTCCACGAAGAACGGTTCATAATCATCATGTTCACGACCGCCACAGCCGCGCCAAAGGAGTATGTCTTTGTTGGGAGATTTGTAAACTTTTATAAGGAGGGTTTGTTTGTCCAAAAGTGTTTTATAATATATTCTCATAAATAATATATATTAAACAAGATCTATGTAATAAGAAATTAAGATGCGGTAATAAAAGATTAAACAATCGAATCTAGGTAAGGCATGGGATCACTGCCCTAAAGAAGATGCAGTAATAAAAGATTAAGAAATCGAATTTAGGTAAGGCATGTGATCTCTGCCCTAAAAAGGATGCAGTAATAAAATATTAAGAAATCGAGTTTAGGTAAAGCATGTGATCACTGCAAGATGTGTGTGAAAATTGCTCTAAAGAAGATGAATCACCCTTCTGTAACGACTGATGCTAACTTCTCGAAGGTACAACACCCTGCAAGATTTTCTAAACTGAAGTGTGAAAACTAAAGCACGGAGCACCCTGCAAGATGTGTGTGAAAACTGAAGCACGGAGCACCCGAACATCCACTTGATGAAACAAATGTAAAGAATAAAAGATATCCCGAGTAATCAAGAAGACATAAAAGTTAGTTTATTTGTTCTTAGAAAATTACCATATATACGAAGTCTCGTAAAATTATAAATATTAATCACATAATTAATTCGCAATGAAAATTAACGTATAAAAAACAAATATTACAACGTTAAAATATTAATTGAAAATAGTCATAAATGTTATCTCAATGGATATAATTAAAAAATGCGCACAAAAAACATGCCTATCAAATTGCATGTGTTCGTCGAAAAGAAAACAACGAACGTAATAAACAATTTGACTACCGTAAAGAACGTAGCATAAGTAGCCGAACGTCAATTTGTATTTGACGAACGTCGAATACATTTTGAACAAAATTATGTGGAAAAGCGGTTGGCAAACGTCAAACTCAATTCGACAATCATCAAAAATAAAAAGAAAAGTTAATCAATTAGGCAAAGTCATGTGTCAATAGGCATTCGACTAAAATCGAATGGAGGACGCACTGCAGAATTGTGGGTCCATAAGTTTTCAAAGTGTTAAAACTATTTTGCACAAAATAAATAATTCAATTCAATTATTCCCCTGAGCTCAAGAGAGTGCAAGTCTTGTCCGATGTGTGCGAGCGAGAGCTCCAGCGTTTGATGCCTGGATTTTTCTTATGTTTTTTCAACATAATATGGATGCGAGAAATGATTTATAAATTTAAATAAAATAGTAAAATTTAGTAATGTGAAACTAATGCTTCGTTTGGTTCGCCGTTTTGCTGCCTCCGTTTGGGGCAAACGCCGTCAGACGGCGGGTAAACAGACGGCCCCCGGCGGCATTCGCTCTGTTTGCACCCGCAGCAAGGAGGAAACGGCCCTGATCCGCTCCATTTCGACCCCCACCTCTCCCCTTCTGGTTCCAAAGTGACGTTTCGACCCACCGAATGCACCCGCCACCGCCGAACCAAATATAGCCTAAAGGATTCATCCTTTCATGAAAAGAATTTTTTCCAAGAATTTGGATTCACTCCTGTAGAAAAGAACGAAAAAGAGGAAATAAAAGAAATAATTTTCATTTCATTTATTGTGAGTACATACAAGTATTTGTACACTTATATAGGAAGAGAAAGAGGAGAACACATCTCATTCTAAAATGTGGGACTAAAGATTAAGGAGGAAGTGAGCTCTAGATGGGCCTATTGGGCTTTGTGCATAGTTTATTCAACACTCCCTCACAAGCTAGAACATATAGATTGTAGGCACCAAGCTTGGACAGGAACTGATAATATAGCGGACAAGGTAAGATCTTAGTGAGAATATCAGTCACTTGCCAGCAGCAGGAGCATGTTTTAATTCTAGTTTCTTCATTTGAACTTTCTCGTGAATGAAGTGACGGCTTCGATGTGTTTGGTACGTTCATTAAATATGAGATTCTTAGCAATATGTACGGCAGCTTGACAGTCGCAGTAAAGAGTAGTCAGTGAAGAAAGTTTCACACTAAGTACACTTAGAAGGCTTTCCAACAAGGTGAGCTCGAATACAACAGAGGTCGTTGAACGATACTCAGCATCGGCTAATGAGGGAGCAACTACAGATTATTTCTTGTTGCGCCACGTGATAAGAACGAAAAAGAGGAAATAAAAGAAATAACTTTATTTTATGTCATTTGTTGTAAGTACATATAAATATTTGTACACTTACATAAGAAGAGAAGGAGGATAACAATTCTCATTTTAAGATGTAGGACTAAAAACTAAGGAAGTGGGATCTAGATGGGCCTTGCCTTGGACTTTGTACATAGTTTATTCAACACCTCCAAATGATAATTTTTTCACATTGATTGATATAGAACTCAAACACAAAATAAGATGAAGGCTCCGTGAGATAATTATGGATTAATTATGGATTAATGAAATTCTAACAGCGACGGTTAAAATTGTACGCAGTTAAAGGGTTAAATTTCTAAGTAGTGGAGAATTCCCCCCTCGAGTTGTATCCCAAGTTCCAACTGGTTGATGGGGCGAGAGTTCCTCTTTCGTCTCATCCTTTCCATATCGCTCCCGCTTGTCCGATCTTACTACGTCAAATGACAGTAATGTTGTTAAATTGGATCATTGATGAGGTTCAAAGGATAGGGTGGACCATTCATTCATCATGAAGGCTGAAGTCTACATAGTAGAGATCGAATGGTTTTTCCAATCCTATTGTCCATCCACACATCCCCCCCCCCTCACAGAGGTTTTTGTAGTAGCCCAAGGTATAACTAGCGGGCATTTCTCCCATTGGATTGAGCTCCAAGTTAAGGAACGATCAAAAGGGCAGATGCTGTAATCGAGAATGAAGTACAATCTTCCATCTCCAAAAGACAGTATCACCAGATCACGCATTGAGGTTAGTAATGGTGGGAACTGATCATCCCCCGTGTTCATCTGTCATCTGATCACAAGACCACTGTTACAAGTCATGTGGGTTCTTGGATCTCAGAATCAGGTAGGGTCGGGTCATCACCCACCTAATGTGCGAATGTTTCTATCAAGTCACCGCCCATTGTCCTACTGGCTCAATTCTCATTGTTGTGCTTGATGTCGCTCATCGCGGCTCATCGCTGCACGATGTCAGCCTCCACCTCAGTTGTCGCTCGTCACAGGCTCACAGCACATTGTCGCTCTCCATCACCATCTTCTATCAATCAGCATCAGAATAAGGAAACTTTAAAAGTATGGTAGGAGAGAAAATCAATCCCAAAGAGCCTGCTTAAGGTCCTAAAGGAGCTCATGGAGATGGCAGCCCTGTATAGTAGAAGTGAGTTGCCCCGGGATGTGTCCTATAAACATTCTCAGATAACACACCAAGAAGATAAGCTATGACCTCACTGTTTCCTACAAAGATCTTCTCTCTTCTTCAACAACTCCACTCTTCACGAGCTCTTACTGTTGTTGCATTTGGCAGGCCCTCGGTGGAATTCTGATCTTCTTTCTCCTACTCCAAAGATAATGCGTGGCCTTTTCTCTTGAAATGTCTTCTTCATTCTTGGTGAGAGCTATTCAATAGTTGTGCGTGGATCTTCTAGGGATTGTGTTGTGCTGTGAAGCAGTGATTCTTATGGATTTTATTCACACTGTCATAATTAATTAAGTCATAGCTGAATAGGTTTTACCACTGAATTTTCTAAATCCTACTTGCAAACCTAACTGGCCAGAAGATAAGTTTGTAAATGTTCTTGGGAGTTTAAAAACGATGGTTGTCACAGCATCAGCAAAGAAACAAGACATGGAAAATAAACATGTGATTTGAGCTTCTATATACAATGGAAAAGAGATTGCAGAAAATGAATGGACAGTTGTGATTAAGCGTGCACAAAAGATGTCAAAATATAAACCAACCGCATAAATGATAGACTGATTATTATAAATGGAAAATAGAACAAAAAAATTTTATATGATTATCAGTTGTGAAGCATGTGTACTGCGGGGTTTTATTAGATATCACGACATTCAACATGTACTGGTGAGGAACTACTCTTTTGCTGGGAGTCTTTATTTGGATATTACAACATTCAATGTCCCCGAGGTAATTTAGAAGAATAATGGAGAAAAGACTTGGAAAATGGAGAAAAGACTTGATAAGTAATGATGATAAGACTCACTGGATTTACTCTCATAGAAATCCGAACCTTCTCACAGAAAGGGTCTTCAAATGATGGGATTAACACAATAGGTGGTAGCCAATATAAGCAAATGAAAAATGAAGATTTATAAAGGTGGTACGAAACAGTTGGGATGAACAGATAGGTTCTGGAGAGGACTGGAGACGGCATGATTTATTTGACAATTTCAATGAAGAAAGATTGCTGGATTCAAGGGCATGCATGGCTCCTAAACCGATCAAAGAAATTAAAAGGATGTGAATGTGTCTGAGAAGTAGAACAAAATATATTGTGTCTATCGATTACTTGAGAATGTTTGTGCCAATCATGCACTAAGCATGTAAGTGGTAGCTGATAAATGTAACCTACTGAATCTATGTTCCTATAATGCAAAAAAGGAGTAGGGTTCGCAAGAAAAATGTTATGTTATCCATAGATCATTCTAGAACTTGGGAAAAAAACAAAGGGGTGAATGATATGTAGATGTTACCTCTAGTTTGTCTTCTTTTGCCCTGTGATTCTTGGGGAGCACTCTGAAGTCCTCAGTCAATCTCATGCACTCCTTCACATTCTCGGGAGAAACAAAATCAAGGGCAACTTTTGTGCAAGACTGTAGGAAGTAATTATAGCAGAAATAAGAAGCATGCATGAAGAAACACAAACGCAACTTCTGAAGTCTATATTTGAAAAAAAAATAAAGGAATGTGGCCTCAAATCGATGGTTTAAAGAAGTTTCAGAGTTTTTGGAGTTCCTGTGATGCTGACTCCGGTGAAATTTAGAACAAAAAATAAGAATTTATAAACTCTTGCGTTTAAAATGAAACGGAGTTGTAACTTTCAAATACTCATAATTTTAGAGTAATTATTTTCTTATGGCCCTACAAATTTAATAATTCATGCACATCAAAATTTGTACTAAATTAGATAATCATCATTGCTTCACATCTTAAACACATTTTAATAAATATTTAAATAATTAAAAGGTAATTGCCTAATTGGAACCAAAAACTAAAGCTGAAATTGTGTTTACAATGATGGTCAAGATCAGATACCTTAAGGTTGCGCACTTGATGCGGACAGCCTGCGGGAATGAGTACAGCTTCTCCTATCCCTTGAACAAATGTCCATGGTTCTATGCCTGCAAAAGCACATAGGTCAAACCAAAGTTTAGCAGCTTCTCATACAAAAAAAATAAGTTAATCAAAATAAATTTCTAACATACCAAATTCCTCTTTGAGCTTCCTTTTGTGCTCCCATGTTAGATAGAACATCTCATCATGAACTGGATTAAATACCTATCAAAAAAATGTTAATCTATTACAGAAGAATTATCAACCATGTTATTTAGATAAATCTGCATGTTTCAAGGATAACGCAAGCCAACCTGCTCAATTGGCGAACAATACGTATGGCGGAATTCATTAGAATGTTTTTTAAGATACTCTTTGAGTGATTCTACGTCTTCTCTTCGAAATATGTCCCATAGTGCTCCTCCATCTTGGAGATGGTCATTTAGTTCATTCCTCAACTCAGGAAAACCATCGACATATACGCATCTCCCTTCAGTATGAAGACTACTAAATATCTCTCTCTCGTCTTGATTTCTATGCGATTTTTTCAATTTTTCTATGGCAGACATTTGTTCTCTAGCAGGTAAAACCTCTGCAGTATGCATTAAAACATTTACCTGTATAAAAAAACTGTAATTAGGCTCTATAGTAGTACTTCCACAGTATAAATGTAGTATTACAACTGTAAAAAAAACTATTTTGGGGGTCATGTTCATTTCCAAAATAACTTCACAATTGAAATAGTTCTAAACAATAAAAAAACGTAGATACATATGGCCAGACATTTAATAGAGTCTATGTGGCATCTACTGCACTGTCTGCACATGAATGGCGAGGTTTCTTATTCAAGAACAAGAATACAACCTAAGTGGAAAACATTATAATTTATCAACAAGAGCAGCATTAAAGAAATACCGCATCTGAAACATCACAATGAAGTTTGGTTACTGAATCTCCCCTGCCAAGTTCTTCCCTCATTCCATATGCAATATATGATTTGGGTCCCATGTCCAACTTCAAGACATCCTTAGGAAGGGCTGTAGAAATGTTTAAAAGACCCGAACGGGGGTTGGTGTACTCTTGAAAGGGTAGTGAATTCACAAACTCATCTCCATGTTGCGGCAAGCAATCCTCAAAATGTGTTGAAGTAGGCCAATCCTTCAGTTTAAGCATTTCTGGCCACAAATTGTCATATATTCGTCCCTCCGTGTAACCTTCGAAAAAATCATCGCTCTTTATGTCCACCTGAATTAAACAAAATTAGTTTGTTCAAGCCATTATCATGGCATCAAAGATAAACACAAGATCACAAAAAAATGTATTAAACGAGATTACCTTGCAAATAGCAAGACAATCGATAGTCTCGATCTCAAAAGATTCAGGACTAATCTTACTTCTGCATAACTCACTCCACATACCCTTAGGTTCCCAGCTTAAAGAAGAATGCTTATTAAGAACCCCACGCACGATCACTGGTTCCCCATTCGCCCAATGCTTTTGAAAATGCTTTGACTCAATGAGATCGATGAAATCTGAATGTGGGCAATATAAAGAGTTGTCATATGAAGCTTTCCTGGAAGCTGCTTTTCTAGAACTTGTGTTTGTATTCGAACAACTACAGCTTGCATTTCCAGTTGAAATTGACTCTTGTAGAAATCCGAACTTTCTCACAAGGGCTTCAGCCTTGCTTTCCAGTTTGGAGGACCAGGACTCTGGAAACATACATTTTAATTCCAGTTCAGCAGCACCACATCCTCCAATTCCCTTTGGTGGACAGAAAATTATTCCATCATGAGTTACCTTCCAATTGGCGAATTCAGCATAATTGACGCCTAACTTATCCTGGTTCTTAAGTTTAGATAAAAACTGCTTTGAAGAATTTCCGCCATGCATATAATCATTTCCTCTATTTAGAAATGGTAGTATTTCCTCAGTACAAAAAAGACTTTTCGCACGTAGTTCTTGGCAACAGGTAATGCATAGTTCAAATTCACAGTTAGAGCAGCTTCTATGAAGATCAGCAATAGATGTTTGGCAGTAATTGCTGTAAAAGAGGACAAAAGAATTTAGACCAGATATGATTAAGTTAAGAAGAATAACTAGCGCGGAAAATTTTACTACCAAAATGCTCTCTCGTCTTTTTGACAAGTAGACTTCTGTATCTTTAACTCCGATAACTGAATACCTGTACATGATCAGCACTAGTAAGAATAATCTCAGTAAAATTTAGTCATGGAGAATCAAATCAAATCAACAAAATATGCCACCTTGGATGCTTGATTCTATTCTCTTTTCATCTTCTTGCTCCATGTTCAATTTCTTCAAAGAAGGTAGTAGATGATAAAGCACGCGGAAATTGTATTCCACGTTATGAAGCTTATTTAAATCTCTGCAGGGGCCCTAAACATAGATATGGAAAAAGTTGTATGTAAAACACTGAACCTTGTAGAAAATAATCAACTGAACTTGTGGATAGTCCCATGAAACATTATATTGTTCTGTAATATAGACATTTTTAGATTACAATGAGAAAATGTATCTAAGGGTTTATTTGTTTAGCCGTTTTTGCTCCATCTCCGGTGGGAGGAAAATGACACTGCTCAAAATATTTGTTTGGTAAACCTCTCATTCCCAAACAATTTTCACATTTTCCACATTTATTTCTCAAAGCTCATTTTCCCACCCACAGTTTTACTTCACTGCTTTTATCAGCATTGTAGCCACTCTAAAAAAACCCTCAACACAGTTGATCTCCTGAAAGATAATCGGTTAAAGCTAAATGCAGTTCTAGCTTCAGTCCATATTAACAAATTATCCAATTGATACAATAAGTAATAAGAGCATGTAATAATTTTAAGATGATTAATAAAAAATGAAAAAATTTCTTCTACTCATGCATAAATAAAGATAATCTATAAAATGTATACATTTTTCTTATTATTTCTTATAGTTTTTTTCCTTTTCCACATACCATTTATAAATAGAAAGTTTTAATATAGAACAACTTCATCTTCTGCTTTTTCTTAATGCATATTGCAAAGGGGATGTTGATAGTATAACAAGGTTAGAAGGTGTACCTTGGATGAGCTATGTTGCCTCTCACAATTTTTGCCGCCACAATTTTCCCTGCAACATGGGGAAGTCTTGGGAGAAATGTCAACTTTCATTTTTGAGTATCTGTAGATGCCCCATCAAAATTAAATGGCTAAATTTCAAGAAACAATAGAGGGCAATTGGCAAGATACACCCTCGAAATATAGGTTTTTGGCAAAATGCACCTCAAATTATTAAATATTTCAAAATGCACCCTCAATTAGAAAAAGGTCGCTTTGCACCCTGATGAGGTGCATTTTGATAGTATTTTTCTAATTGAGGGGTGCAATTTGCAATATTTAACAATTTGGGGTGCATCTTGTCAATAGCCCTTCATTTGGCACGGCGTTTCACACCTGCGTTTGGAGCAAACGCCGCCGGGCAGCAGTAAAACAAATGGGCGCCGGCAGCGTTTGATCCGTTTGCTCCCGCCGGACAGCGGAAAAGCCCCCCAAAGGTGGTGTTTCCAGCCCGGGCTCCCCCCTCCAGTCCCAACCGCCGGTTGCACGCGCCAAATGAGGCCTAATAAACAAGAGATGTGTACCACCTCCGGCTGCATCCAATGCAGTATTGATTTGTGCGGCAGCTGGAACAATCTGGAACTGAAACCATGTCATCTTTCTCTATTCTCCTCCCCTGAAAAGGCGGACTCTTTGTAGAAGTCTTCCATTGAAGAACAAATGATGATCAGTAAACATAGAATGAAGGAAGAGAGTAAAAAAACAATTGAAATGGTCAGCAGAAACCTTTTTGCCGCTGCAGGGCTCTCCAGTCGAAGCCGTGGGTGGAGAAATCAGGCTGGAAACGACCACATTGATGTCTGTCTTTACCGGGCGAGGCAAAGGAGAAACTGATAATGTCACAGGAACAATCTTCTTCTTCCTCCCTCGTTTCAGAGTCACCTTCTTCTTAGATGGATCGCCGCCGCCGCCGCCCTTCTCCTCCGTCCCAACCCTAATTCTCTTCCTCCCCCGCTTCCCCTTCTTCACACCCACCTCTCCTTCCCTCTTCCTTTTCTTCCCCGGCCACCCCCAAATGATTTTGTCGTCTGAATTACAATGAGAGGGAAGATCTTCAACCGCCTGGAATGATTCCTTTTCGTCCCTGTGGAAGACCACCATGGAAGAGGCAGAAGAATTCAAACCTGGAACCTCCGCATTGACGTCTATCTTCTTCTTCCTCCCCCGCTTCACCTCCTTCTTCTCAGGTGGATTGCAACCACCGCCCTCCTCCTCGGTCGGAACCCTAATTCTCTTCCTTCCTCGCTTCCCCTTCTTCGCCTCCTCCTCTTCTTTCTTCCTTCTCCTCGCAGTATATCGCCAAATGCTTTTCTCGTCGGAATTCCAATGATTGTCGAGATCTTCAACCTCCTGGAGTGATTCCTTGGGGTCATCGGAATCAGACGAATCGGAAAAATAATGGAAGTCGGAACAGACGGCTGAGCCGCCGATCCTGCCGGACCTTCGGGCATCCGGGCACTGGACGATCGCTGCCGCCGCCGCCGCCATTGTCGCCCAGCAGAACTCGATGGATTTCGAGGAGCGTCTAGGCTTTTGGATTCCTTCAAACCCTCGTCTATAAAAAGAGGAAACAAATAGCTCCTCCAGATTTGCTCGAAATTCACGGCGGTTCGTTACAACGAATTTCAGATTTGAATGAGGGGCAAGTTGTAATTTTCCCGCACGGCGCCGCTCGTCATCGTGATGACGTGATACGGCTATAAATTTGAACTGTTTCTTTAAATATGTAAAATGTTTATTTATTCCTTTTTTTAATTAAAAACTTTGTATTAAAATTTAAAATATTTATATATAATTTGATGTTTATTAATTTATATTTAATTATATACTGTTCGTAGGTAATTGTAATTATTTGTAACACTGGTTACACTGCCAGAATTTTCCAATAATGGCTAATAATACTATATTTAACACGTTTTAAGTTGCCGAAATATTTCCTCCTTAATTAGCGTATTAACCAACAGATTCCTTAAATCTTAATTAATAGCAAGTATTTACCAAATTTTTTGTTAGAGAAGATTTTTCTAATTTTGGAAAATTCGTCGAAATTAATAGTACTAATAAGTAATACTTATCTTTGAAATGCCCACAAAGTCCAAACTACTTTAATTAGTATTTTTTTATTTTTGTTTACTTCATTCTAAAAATACCAATAAAACTTGTGTATTGCCTTTTTTTTACTGCAATATTTATGTTAATGCATTTTTCAATGATACCTAAGCAATGTGTTTCTGTCTTTGGGGTCCTTTATAGAGAATGCATGTTATATACTTATATTATTATTTTCCTTTCTCTTTAGCTTTGAAGTATTATTTTGTTTATTTGTTATAAATAGTTGAACTATATTTTCGGAAGAGGATGGATTATGAAAGTTTGTGACTATAACAATTGGTCAGTATAGATATATGATTTTATGTGTCGCGTTAGAATTCACAACTCGATGCATGTCTGCATCCAACCATCACGTAAGTATGTAGCATAGGATAGGCCGATTCTTTTGAGGAAAATCTTTTCTGTCTATATTTTGATTTTACTTTTTGGTGGGGGTTTTCGAAAATAGAAATGGTTGAGGTGGAGATTTTTTATTTGTGACCATATAGGCGGATCTATGTTAGATCGAGTGTGGGCGGCAGCCCACACTGAAAAAATTCTAATTCTGACATTTTTAATTATCTTGTTGTCAAGGGTCTTTATAAATAGTTATACATGTTAATATTATTTAACATAGAATTTTAATACACCATAAATCAGGTTGGTTTAGTGGACCAAGGCTTCACATTCAATTTTTTCTCTTGAGGGGTTGTGTGTTCTATATTTTTAGCTTTGAAATTTTGTTTTATATAATATGTACTAATTTTTTAACTAATTTTAATAATAGAATTTATTGAATCATTTGCTTCAAAAAATTTGTTTGATATGCATAATTTTTTTTACTAATTTTAATAATATAATTCATAAAATTCTTAATTGTTTTTTTGTAAAATAAAAAAATTTAAAACAGAATTCCAACATGCTTTGATTAATTGAACAATAAAGAATAAAACATTTTCTGAAAAGAAGTGTTTGGATTTCAAGTCGCAAATAAAAATATTTTGAGTGCGAACATAAATAATTTGTGCGTGAACCGTGAACGGAGATAAGCTGGGCACGAATTGAGCAATGCTAATATAATATAGTCATTTTTATCATATGGTGTATTTTTTACTAATTTTAATAATGCAATCCATTGGCTCTCTAATTATTATATGTTAAATAAATTAAGATTATTGCATAAACATATATTTAAAAAATGCATTTTAAAGTTGATAAGTTAAATAGAAGATTTTAAAAGAGAGTTTAAGGCTCTGTTTGGGACAACTTAAGATGATGAATAAGCCGCTAATTAAAAATTGATGGTTGAATAGAGATTTTATATAATCAATGATGAATAAGCAGTCGACTGTTTGGATAGTTTGTCCAAAAATGCTTATCTAAAATTTCATTCATTCATAAGAATTTGTTTATTTGTACGTGTTTTTTTTATCCGTGCACGATTTTTTTGCCTGGGGGCGATTTTTCGCTCGGACGTGTTTTTTCGCCCGTCACGATATTTTTCGTCTAGTCAAGATTGTTTTCGCCCAAACTGGTTTATTTTCGCCCGGGCGTGATTTTTTCGCCAGGTTGCGTTTTTTCGCTCGATCGCGTTCTTTCGCCCGCTCGATTTTTTTCAACCGGGTGCATTTTTTTTATGCGGGCGCAATTTTTTCGCCCGACCGCGGTTTTTTTCGCCCGGGCGCGTTTTTTTCCCTCGAGCGCGTTTTTTTTCCGCCCGATTGCGGGTTTTTTCGCTCGGTCGCGGTTTTTTCGTCCGGGCGCATTTTTTTCGCCGAAGCGCATTTTTTTGTCGGGGCGCGTTTTTTTCGCCCGAGCGCGATTTTTTCGACCGACCGTGTTTTTTTGTCCCGGGCGCAATTTTTTCTCACAGGTGTGATTTTTTCCCCAGTAAAATTTTTTCAACCCGAAACACTTTTTTCGCTGGGAGAAAAACGAAAAAACGCGTCCGGATGAAAAAATCATGCCCGAGCGAAAAAAAGACGCCCAGGCAAAAAAATACGCATTCGAGCGAAAAAATCGCTTCTTAGCGCACCTGGGTGAAAAAATCATTTTCGTGCGAAAAAATCGTTTCCGGGCGAAAAAATCGCTTCCGGGCGAAAAAATCGCCTCCGGGCGAAAAATTCGCGTTCGGGCGAAAAATTCGCGCCCGGGCGAAAAATTCGCGTCCGGGCGAAAAAATCGCGCACAGGCGAAAAAATCACGCCCGGGCAAATTAATCGCGCCCGGGCGAAAAAATCGCGCACGGGCGAAAAAACGCGTCCGGGCGAAAAAACGCGTCCGGGCGAAAAAACGCGGTCGGGCGAAAAAAACGCGCCCGGGCGAAAAATACGCGCCCGGGAGAAAAATACGCGTCCGGGCGAAAAAATAACGCGCCAGGGCGAAAAAATAACGCGCCCGGACGAAAAAATAACGCGCCCGGACGAAAAAATAACGCGCCCGGACGAAAAAATAACGCGCCCGGACGAAAAAATAACGCGCCCGGACGAAAAAATAACGCGCCCGGACGAAAAAATAATGTGCCCGGGCGAAAAAATAACGCGCCCGGGCGAAAAAACGCGACCGGGCGAAAAAAAATGCGCCCGGACGAAAAAATGCGCCCGGCCGAAAAATTCGCGCCCGGGCGAAAAATTTGCGCCCGGGCGAAAAATTCGAGTCTGGGCGAAAAATTCGAGCCCGAGCGAAAAATTCGCGTCCGAACGAAAAAATCACTCATATGACTTTTTTTAAGAAATAAGCGCTTATGAGTAATCGTAAGCTGGACCCGGATAGCTTATAAAAAATCAACTTATAATCTGTTTTAAAATAAGTGATTTTATATAAGCTGCACAAACAAACAGCTATAAAACAATTTTTGCGTTTTAAGTAGAGATTATAGATCAGCATAAGTTGTCCCAAACAGAGCCTAAGAATAATAGGTACTTCGGATTTAGAATGTCTGTTTGTCAACAATGGTTATTACAGGTACAAAGAAAGAAAAACTAGTTTTGAACATATAAATGAATGAAGTTGCTTAGGTGAGGACGAACATTTACAAAAGATGGTTCAAAACCATCGCGTTCACGCGGCCGCTACTGTCTCGTCAAAAGGAGTCTTAATATAATACAATCTTCTTTATCATATTTGTTGATCGTTTTAATAGTTTAAAGTTTCGCCCACACAGAGAATTAATCTTGCATCAACCACTGATTGTGATCTCGACCGGCTCGCCAAGCCGATTCTAGCAGGTGCGTTCTCGCACAATTTAGAGTCTGTTTGATCCCTCAAATAGACGCTGGAGCATGGGGGGCGCGGGGGCACATTCTCCCGCGTGGGGGCGTCGCGCGCGAGCATATGGCACAGACCCGCGCACGCGTAGGCCGAGGCGCGCATACGACCACACGTCCGCGCGCCCCACGTATGCCCCTATTTGTGCATGTGCATTCCCCTGCGTGGTGCGTGTGTGCCCACTGTGCCACCACTGCACTGCCTCGTCGCCGCTAGCAAACCTGACCAGGCTATCGGGGGCAGGATGTTGGTTAACCCGGAAACCACTGTACAAGAGGAGTTCAGACCAATGAGGGTAGCCTGCACTTCTCCTGAATTATAATACTAGGTCAGGCACTCTTAGCTAGAATCTCACTCACAAAGGGTGGAAAACTAAGAACAACCCCTCAAGCTACAGCGTGAAGGTCTCGCAACACACTTGAAAGATTAAAGAGAGCTTCAGCTTCCCCTCCCAAGTCAATGTTAAGTCAGGCACCTTGAAGGATACTTGAGAGCACCAAACTCTAAACCCAAAAACTATATATATTGAATAATGTGTTGGAGCTCTCTCAAACCAGAATCAGTCAAAAGGAGAAAAAACAGAAAAAGACCTCTCCAAAGGTGCCTTTGGCGGTTTATTTATGATTTTTTGAAAATAGTCTGTGAATAGTGAAATTCCTCATTTTAGTTTTATTAACTGCAGCCCAAATTGTTCTGCAAACAGTGAAATCCAACTATTTGGAGTGGCTAATGACAGGCCAAAATGGGATTCCCTGGGAAAACAGGCCTCAACTCTCATTGTATAACCCCGTATTTGATGAGTTGGTTCCCCTCCAGGATCAGTGCTTTGCGAGATCTTCAGGAGCGAAGTCGCTTAAGAAGCGAGCTGCTTGCCGAGCCGGCCGCGCGAGCCGGGATCTTGGCGTCGAGTGAGGCGAGTTCACTCGACGCCTTCCGCCTCTGGCGTCGAGTGAGGCGAGTTCACTCGACGCCTTCCGCCTCTGGCGTTTAGTGAGACGAGTTCTGTCGACGCCTTCCGCCTAAGGCGTCGAGTGAGGCGAGTGGGATCGCCACGAGCCGGGTTGGCCAAGTCAGGCAGTCCAAGTCCCAGGCGAGTTGAGAGGGAGGCGAGAGCTCAGCAGCCTCATCGACTCGCTCAGGCGGGGTGGGATGGAAGCGGGGCAAGTGGAGCAAGTGGGCTCACACTCGCCCCTAGCTCTCGGCAGCAGCAGGTGAGTAGGGCAGGTCATGCCTGCACTCGTCCAGGGCCCTAGGGAGGCGGCGAGTGCCAGTCCCATCGAGCACTCGCCCCCCCCCCCCCCCAAGCGAGTGGAGGTTTTTGGGGGCCACTCACCCAATGATTTATGTTGTATTCTTACCGTTTCACCCCCGCTGGTCTGCCCATAGCCTTTCAGAACAAAGGAGTTACGCTATTGGTAGGCCGGCCTGGACTGCATATAGCCATTCCAAATAGTGGAGGTACGATGTTGACAAAGCAACTTCAAAAAACTATAAATAGACTCAAGGGGGTATCTCAGAAGGCAAGCTTTCAAGCATTCTAATCTTCTTTCTCTCTGATCTTCTAGTGCTTTTTGAGGTGCCCTTAGCTCAGCACAGGCTAAGGAGGAGAAGTGCTCTAAGATCTTCCGGGTGTGTGGTGGGACCTCCGTGCTGGAGCCTTGGATCAGTTCTGGTTCTAAGTCTTTGGTCGTTCAAGCTCGCTAGGGAGAAGTAAGTGTGTGATCACCCCTTCTACAAGGGCTCGGACTCCACAAGAAGCCGAATTTTGGTTTCAACACTCATAAGCGAGTCTGGTTGTTCCATGTCAACTCGTATGGGGGTGGCGAGTGCCAAGTAAACCGGGTTCAAGAGGAGTTCGGACCAATGGGGGTAGCTTGCGCTTACTTTTATTAAGCTAGAACACTAGGTCAGACACTCAAAGCTAGAACCTCACCCACAAGGGTGGAAAACTAAAAACATACTCTCGAGCTGCAGGGGTGAGGTCCCGACATGCACTTGGAAGATCAAAGGGAGTTTCTCCTCCCAAACTAATGCTGAGACGGACATATTGGAGGGCACTTGAGAACACCAAACTGTAAACCCAGAAACCACGATGAACAGTGTGTTGGAGCTCTTGTCAACCAGAAGTAGTCGAAGGAGAGAGAGATAGAAAACAAATAATTTTCAAAGGTGTCCTTGGGAGTCTATTTATAGGTTGTTAAAAATAGCCTGCGAATAGTGGTATTCCGTCTTTTGGCTTTATTAGCTGCAACCCAAATTGGTTTTCCAACTATGAAATCAAACGCACGCTTGAAATAAGAACAAGAATTATAAGTTACGCCTCTAAAAGGGAGGGCGAGCAAAAAAGTGGGAGCGAGATGAGTAGAATCATACCTTCCCCGGGTTCACCAGGGGGAGGGAGTTGGTCAAGGTGTCACCTAAAAGTAGACGACCTTGAAGTTCTTCCCGATAAAGAACTTGTGGAGAGCATCCTCCTCCTCGTCCACGCGAGGGGCCCTGTATATGGACTCACCCTTCTAGACTAGCAAGTAGGGGATGTTGCCAAAATCCCCTTTGATGAGCAAAAAACTATCCACCCATTGGTGGACCTTGTCTATGTTCTCACATACCTTCAGCTACGAGCCGGCCAGGAGGGCAGCACTGTCGCTAGTCGCCCGGTAAATGAATAGTTTGCGGAAGATGGTAAGGCTGGATTATACCTTCTCTTTACACTTGTAGCAGGTGAATGCGACCAACATGGCGATCCCATTCGTATTTACCTGCGCAAGCGCCGCATCGAAGTATTTAAGAAACTATTTGACCTTCGTCCACAGTGGGAGGCAAAGCCTGACCTTAAAGTGGGGGAGAGGAAAAGTGAGCTCATCTTGGTAAAATGAGTTGATAGACTCGCCTTCCTTAGGGAGGCAAGCAGAGAAGCCCAGCGGAAGGATCTCAGCCTTGAAGATGAGATACTCCACCCCGACACCTTCCCCTCCAGAAAATAGTGATCGGAGAAGTTCTCCACGCACTTCCCCCTTCCATCTAAAGCTTCATCAACACCAGCCATTTATGAGTGGGGTGAGCGAGTGGAATCCACAAGTGCAATAGAGAAGAAGAAAGGGGTTGGGTGGCGCAGTTGATGCAGTATGTGAGACCAAAGGGGGTATTTATAGAAAAAGTTAAGAAAACCACAGTTATTAGCGTGAGTCCCCTTGCCCTCACCCTCTCGCTCCTACCTGCATTGTGAGACCCATTGGCTCACCCCTAAAAGGCAAGTGTGAGCCCTCCAACATTTAATTTAGTTCATTAAAGATATAACATCACACACGATGCATGCTAGATAAAAAGCATGAATCCACGCGAGTCGGGGTCAAGTACAACAGAAGGAAGAATAATTGTCCAGGCACGGTCATGAAAAAAAGAAAAAGGCAAAAAGAAAAATAGCATTCGAGCATTCTTAAAAAAAGAGAGGTCGGTGCGAGCGGGGTCACTTGAGGTACCATCTCCAAACACCCTGACCCCGCGTGCGTACCCAAGGGCCTCGCCTCATGGTCACCTGCTTGTGGATGGTGGCAACTTTCAGTCGAAGCATGCGCGTGCACCCTCTTAATGTCTTTTTCTAATGAACAAGTGGTATTCACCAACACTTGGAACTCTTGGTTCATCAGACGCGAGAGCAGTAACCCCAGCTCATCTCGCAGACCCTTGTAGAACTTATTGGTCTTATGCTCTTCATCAGCAAAGGTGGAGCCGACATAACATCCAAACCTGGAAAACTGATGCAGGTACTCATCCACACTACCCTTGCCCTGAGTTAAATGTTGGAACTCATTCTCAATAGAAATCCACTGCAGTAAAGGCAGATGCTTTGCCATGAACAATCTCGAAAACTCTTCTTTCGAGATCTCTGATAGTCATCTTCCCGTGAAGTGCTATAACTCCAACTCATCCCACTAAAGCTGAGCCTCTCTTTCCAACAGGAAACTGGCCAAGGTGACCATCTGTCCCTCCTCTGTCTCAATCGCCGTCAATATACTCTTGACTCACGAAATCCAGTCCTCTATCTATCATAGGGATCCTTCACCCGTAAACCTATGAGGACTAAAGCTCATAAATTGCTTCAGTTGCAGCTAAGTCTCTCGCTTATCCACCAAAGACTCAAAAGGCACTTGCTTAACAGCTATAGACTCAGCTACACTAACCTGAAACGGCACCAAAACAGGTCGCACCTGCCCAGTCTGATGTGCATTCAATATTGCAAATACTGCCTCAACAACTAAGTGAACTGTTTCCGCAGAAGGAGGATATGAGGGTGTAATGCCCAAAAATCTCATTTATGGGTGGACTGTGTAGGCTGGGCAACACGACCTAGGACACGGACGTGTCCCAAACCGTGTCCTGCTCTGCTTGAGTCAACACGGCTTAGGACATGGGCATGTCCCGAGCCGTGTCCTGCTCTATGTACTCGAGTGTGGCGCAGGGAGGTCTCGAGTGTGCCGCAAGTCGGTGTCGAGTGTGGCACTCGACTGGTGATACGGGTGTGTCCAGGGCCGTGTCTTGGTATGAGCTTGACGTAATGCACTCGATGATCTTGGAAAGGCAAGTCATGTTGGGCACACGGCCTGTGACACGGGCGTGTCACAAGTCGTGTCCTTCTCTGTGTTTTGCTAGGTCTATGAGGACTATAGTACACGAGTTGCTAGGGCCGTGTCTTGGTTTGAGGCTACCCTCTAATAACGTCAAATTGCTTCCCAGGATCTGATGCACTACCCCCTTGAGCGAGGTGCACTCGCCCTCATGAATATGTATCCGCTGCTCAAAGGCGAACATGTGGACGAAAGGATCGTTCTTAGGCAAGGCCCTCTCCTCCTGGAGCTCGTGGAGCATGATTCCATGCTTTCGAAGTACCCCCTCCATGTGACTCGTCAGCTCAATAATGGTGGGGGGTCCCCCAAGTAGTCTTTAATCATGTCGGGGGAGGAGTGACGAAAAGTTTTCTCCATCTCCTAACTCGTCAGCAATTGAAACTTCGTTTGGATCTGAGAAGGTGGACAAAAGGTTAGTGTGATTCTAGATCTTTATATGGAAAGAAGCGAGCATAATAATATTATTACCAAGTGATGTCTCAGCCTCCTTCCCCTAACGGTGTGAGGGTAACCTAGACGTTCCACCAAGGGGGAGGGGGAAGCGGCAGGGGCTTCCCGGAACCTACTCGCAGGAGCTTCGGTTTAGGGCCTTGCATTAAGGAGGGTGCTGCAAGGCAGGGGACCCTGCTCGTCGATGTGATAGTCAAGTCGGGAGGCTCTTGAGAGAAATCACAAGTAGGCGACTTCAGAGGCGGGGGTGTCGTGATGAGATCGACTTAATTAGGCACTGCGAACAAAGTCATGTAGTTAGCTCTACTTCCAGAGCACGAGCCGAGCGCAACGAGATGGTTAGTTGCTTACCAGGGATCTGGATGCGAGCATTAGATTTTAGTTGTGTGTTTGCTACCTCCTGTCCTCCATCGACCCGACCTCCTGTGTCATCCCCGGTGGAGGGGATGGGCTACGAGGTCTCTTGGTCATAAATTGGCGAGATTTGATAAAGTGAAATAGAAAGCAATAAAGAGGAGAGAGAGGATCACATGCACCTAGTTGAATAAATTGAATTACATACTAAACCTAAGTTGTAATGGCTCAAGCCGGACTGTCATCTATCCAGGAAAATTCCCAACCTCAGAAATAGGATCAAGACAGCCTAAGGTTACTGATTCTACGATCCGACATCACAATTCAAATGGCTAGCGAGAGAGAGAGAGGAAACTATCTATAAGCACACCCCAAGTGCTCTAGTAGGAGGGCCCACCACGTACCCGAAAGTTTGAGAGAAACTTCCCCTCCGCAACTAAAAGGCTGGGCGAGGAACTAGACAGGCATGGACTTGTCGAGTATCCACTTGGGGGGACCTCAACCTCTTCCAAAAAGTGTCATTTCTAATACCCCTGGGGGTCTATTTATAGAGAAATCCTAGGGGGTATGTGCGAGTATCCAGCTACTACCAGCGAGTTCCAAGGGTCTACTCGCCCAAACACGCGAGATACTCGCTCATACTCGCCCAAACTCACGAGATACTTGCTCATACTCGCCCAAACTCGTGAGATACTCGCTCATACTCGCCCAAACTCGTCCCTACTCGCTCAAGCTCGCCTCTGCTCGTCCAAGCTCGTCTCTGCTTGCCCAAGCTCGTCTATGCTCGCCCAAACTTGCCTCTGCTCGTCCAAGCTCACCTCTACTCGCCCAAGCTAGCTTGCCTCTGCTCGCCCAAGCTTTCCTCTGCTCGCCCAAGCTCGCATCTGCTTACTTCTGCTCGCCCAAGCCCGCCTTTGCTTTCCCAATGGTCTGTGAATAGCCGTCTGCTTGGGTACTTCTGGTCTCGACGAATTATGGGTTATACACAATCCCCGTTTTTTTCGAGCTCGACACGAGCTTGAAAAACAATGTTGAACCCGTTATTCAGAGAGATGACGCTAGACAATGCGCAGCGCGAGGTCCTTCCTAGGAGTGGAGCTCAATTTGATGTGAAGAGAAGGTTGATACCTCATAGGAATCGAGTTTAACTAATTTGGAGAAGTGGTCGACACCTCGCAGAAGGAAGTTCAATTGGAGGTGGGGAGTATAGTCGACACCTAGCATGAGCCGAGCTCAACTAGTGGTGGAAAAAGAAGTCGACACTTAATCAGGAGGAAGCTCAACTGGAGGTGGAGAGTATAATCGACACTTAGCAAGAGGGCCGAGCTCAATTGGAGGTGGAGAGTCGACACCTCATAGGAGCCGAGCTCAGTTGGAGGTTGAAAAGAGGTCGTCACCTAGCAGGAAGAAGCTCAACTAGAGGTGGAAAGTATAGTCGACACTTAGCAGGAGTCGAGCTTAACTGGAGGTAAAGAGTATAGTCGATACCTAGCAGGAGCCGAGCTCAACTGGAGGTAGAGATTATAATCGACACCTAGCAGGAGTCGAGCTCAACTGGAGGTGGAGAGTATAGTAGACACCTAGTAGGAGCCGAGCTCAACTAGAGGTGGAGAGTAGTCGACACCTAGAAGGAGCCGAGCTCAATTGGAGGTGGAGAGTATAGTCGACACCTAGCAGGAGCCGAGCTCAACTGGAGATGGATAGTATAGTCGACACCCAGCATAAGCCGAGATCAACTGGTGGTGGAGAGTATAGTCGACACCTAGTAGGAGCCGAGCTCAACTAGAGTTGAAGATTATAGTCGACACCAAGCAGGAGTAGAGCTCAACTAGAAGTGGAGAGTATAGTCGACACCTAGCAGGAGCCGAGCTTTACTGGAGGTGGAGAGTATAGTCGACACCTAGCAGGAGTCGAACTCAACTGGAGGTGGAGAGTCGACACCTAGCAGGAGCCGAGCTCAACTAGAGGTGGAGAGTATAGTCGACACCTAGCAGGAGCCGAGCTTATTTTGATGAGTTGGTAACATCCGAGAGGAACCAGATATGATCACTTTTTAATTCAATATGGACTTTGGTTTGAGATACGTATTGAATTGACTAAACATTACTCATTGTCTCTTAAATAGGCATGCCAACTCGCCATTTATTATGAGCAATCCTTGAGATAGAGTTAGACAAGTGATTGCGCATTGACCACTTCAGTACAAGACACTCCCATTTTGAGGAAATTGAAAGTGAAGGGATAGATACTACTCTAGAGGGGGGGTGAATAGAGTTATCAAATTTTGCACTAGACAAAACTTAATGGTCTACCCAACTCCCTTGGAGTGAAGTGCGGAATGAAAGATTATAGATATAGATTTAACCCTAGAGCCTAACACAAGTGGAGTGCACAAACTCAAGCTAACTGTAATTACAGTTAAGGCTTGGAAAAACCTAATCAGCAACTAGCACCCTAGTTATATCTAATCACAGCCACAATACAGGAATTAAACAATGGAATCCAGAAGACACAAGGAAATTTATAGTGGTTCCCCAAACAACTTGGGTACGTCCACTCTTCTACCCACACGGTAGGAATCCACTCAGGTTTTTGATCAGGTGCCCTGCCACCAACAGAATCTGCTTCAGGTAGATTCAGAAACCCTTTAGACTTTTGATCAGGTGTCTAAAAACCAAGCACAGGTTTTTGATCAGGTGCCCTGCCACCAAGGGATACTTTTGAAGGGAGTAATAACCCTGTACAGGAGGGGGAAGAAGGTTAAGATGTCTTCTCTATTTTACAATAGATTAGAGAAGCACAAAAACTTGCACTGAGCTAGAATGCTCTAAAGAATCAAGGCTCCCCCTGGCTCAAAGATGTCCAGGTGAAGTCTTGCTTCAGTGCAGAAAAACTCTTCAGAAAGTTCTGAAGGAAAAGCTACAGGAAGAAAATAAATAACAGAATGAAATCTCTTCAAGCAGCTATCTTCTTCTTCTTCTTCTTCAAAGGATCTCTGAGTTTGAACTTCCTGAAAGCAGGAGAACTCAGGTTGAAGAAGAGATGAAGATCTTAACACTTCTCAGTTAGATGGAGTTTGCTGAGAGCAGAAAGCTTGAAGGCTTGAAAGCTTGAATGAACAACTGGTTAGCTATTAGCTAGCTTGAATCCTTCTTCAAAGGGTCCTTTATATAATAACAGCAAGCAACGGCTCTCTTCCATTTGAATTATTTGTCTTCTTCTGAGCCTTGAGACCTGGGCTGTAAATATCAAGAAGACAGAAACATCTCTGCAGCAAAACATTCTATAAAAGGAATAACCCTTTTTCTAAGAAGCTGCAGGACCAAATCAAATAACAAAGTACTAAATAAAGTCACATCAGAAATAATCTCTTTATAGCAAAGAAGAAGACTTTTCAGTCTAACGGCTATAAAGGGCTGTCAGTAGATAAAGTAATTTACAAAGACAGCTAATAAGACAAACAACTTTATCTTAAAAAGATTTGACTCAGGCAAAAGAGATGGAGCAAATATTGCCTGATAATTTTATCATACAGCTTAAAATAATGTGCCAGAAAATGTATTAATTAATTAAATATAATAAATAAATACAAAATATAAAGGCAGACAGAAAGCGTCGAACGACCTTCGGAGATCGTCGACCGACGCACGGAGATCGTCGATCTATCGGGCAGATAGTCGAACGATCCAGATAGTCGACCTATCGAAGAAGATAGTCGAACTACCCCGGCAGATAGTCGATCTATCAGAGCAGATAGTCGAACTATCAGATAGTCGATCTATCAGGACAGATAGTCGAACTATCAAGCGCAAGCAGATAGTCGAACTATCAAGCAGATAGTCGACCTACCTCAGAAAACAGATAGTCGACCTATCAACAGATAGTCGACCTATCAACGCAGAACAGATAGTCGACCTATCAACAGATAGTCGACCTATCAGCGCAGAACAGATAGTCGACCTATCAACAGATAGTCGAACTATCAGCGCAGAACAGATAGTCGACCTATCAACAGATAGTCGAACTATCAGCGCAGAACAGATAGTCGACCTATCAACAGATAGTCGAACTATCAGCGCAGAACAGATAGTCGACCTATCAACAGATAGTCGAACTATCAGCGCAGAACAGATAGTCGACCTATCAACAGATAGTCGAACTATCAACGCAGACAGAGCGTCGACCAACTGATAGACGATCGTCGATCAGCCGATAGACGATAGTCGAGCGGCGTTCGACTATGGTCGAACGAAAAACTACTTAACCAAATTCTCAATCTGGAAAAGTGAGGACTCTACAACTAGACTTCTAACCATTGACCATAGATATTTCTTGGGTCAAGGAGCACAAAGGAGAGGACTAAACTCAAATCAAACTAGGGTACCAACAATCTCCCCCTATTTGAGTTAAGTCTCTCAAAAACTAAAACAAACAGCAATAGAACACTAAAAATAAATTCAGCAAATAGTTAACAATAAACTGGCAGATTATCAATCAGATAGACAAATATAGCACAACAGTTAATTAAACTATTAAGAATCTTTAGAGTCTGGTAAAGGATCAGAAGAACTAGAAACAAAGGAAATTTTTCTTAGAGGGTCATCTGATTCTTTCTTTGACATTTTTAGGTCCTGCGCACCAATGATCGTCAGTTCTGTAGCCCTAGGGACAATAGCTTCAGGGTGCTTTTCCATGTACTTAGATGGATCAAAAATCTCAGGATTAATCTGGAACTTTTCAAATTCTTTCTTTCTGTAAGCTGACATGGTAGTAAAACCAGTTGTATCTTTTCCTTCTGCTCTAGCTTTTCTTATCTGAGCTGCTCCTACAAGTTCTTGAAAGCGAGCCATCCTAAAGTTAGGATCGAGCTCAGGATTTTCATACACGGGCTCAAGAGAAGCAGCATCAGCTATTTTATCTAGATAAGACATTAGAGAATACTTAGCAGAGAGGTTCTTGCTAGATATTTTTAAAACAAAATAAACTATTTACCTTTTGATACAATTTCCTCAGACTGTACTGGAGTTGGAGATGAAATTCTCTTCTTTGGAGAGGGAGGTGGGGAAAAGGTTGGTCTTTGAACCACAGTCTCCTTCATTTGTCTTTGAGAACCATAAAATGATTTGCCTTGAGAACTTTGATAACCTTGTCTTGGCTGGGGCTGAACAGACGCAGATTTTTCAGAGGAGGCAGTAGGATGAGCTGAAAGGTTCCCAGAGGCTCCTGCACCAGGAGGTGGAGGAGGGGGACCTCTGGGAGTCCATCTTGAGACAGGACTATCATACCTCTTGGTTCTTTTTCTTTCTTTTTGCTGATTCTTCGAAAACCACATCCAATGCTGAAATTCCTTGGATTTAGGGTCAATGCCCTTCAAAATATAATAAGGAATATCATTATCCTTGCTAGGAGGAGGAGCAGCAGCAGCTTTCCTTTTCTTTGCAGCAGATTTCTTTTTCTTTGACTTCTCAGAAATATCAGAATCATCATCATCAGACTGAGATGAGGGAGGATTTTCATAAGGATCATAGGCTTCTGAAACAGCCTTTTCTTTAAGCTTAAGATCAGATTTTTCTCTTTCCTCTTCCATGGCATCCAGAGCCAGAAGGGAGTCTAAATCCAACCCTGGAGAGTCATCCCAGATGGTTGACTTTTCAATTTGCAAATCTTTCTCTTTCTCTTTTAAAGATTGAACTCTTAAATCTCATGCTGCTCTTGCTTGATCTTCTTCCAAATTCAGAACAGGAGAGTCAACTTTGACTTCCTCTTTCTCAGACTCATCTTCTTTATTATCTAAGAAGGATTCCAACTCAGGGTCTACTTGAGTAGCAAGAATACTTGGGTCAGCCTCAGAAACAACTGCTATGATTTGAGCAGCTAAATCTTCTTTAATAACATCTGTAAAATTATGAATATAGATCTGCTAAATAAACAGAGATCATTCCTTCAAGGTATTCACAAACTATCAAATTAATCGACTCATCAACAAAACGAATGAAAGAGTTACCTTCATACTTAACCATCTCCCAGCAGTCATTCAGATATGAAGTTATAATTCCTTCCAGGAATCTAACAATCACAGGAGAGGTAAGATCTTCTAAGCAGACTTTAACTGCAATCTCAGATAATAAGATTCCATCTGCTATTTCCTTCTCAGACAAAACTGGAGCTATTTCTATCTCAGCAGGAGCAGATTCTTCCTGGGCAGTCATTACTGAATCTTTTATGACTGGAGGGGAGGCAGGATGGTCTGAGGCATCTTCATGGAACATCTCCCCCTGCCTGATTTCAGTGGCTACTGAAACCAGGCCCCTAGAGGAAGATGGCTCAGCAGATTTTGAAATGGATTTGATGGAGGCAGTTAAAAGATCAATGGAGGCTGCAAGGGGAGCGATTGCCTCTTCAATCATGGTTTTGATTGACGGGGTAATCAGCTCCACAATGCGGGAGATAATCTCAGGAGAAATTTCAATAGATGAAGGATGAGAGGTGGATGAGCTGCAGCAGATATGGTAGTGGTGCTGGGATGAGAAATGATGTGGACAGGGGATCGAACTGGAGATACAGCAGGAGAGTTAACTGGGGAATGAATTGGGGAATGAACGGGAGATACATGAGGAGTAGGAATTCTCTCTGATCCTAACAAATCGAAGCTAGGAGCAGATATCCTAGCCAGATGAGTAGGTAGAGGAGAGGCTGGAGGGGAAAGAGGAACAACCATAGTTGTTTCTGGAGCAGCAGAGGAAGAAGGTCTTACTTCAACTGAAGTTGATGGAACTTCAACTGAGGCAGACAACAATGCAGAGGAGGAGGAAGGAAGAGCTGAGCCAGCTTCAACAGGTTGAGGAGCGACTGATACAGTCCTTGTGTCCTCAGATGTTGCTGGAGCAGGTTTCACAAACGTTCTCTTCCACTTTGAGAACAGATGGGGATCCATCTTCTTGCTGGCGTTGATTGTAGTTGCAGTTGAACTCAGCAGATGGGGGAATCTTTCCTTCAGGAAAATACTGATAACCCTTCCTAGGGTAACTTCCTTCTTGCCATTCTTTTTCCTTATTAAATCAAACATCACTGCTGCCCAATTGATCCTTTTCCGATTAACAATTGCACACATGAGTGCGAATTGCTGCCTTGTTATATTATCGTGGGCAGAGTGCTTGCCCAGGAGCACTTTTCCTACTATCTCAGCCAAAAACTTGATTTTGAAAGGAAAATTCACTTTGAGCAGCTTCGTGGGAATGCCTTCTGCATGTCCCAGCTCAACAAGCATTCTACCGAATTCCTGAGCATCTTGCTCATAATCCTCGTCACCATTAACTAAATCAAAAACATCAGATAGAACGGCCGGAGTCAGGATTACCTCCTCTCCGCCGATGGTACCAGTCATCGATTCGTCTGTGGAAGACGACGTGAAAGCCCATTCTTTGATTTCTGGAATGTTGATCTTAATCCTTGCAGACATTAACTTCTCTAATCCTTGATCCCTGCATAGCTGGAGAACTTCTACGATTCCTGCATCGCAGTTGCTGAAAGCTTCAAAATCCACGCTAAATCCTGCATCAAACTTGACAACGGCCAGAACTGCTGGAGAGACCGCCATGGATCGCTGGAGAAACGCGAGAAGGACGAAGAAGACGAAGGGGACGGAGCAGCAGAAAATCGCAAGCGGGAAAGCAGAATGCGAAAGGGCACGCTCCGTCGACGATAAAGCAAAAGATCTTTTGACCTAGGTCGACTATCGGCTTTATATCAGACCGGATATAGTCGGTCTATTAAAAAGATCTAGACCCGATGGTCGAACGGTCGTTCGACGATCGGCTCAGAAGCAGAGTAGTCGGACAATCGTTCGACTATTTCTGGCTTCTCAAACAACAAGCTATCGTCATCCAGAGATCGACGATGAGCTCGACCTGTTCGACGATGGTCGAACGTCGATCGACGATCTTCAAACAGATAAGCTATCATTAACCGGAGGTCGACGATAGGCTTAAACCGTTCGACTATCTTCGAACGTCGTTCGACTATCTTCAAACAGATTTCAACATAGGCAGATAAAGTCACACTTAGTCTCGTCCATTGATCATGCCTAGTTGAACTAAAAAGAACAGATGCTTCTGTTCATCTAAAGGCATGGTGAATATATCACCTCTCTGAAACTCAGTGGATATGAACTCAAGACAGATCTTGTTCTTTTCCACACAATCTCTCAGGAAATGGTGCCTAATCTCAATGTGCTTCGTTCTAGAGTGGTGCACTGGATTTTGTGCAATTGAGATAGCACTGGTACTATCACACATGATCTTGGTGTTCTTGTGTGAGTAACCATAATCCACAAGCTGGTTTTGAATCCACAGGATCTGTGAACAACAACTAGCAGCAGCTATATATTCAGCCTCTGCAGTTGAAGTTGAGACAGAAGCCTGCTTCTTACAGAACCAAGAGACCAATCTCTCTCCCAGGAACTGGCAAGTTCCTGAGGTGCTCTTCCTGTCAACTCTGCAACCAGCATAATCAGAATCAGAATATCCAATTAATTCAAACTCTGACTCAGCTGGGTACCAAAGTCCTAGATCTGGACATCCCTTCAGGTATCTCAGGATTCTCTTTAGAAGAATCAGATGAGATTCCTTGGGGTTGACCTGGAATCTAGCACAAAGGCATGTAGCAAACATTATATCTGGCCTACTTGCAGTTAGATATAATAGGGAACCAACAATGGCCCTATAATTCTTTTGATCAACTGGCTTGCCGTGATCATCAGAATCAATAACTACATTAGTAGCCATGGGTGTAGGCATTGCTGAAGCATCAGCCATCCCAAATTTCTTTACCAATTCCTTGGCATATTTGGATTGGGAGATGAAGATACCATCAGCATCTTGCTTAACTTGGAGACCAAGAAAGTAAGACAGCACACCCATACTACTCATCTCAAACTTAGAGTGCATCAGGTCAGAGAACCTCTTGCAAAGTTTGGGATCAGTGGAGCCAAAAATAATATCATCTACATACACCTGAACTAACAGGATTGTGTCCTTGTGATGCTTGACGAAAAGGGTTCTATCAACTACTCCCCTAGTAAAGTTGTGCTCTAACAGGAAACTAGCTAAGGTCTCATACCAGGCCCTAGGAGCTTGCTTTAGTCCATAAAGAGCTTTTTGCAACTTAAACACATGTGAGGGCTGAGTTGAAGAAACAAACCCTGGTGGTTGTTCAACAAACACCTCTTCCTTAAGCTCACCATTTAGGAATGCACTTTTGACATCCATTTGGAACACCTTAAACTTCATGAAGGCTGCATAGGCCAAGAAGATCCTTATTGCTTCTAGCCTTGCAACAGGAGCAAAGGTTTGGTCATAGTCTATACCTTCCTCCTGTCTGTAGCCCTGAGCTACAAGCCTAGCTTTATTTCTTACTATAATTCCATTTGCATCTAGCTTGTTTCTATACACCCACTTGGTGCCTATGATCAGTTGGCCTTTAGGTCTTGGAACCAAAGTCCAAACTTTACATCTCTCAAACTGATTGAGCTCCTCTTGCATTGCAATAATCCAGTGGGGATCTAGCTCTGCATCTTTAAAGGTAAGGGGCTCAGCCTGTGAGAGGAAACAAGCATGCATCACATCCTGTCTTAATTGATGTCTTGTTTGCACACCAGCTGATATGTCTCCAATCACTTGAGATGTAGGGTGATCTCTAAGTGTGACAATATCAGCAGGTGGGATGTGATCTTCAGCAACAGTTGGGATTAATTCCTCAGGAGGAATTTGATCTACTGTTGGTGGAACAACAACAGCTTCAACAGCTTCAGCAATGTCTTCATCACTGTCTGATTCAGTGATCTGAAGAGTTGAAAGTTGAAGAATTTCTTGAGGGGCATCATGTACCTGCAAAGAACTTGAGGAAGGAGAATTTTCTTTCTCCTTGTAAAACATCTGAGACTCATCAAAAGTCACATGCACAGATTCTTCAATCTTACAGGTTGATTTGTTATAAACCCTATAAGCTTTGCTTACTTGGGAATATCCAAGCATGATTCCCATTGAAGCTTTTGCTTCAAACTTTCTAATATATTCTTTATTATTATTATGAATATACACAATACAGCCAAAAACTCTAAAGTAATTAATTTTTGGTTTCTTTCCTTTAAGCAACTCATAAGGAGTTTTACACTTAAGTTTGTGTATCAAACTTCTATTCAAGACATAGTTGGCTGTACTAACAGCTTCTGCCCAATAGGATAGAGGCATGTTAGCATCTGCCAACAATGTGCTAGCAGCTTCAATGAGTGTTCTATTCTTCCTTTCAACTACCCCATTTTGTTGAGAAGTTCTAGGAGCTGAGAAGCTATGTTTGATACCTTCTCTCTCACAGAATTCTTGCATGAGAAGAGAGTCAAACTCAGTACCATGATCACTTCTGATCAAGGCCACATGAGTAGAGTACTCAGTCTGCACACATAGTAGAAAGTCTGTAAGGGCTTTGAAGTTATCAGACTTAGTTCTCAAAAAGAAAACCCAACTGAACCTAGAGAAGTCATCTACAATTACTAATGTGTAATACTTCCCTCCTAAACTCTGTACATTTATTGGGCCAAAAAGGTCCAAATGTAATAAATACAGGATCCTAGGAGAATCACTTTTATTTACAGATTTAAAAGAATTCTTGGTTTGCTTGCCTAGCTGACAAGCCTTGCATAGGCTCTCCTTCTTGTAGGGGCAAGAAGGTAAACCTCTAACAAGGTTGTGCTTAGATAACCTAGATATATTTTTCAGGTTTACATGACTAAGCCTTTTATGCCATAGGGAATTATTATTAAGGGTTACTTCATTAAACATGCAGATTTCAGATTGAGATGAATTGAAATCTACTAAATAAATGTTACCTATTCTAATACCTATTAAGACAATATTATTATTTAAAGTAATACTGCAAGAGGAGTTAGAAAATGAAACCTGGTAGCCAGCATCACACAGCTGGCTGACTGAAATCAGATTATGCTTCAGTCCATTGACATAAGCAACTCTCTTGAAAGTAACTGCTCCAATTGTGATCTTGCTATAGCCTTCTGTCTGACCACAGCTGGAGTCTCCAAAGATAACCTTTGGGCCGAGCTTAGCTTTAAACTTTGACAGTAGATCTTTATTTCCTATCATATGCTTAGAGCATCCACTATCCAAATACCACTTATTTTGAGTGATTGGATAGGCCTTCACCTGCAAGACAATTATTTAGACAGAGTGGACCCAGGTAACCTTGGGTCCCTTGTTTTTCACATAAGAAAAACTGGAAATGTATGAGAATGCAGGCTGAGGGTGATAACCTAGTGGGTGAGATCTCCTAGGTGGGATTCTCCATGCTGATGATGGGTCAACAAACCTAGGGTTTCTATTCTCATTTAGGTTTCTATGGAATTGATTATTATTTTGAAAATCATATTGAAATCGTCGATCGACGTTCGACGATGGGTGCTCAAATCGTCGACCTTCGTTCGACCATTGAGCTTCCGATCGTCGAGCTGCGTTCGACGCTCTTTGCATTTCTTTAAAAAATTTCTTTCTCTTTTCTCTCTTAGCTTTATTTAGGGTTTTATTAACCAGATTTACTTGCTCAGTGTTCTTCTTTCCACTAGCTGAAATGAAGTTCACTGGAGTTGAAAGGTTATTTTTAAGAAGGACTGGGGGTTCACTGGGAGAAGCTCCTAAGCCTAGTTTATCATTACCTGACCTAGTGTTAGTCATGCTGGTAATTTCTAACAGCTTAAGGCTTCTACCATTAAGGGATTCTTCTAATCTCTTAGACTTAGCTAACTCTATTTTAAGAAATTTGATTTCTTCACTACAAGTAGTGAGTTCTTCCTTTAACCTAACATTTTCAGAGGCTATTGATTCTGAGTCAGCTAACCTATTTCTAAGTTCTTTTATTTCCTTTTCTGAGCTAATTAAATCTAAACATAAAGATTTAAATTCTACTTTAAATTCTTCTGAAGTAAAATCATAAGAAGAAAGTACCTCATCTTCAGTAGGCATTTCTTCATCAGAATCAGAACTCTCTGCAGCAGAGTGGTTGCTGCAGGCATCTATTGCCATGAGGCAAATTTCTTTTGCCTTCTTCTCTTCCTCATCTTCACTGGAGCTTGATGAGGAGGATTCTTCATCAGAATCACTCCAGGTTTCAGCAATGAAACCTCTCTCCTTCTTTTTGTTTTTGTAGGAGGATGACTTGGAGTGCTTCCTGTGCTGTTCTTTATCTTTTCTCTTGTCTTTGTTCTTCTCCTCTGGACACTCTGGCAAGATGTGTTCAGGCTTCCTGCAACCATAACAGATAATTTCTTTAGCAGGAGAGCGATCATACCTTGGTTTGTCTTCATAACGTGAAGACTTCTTTCTGAACTCCTTTCTCCCCATCTTGAGAAATCTTTTGGCAAACAGTGCCATAAGTTCCTCATTAGATTGGCTGCTTTCAGAAACATCTGCAGCCTTGAGAGCTAGAGATTGCTCTTTTCTTGTAGGAGTGGGGGTCTTTGCTTCAGCTTCTGCTTCTCTGGTCTTCAGCACTTGCTCAAAAGACTTGAGCTTGCCGAGGAGAGCTTCAGTGGAGATCTCATTAGTACTTCTGGCTTCTTTGATGGGCCAGATTCTTAGATCCCATGTGCTAGGGAAGCACATAAGAATCTTATCATTGACCTCTGTCAATGATATGTCCTTGTCCAGGGTCCTCAGCTCATTGATGATTGAGCTGAGCCTGGTGTACATAGCTTCAACTGATTCAGCATCAGTTTTCTTGAAGTTCTCGTACTGTGAGATCAGGTTGGACCTTCTGTCTTTCCTTTCATCAGCTGAACCAGCTACAATCTGGTTCAGTGTGTCCCACATAGCCTTAGCTGAGGAGCAGTCAGCCACCTTCTGGAACACCTCATCAGACATTGTCTGAGCCAGTATGTTCATTGCCTTGGCATCTGCTATTTTGGCCTTCTTGTATTCATCATTATAATCTGGAGGAGGCACTGCACTCATATCAGATGATGAGGCAGTGGCAGCAGCAGGTGCTCTTGGGGGACCTGACAAAATAGAAGCAAAAATACTTTCATCAATAGAGTTCATATAAAGTTTGATCCTTGCCTTCCAGATGCCAAACTTAGCTAAGTTGCATGCTGGAGGTCTGGTGCTCGAATAATCCTTAGACTGGGCCATGATAGTGAATATCTATAAGCTTTGGTATCTATCAAGATCTTGTGACTTAGGTGTTAGCCTATTCAGTCAGTCAACCTCCCTCTGATACCAATTGAAAGTGAAGGGATAGATACTACTCTAGAGGGGGGGGTGAATAGAGTTATCAAATTTTGCACTAGACAAAACTTAATGGTCTACCCAACTCCCTTGGAGTGAAGTGCGAATGAAAGATTATAGATATAGATTTAACCCTAGAGCCTAACACAAGTGGAGTGCACAAACTCAAGCTAACTGTAATTACAGTTAAGGCTTGGAAAAACCTAATCAGCAACTAGCACCCTAGTTATATCTAATCACAGCCACAATACAGGAATTAAACAATGGAATCCAGACGACACAAGGAAATTAATAGTGGTTCCCCAAACAACTTAGGTACGTCCACTCTTCTACCCACACGGTAGGAATCCACTCAGGTTTTTGATCAGGTGCCCTGCCACCAACAGAATCTGCTTCAGGTAGATTCAGAAACCCTTTAGACTTTTGATCAGGTGTCTAAAAACCAAGCATAGGTTTTTGATCAGGTGCCCTGCCACCAAGGGATACTTTTGAAGGGAGTAATAACCCTGTACAGGAGGGGGAAGAAGGTTAAGATGTCTTCTCTATTTTACAATAGATTAGAGAAGCACAAAAACTTGCACTGAGCTAGAATGCTCTAAAGAATCAAGGCTCCCCCTGGCTCAAAGATGTCCAGGTGAAGTCTTGCTTCAGTGCAGAAAAACTCTTCAGAAAGTTCTGAAGGAAAAGCTACAGGAAGAAAATAAATAACAGAATGAAATCTCTTCAAGCAGCTATCTTCTTCTTCTTCTTCAAAGGATCTCTGAGTTTGAACTTCCTGAAAGCAGGAGAACTCAGGTTGAAGAAGAGATGAAGATCTTAACACTTCTCAGTTAGATGGAGTTTGCTGAGAGCAGAAAGCTTGAAGGCTTGAAAGCTTGAATGAACAACTGGTTAGTTATTAGCTAGCTTGAATCCTTCTTCAAAGGGTCCTTTATATAATAGCAGCAAGCAACGGCTCTCTTCCATTTGAATTATTTGTCTTCTTCTGAGCCTTGAGACCTGGGCTGTAAATATCAAGAAGACAGAAACATCTCTGCAGCAAAACATTCTATAAAAGGAATAACCCTTTTTCTAAGAAGCTGCAGGACCAAATCAAATAACAAAGGACTAAATAAAGTCACATCAGAAATAATCTCTTTATAGCAAAGAAGAAGACTTTTCAGTCTAACGGCTATAAAGGGCTGTCAGTAGATAAAGTAATTTACAAAGACAGCTAATAAGACAAACAACTTTATCTTAAAAAGATTTGACTCAGGCAAAAGAGATGGAGCAAATATTGCCTGGTAATTTTATCATACAGCTTAAAATAATGTGCCAGAAAATGTATTAATTAATTAAATATAATAAATAAATATAAAATATAAAGGCAGGCAGAAAGCGTCGAACGACCTTCGGAGATCGTCGACCGACGCACGGAGATCGTCGATCTATCGGGCAGATAGTCGAACGATCCAGATAGTCGACCTATCGAAGAAGATAGTCGAACTACCCCGGCAGATAGTCGATCTATCAGAGCAGATAGTCGAACTATCAGATAGTCGATCTATCAGGATAGATAGTCGAACTATCAAGCGCAAGCAGATAGTCGAACTATCAAGCAGATAGTCGACCTACCTCAGAAAACAGATAGTCGACCTATCAACAGATAGTCGACCTATCAACGCAGAACAGATAGTCGACCTATCAACAGATAGTCGACCTATCAGCGCAGAACAGATAGTCGACCTATCAACAGATAGTCGAACTATCAGCGCAGAACAGATAGTCGACCTATCAACAGATAGTCGAACTATCAGCGCAGAACAGATAGTCGACCTATCAACAGATAGTCGAACTATCAGCGCAGAACAGATAGTCGACCTATCAACAGATAGTCGAACTATCAGCGCAGAACAGATAGTCGACCTATCAACAGATAGTCGAACTATCAACGCAGACAGAGCGTCGACCAACTGATAGACGATCGTCGATCAGCCGATAGACGATAGTCGAGCGGCGTTCGACTATGGTCGAACGAAAAACTACTTAACCAAATTCTCAATCTGGAAAAGTGAGGACTCTACAACTAGACTTCTAACCATTGACCATAGATATTTCTTGGGTCAAGGAGCACAAAGGAGAGGACTAAACTCAAATCAAACTAGGGTACCAACAGAAACCACTGTTTTGACTCTTGTCTCGTCGTACACGATGGAAGTGATACACGATACTAGTATAACGATCCGGCCCTGGCCCCTCATGGGCGAAGTGTGTTGAGATCATCCGGGCTGCAGCCCAAGCGCCCCAAAGCCTCTCCGCATCTATTTCTCGGCCGCAGCGCGTTGTTGAGGCCGGGTCTCGAACCCGCAACCCCCTTGATAAAGAGTCTTCAAACCACTCCTCATCACCAAATGAGCCGCAACTCATTTGGTGATGAGGAGTGGTTTAAAGACTATTTATCAAGAAGGTTGCGGGTTCGAGACCCCTCCTCAACAATGCGTCGCGACCAAGAAATAGGCGCGAAGAGGCTTTGGGATGCTTGGGCTGCAACCCGATAACATGCACCCTAAGAGGCCATTGTGGTTGAGTGGAGAGGTGTTACAACTAGCCTCTCTCACACAAAGTGAGATATGTAGCCCGATGAGTGTTTATCATTTGATTCTAATTCAGACTTTACACTATCAAAAGAGAACGAGCATGGGCAACCCAGTGACTCTACAACGATATATCCCTCACTTACTCCCGACATTCACTCAATTACTATCAAGATCATAGATTCACCATTTATTGTGAGCAATCCTTGAGATTCATTAGATTTAGACAGGTGGATTTGGGTTGTTGAAGCTGAGAAAATTCCATACTTCAAAAATTTGAATCAATGCAGTCTAAGGTTACTTGACGGGCAAGGACATAAAAATAGAGGGAACAATAAGAGGACCTCATGTGTTGCGGCAGGGAGGTCCCACCTCCTACCAGATGCTTAAAAAAGCTTACTTTCCACAACTAAGAATGACCGAGTAAGGTATAAGGGGGACACTAACTTGGCGACTATCACAAGATAACGACCAAGGGAAATGATCACTATCTCATATCTCAAAACTTCGATAGCGAGATCCAAAAGCCCAGTCAAAAGTCCAGGAAAGGGTCCTCATTCTTGTATCCCCTGGGTCCTATTTATAGGCAAATCCAAGGAGTAAAGAGTCTTATTTATAACCAACCCCACCTAGCGACCATTTGACCTTTGAAGGAGCTCGTCTGGCTTGGGCGAGTATCTATACTGGTCGCCTACCAGGAGAGTGCAAAGGGTACTCGCCATACTTGACCGGGTATTCTACTGTCTTGAATGCTGACTTTGACTTCAACCTGGACCCGTTGACTATGACTCTTACCTTGATTGGGTCCATCCTCGATAAATATGGGTTGTACTCTCGCATTGACCCCTTTAGTATAAGTCTCTCCCATTTTGAGGCCATCACTTTTCAGACTCTTTTCTTGTCATACATGATGAAAGTGATACATGATACTAGCCTCTCTCACCCAAAGTGGGGTACGTAGCCCGATGTGTGTTCATCATTTGATTCTAATTTAGACTTTACAATATCTAAAAAATGAGTATGAGTAACCCAGTGATTCTGTAGTGATAAGTCCCTCACCTATCCTTGACGTTCATTTAATTACTATCCAAATAATAGACTCACCCATATGTGCATGCAACTGAGTTTTCCCATATTTTTGTGACGAGTCATTTCACGAGCGAGGGTCGAGAGCATAGTATTGACTTTGCAGTGACCATCTCTCCTGCTCGTGTGGTTACTACTCTGATCACAATTATCTAAAAGATTTGATCTTACGATATACATAGGCGTGTTCAAAAAGACCGAGTCCGGTCCAGAAAAAGCTCGGTCAGGACCGAGCCCGGGCTAGCACGCCCCGGACCTAGGTCGAGCTCTAGGGCGCAATAGGGCCCATATTGGCTCACAACTCGGCCCGATGCCCGAACCGACTAAGCCCGGGTACCGGTCCTGGCATGGGCCTTGGCACCTAGGTCAACAGGATTTCCGAAATCCCACCCAGGATTTCAATCAAATCCCAAAATCCCACATACTGGCGGGATTTCCTAATGGAAATCACGTCAAGCGGGATGGAAATTCCGCCATGCGGGACAATTGATAGGGAAATCCCCTATGACGGACAAAAATCTCACCTGGCGGGATTTCTTATTAGAATCCCTCAGCGGGCGGGATATTGAAAATCTTGCGTATTGGTCGGATTTTCTGCCGATTGGATAATCGGGACAGCTTTGGCCCGACCCGGGTTAGCCTTGGGGCTTGGCAGGCACCCTTTTTGAGAGGGGGCGCAAGCCCGGTCAAAGCCGGGCCCGCGCCCAGGTGACAAAAGCCCAGTCCCGGCCCTGACAGGCCTAGTCCTGGCCTGGGTTGCTGGGCTTTTTGAACAGGCCCTTAATTTTCTCTACCTTTAATTGCGAGCAATGTTATAGGCACACCAATATATGTTATTAGCACACCAATTTTAACTCAAAAACACAAAAACCTAATCTTACCTCCGTTAAGCGCACACCGATTCTTTTCCTATTTCTGCCTTCCGCAAGTTCACGATTCTGAGCAGCACACCCCGCCTTGCACCAGTTCGCAAATTCAACGCTGCCGTCAGAGGAGATCGTCGGCGCCAGGGAGTTCCCCCGGAAGAACACCGCACCCTCGCAAGTTGAATGTAAGTTCTGACCTTCATTCCTTTGCTCCTCCTTTCCTATTTCGCCTCAACCCTAATTTCTTGAATCTTTTCTATTTTGAATTCAGCAGAAAGTGGATTTTCCGCCTAAAAGTGGCAAAAGTTTTAGCCAGAAATTTAATAAATGTAAAACATTATACTGAAGTGTGCAAATAGGGCAGTTAAACAGGTCCTGAATTGGGAGAGCGAGGGCAATCACTCCATTGAAATATGAAACTCATGTGAGAAATGAAGGTGGAAATGAAAATTTAGACTCTTCCTACCGCAGAGAGCTAAAAAAAGAGGTTACTAAACATTTTTATATCTCTAAAAATTTCATCAGAGCATAAATAGAGTACCAGACAGAGCCTGAGGAGAGTATGTGAATTCGTGCACTTAAGGAACTAACATTCACGGAGACTCCCGAAGAGATATATATGAGTTTGTTGTTTCACTTTTGCCATGAAATAGAAGAATGCATATTGTCAAAACCCGTACACTTATCTTCCTCAAGTATCTTTGCTAATTTTTGAAGGAGAAAGTTGATTATAAGTATTTATCACAATCTGATCATCAGAATATGCCTCAATACTTGACTGAGAATCTTACAAAAAGCAAGATTGATTTGCTAATAGTAATGGTTTGCTAGAAATCAAATTGAGTTTGCTAGTAATAACACCCTTTTAAAATTGATGCGACAACAACGCATTGGTGTGAAAATAAAATAATTTCGTGTGTCAATATAATTTGGATGTCAATAGCAAAAATTGTAACATTACTCTTAGGTTCCGTTTGGAGGGACTTATTTTCAGCGGTCAAGCGGTTACAACCGCATCAATCTGATCTTAATTATGGTCAGAATCATGCGGTCATAACCGCTTTACCGGTGAGAATAACCCCCCAAACGAAGCCTTAATTGCTAACGGCAGGCTCCCACCCGATACCCTTGCTCCGCTGCTCGCCGCTGCTGGTCGCTTCCGCAGCTCGCCGCCGCATCTCCCCGTTTCGCCTTGTTGCCGCCGGTGTACGAGTCATCAAAGCATCAGGTACTCCCTCGCCGCCTTATTCGCCGGTGTCTTGGGTTTTCTCCGCTAGTGTCCATTTTCCGAAGCTTGTATGCTTCCATTTTCCGCCAGTCTCCTTTTCATCCACGGCAGGTTGCATGCTTCAGTTTGGAAAACAAATTTGGTGAAATGTTAACATTTTTGAGGCGTTGTTTGATGAAATTGGGGATTTATCTGTTCCAGTATTAGGTTTATCTGCTTCAGTAATTGTATTTATCTGCTTCAGTATATGAAATTGGGGATTTATCTGTGTTTTTTGACGCGTTGTTTGATGAAATTGGGGATTTATCCGCTCTAGTATAAATCCCCAGGTTTTTGAGGCACTGATTGTATATAGGTTTTTTAGCGTCTTCAGCTTAGATGTATTTTGCTATTAAGACTTCATTTGGTTGGGCGGTGGCGGGAGCACCCGGCGGGTCCAAACCGGGCTTTGGAACCGAAGGGGGAGAGGCGGGGGTCGTAACAAAGCGGGGGGGGGGGGGGGGGGGCAATCCTCCTTGCTGCTGGCGCAAACAGGGACGGCGGGTCATTTGGTTACCCGCCGTCCGACGTCGTTTGCTCCAAACGGCGCCGGAAAACGCCGAACCAAACGAAGCCTAAGATAAAAAATAGGTTGCAAGGAGTCTTGTATTTTGCTTGTACAAAATGGGTGAAATGCTTAATTTTCTCCAAAGCTACAATTAAAATAAGTAGATGTATTTTGCTTAATTTTTCTAGCCGCCTACTAGGCTACTACTGAGAATGATATGTTTTACTAAAGTCTGGTTGATTTGTTTTGTTGCATATGTTGTTTCACTTTTTTTTGAGTGATTGTAAGGATTAGAATTGTTTGCTAACGAAGATTGAATTCCCTGTTTTTTGTTCTTGGAAAAAAGCTTCTTCTCTAGTTCTCTACCATCCAGGTGAAGGCTAGCGATAGAGAAATTGATTGATATATTTTAAATGTATCTTGTGTGAAACAAGGTAACATTTAAAATATATTAAATGTTTTGTGCTTGTTGTAAAGATTTAATTCATCGGCCAAACAAGCATGTAAAAGATTGATATATTTTCTGGCTTTCTGCAAGTGTAACTTTCATTTTGAATATGTTGGGAGCTCACTTGAAACATCTTCCTTATCAGCAATGGCAAAATAGTTTGATTTTTTTGTAGTGGTGTGCATTTAATAATGTTGTGCACATTGCCATAATTTGTGTGCCCTTAACACCACCCTTGATTTAATATAACGACACAAACCTTTCTTCGCAAAGGATTTCCCTTAGGGCGTAAGATCTGGAAACCTATTGGCGACAAGAACATTGACCTAGAGGCTAGAACAAATAAGATAGTATGTCATGCAGCTTGTACAAAACAATTGAGGTTGACATTGTGTTAAAATTGGGGGATAAACCTTGAAATTTTATTTTTGTTTTTTACCGAATTAAATAGCTAAGAATCAATTTAATAAATCATTAGACTAATGGATTATGCAGATGACGTTAGAGTTTATAGGCTACCATCATATATGAACTTGTAGACGGGTATAGGAGCTGTTCTATTTCATTCATGTATATTGCAACGCACCATCATATGTGCATGGAGCCGATGACCTTGCAATGTTCAAATGAGAATTTCCAACCCATTTAGATAAAGTTGAATATTAGTATACTTCTAAATTTTTTTGTTAGGCCATGTTGTATGCCACTTGTCGTATTGTTCGTCGTGTGTTATCCTCATTTGAGTATATAAGGACCAAATATATTGTATTTTATCTCTTGCAATCTAGTGTTTTTGTTATTCTCAGCTTGGCATTAAGGCGAGCCTCTCGATCCCGCCTCCTCATGTTTCTGACTCCCGATCTCGCCTCGCGTCTCGCATCGCCTATCGATTCGACACGATGATACCCTCTTGCCAGTGATCTGATTATCTGAATGGCCCGCGACAATTAGTCAATGACCCTAGCGGGTTCGCACTTCCTCATCGACGACTCTAGTAGATCCGTATCCCCCTCATCAGCGACTCCAGAGGACCTTAGGTCATTGCAGTGATCCCACTCCCTTTTAGAGGGCCTTCAGGCACTCTCCGCCCTTCTAACGGGCTACTATTTGTCTCTGGACGTTTTGTCCTTCATGCAGCTACCAGAGATGTCATGGACAAATCTTATGGTAACCTTCTCGGGTGGATCTTGATCTAAATGGGTTCGTAGAATGTGATGATTCTTTATATTATTTTTTGATTGATTATCCTTGTTAGTATATCCTTTCCATGCCCATGGGAGACTCTTCAAATATCTTGTCTACTTTTCGGATTGTCCTTGTATGTGACGCTCTTCTTAGCCATGAGCAATCAAGATCACTTAAGATTAATACAATGACATTGGATGACTCAAATTACCTTTAATGGTGAAGGATAACTCAACATGCTATGCACAGTCGGTAGTTTTATATGAACATTGATTCAACCATGGTTGAACCACAATGGACCGACCTCTCTTTAAGTAAAATGCAAATAATTCGTTGGTTGTCACATAGTTACTCCACTCCATGTCCTTTCTGGTCTACCATAATTATATGTCATAGATTCTACAATGAAATTTATGCTCGAGCCCGTGAGACTTGTTCATAGATTGGTAGCTCGACGCAGTTATATGAGCCCACCTGTCGTGCTTTGGAGCTGAAACAAGAATCTCTGTCTATCACAACCTACTATCTTGAATTTGAATGTCTCTATCAAGAGTTGGATTACTTTAATTCATTTATTCCAACGTGCACAACGGATGCCAACAACCTTTAGAAGGACAAAGACTATTTTGGGTGCATACCTTTCTTATGGGCCTCAACATGGAGTTTGATATTTTTCTCTTACACATCTTACACCATGAGCCTCTTCTCTCGCTCTGGGAAGCGTTCAACATGATTCTAAGTGATGAGAATTGTCACTGCTCTTTTGTTTCCACCGTGCAGATTGGTCGTGGTCCACTTAATCATACTCCTATGTGATGGCCACTGCGGGAGGAAAGGTCATTCTAAGGAGCACGACTTTCGTTTACATCCCCATCTTGCGCCCCCTGGTCGAGGGGAGGGTGGTCGTGATCAGAATAATAATCGTGGTGACGGCTAACAGTTTGGTTCTCGCTCAGTATTTTACCCATGCAAGTGAGGTATAAGAGGGCATTCTTCCCTTTGGGGGTCTTTCTACTGAGGAGGTAGAGGCATTTCGCCGCATGTTGCAATGTCACTCAGACTCTGCGACCATTGATTCTACATTTGCCTTTGCCACGTCAGGTATCTCAGGTTCCCATGCTGCGCCTATTTCTCGATCTGAATGGATCATAAACTCTGGGAGCTATCAATCATATGACTGGATCCTCATCATTTTTTACCTCGTAAACTCTTCTCTTCGGCTGCGATGAAAGTTATTATGGCTAGTGACTCTCTTTCCCCTATTCTTGGTAGGCGTACAATTTCTTGTTCTTCTTCCCTTTCTCTCTCTTTTGTATTGCATGTCTAGTTCTTTCCTCGCAATCTTGTGTCCATTATTTATTTAACTAATTTGTTAAATTGTTCAGTATCACGGGGCTATACTTGAGACCAGCAACTGACCCCGAGTGTTCTATCCACTATCGATGCTCTTTCCGTCTTTAACATCTGACGCTTGCATTAACGCCTTGGCCCCCCTCCCCACTTTATCTTACCATTTTTTCTGCTTTTTGTTTACTTAATTTTTTTTCCTTGTGATGCTTGTGACCTGTTGAAATATGTTTGTCATGGTGCAGGCCATGTATCTCTATCTCGTTTTTCTCCTTTTGATGTGATTAACTATGATGTTTAGGGTCCTTCCTCGTGTTATCTTTATTCGGATTTCACTGATTTGTTACTTTTATTGGTGTTTTTTCTTGTTCTATGTGAGTTTATTTTTTTAAAAAATGAAAAGTGAAACGTTTAGTTGTTTTCAAACTTTTCATTAAATGGTTATGACATAGTTTGAGGTAGTTATTTGCATTTTACGTAGTGATAATGGTGGTGAGTACAATGACCGAGGATTGTTTGATACGTATCTTTGCCTAGAATGTCATTATTTATCCGACCACTTGTGTCCATACCTCCACTTAAAATGGAGTTGCGGAGTGAAAAAACAAGCACTTTCTAGAGGTCACCCGTTGTCTGCTATTTACCATGCACCTTCCCAAATCCTACAAGGGGTGATGATGTTTTGACCACAACTCATCTCATTAATTGTCTTCTTTTACGCTCTCTCTATTATGCTACTCTTAATCGCCTTTCCACTAAACACTCGGTTCACACTTCTCACATGTATATTTGGGTGTATTTGTTTTGTTCACTTTCATACTCCACTTCTTAACAAATGGATGCACGTTATTTCAAACGTGTACTGTTCCACCACTAAGGGTTATCGATTCTATCCCCCTCCTCGTAGTTTCTTCTGCATCATTGATATTACTTTTCGTGAGGAGGTGTCCTACTTTGATCCTCGTCTAGGGGAGACGAGCAATACCGGTGACATGACCTTCGGCATTCCCCTTCCTATCGATGCTTCTTCACACATCCCTTTACATATCCTTCCTACTACTTCGTGGCCGCTGCCTGCCCTATTGCATGCCTCCTCTCTCAAGCCCCGTGATGCTGAGCACCTACAATATTTGATGTCCAACCTCTGCAAGTACATGTTTCAGCTCTAGATTCTGATGTCGACCTTCGTATTCCCATTGCCTATCTCAAAAGTAACACAGTCGGTACGGAACATCCTATAGCCAATTATATCTCTTATCATCATCTTTGTCATGCTGACAACTTTTATCTCATCTCTTTCATAATTTACTGCAAAGCATATGATTTAAAAACTATGTACATGTGCATATTTTGTACTAGTTCACAAGCTTAATATTCAGTAGCATATCTGATGCAGAGTAGATAGGACAAAAATGTGCAAGTCCACTATATAAATGCTTGAATGAATTAGGCACAAATCCGACAACTATACTTGCAATAATTAAAATTATAAAAAATATGACACAATAATCACGTTCAAATAGAGTCTCTATTAAGGTAACAAATATTGTAATATAACAAATTAATCTTTTCCACAACATTAAATTCACCCAAGATTCAACACAAAAGAAATAACAACCTAGCAATAAACTCACAATAATCGCGGATAGAAGGCTCGGTGAATATCTGATGAGAAGCCAGTGACTGGAGAGACAACAATGGACTGAATTTGAACATCTGGACAGGATTCAGAGTGCTGTAATGGATTAATTGAGGTCTGGAATGAGATTTTAGGGTGCTGGATTGAAATTCCAAGATCTGGAGTTCTGTATTTTGAGTGCCCAGGACTGGGTTAGAGCAGGGAATTGGAACCCGATAGGTTCTGTAGTGTTCTGGGGGGTGGTAGATAAAGGCTGGAAGGCAGGGAGAGCCTCCTGGATGCTGGACAGTGGATGCTAAGCCTGTACTTGGTTGTATTGGTTGTTGGATATAAGCACCAGAGTTTGAAATGTGGTTTTCTGGTTGTCCTGGACTAAAATGGAGAAGCAAATTGGGAACCAACAGATCCTGTGGCCTTCTGGATGTTTTCTGGCAGGAGGAACGAGGAAGTAGTGAGGCCAGTTGCAGGGATGAAGAGCAGCGTGGTTGGGAAGACTTTGTTGGAGATTGATGGGGGGGGGGAGGGGAACTCGGTTTGGTTGAGGAGTGGGGGGGATGTGATGAATGTGGGAGAGAATTGTGGGTGGCGGGGAAATGAGAGATAAGAGGAATTTTAGGAGTGGCCTAAAATTTAGGAAATGGCCAGTTATCTTTGGTGTGGGGTTGAAGGTAGGAGGGTGGTGGCCGAACAGAGGTGGCCGGAGGCCCGGAGGGGATCGTCAGAGGTGTTGGCTTAACAGAGGTGTCCAGAGGGGATTGCCAGTGGTGGTGGTGATCAGAGGTGATTTCCGGCGATCGCCGGAAAATTGAAAATGAGAGGAACTTCAGTGAAGGTGGAGTTTTGAGGAAGTGGTGGTGGCTTGAGGGAGGTGATTTGAGGTAATTTCCGGCGATCATCAAAAAATTGAAGATGGGTGGTAATTAAGTAGTGTGTTGGTGGAGTTTTGTGGAGGATAAGAGTTGTAGAGGTTGGGGGAGGGATGGGTGGTCGGCCCTTAGGTTGTGGAGGGAGAGGAGGGATGCTGGTTAAGGAGGAATGCGGAGAGAGGGGGTGGTCAGCTAGTGGTGGTGGGGTGGGAAAAGATAACTCCAAGCTTCACGCTAGGATTCCGACTTCGGCACCGGGTGATGAAAAGGAGAACTTCCACTCAAAGTTTCAATACCATCTAAATGAACCTTCTATCCCTATTGATAGACTAAGGGGTACCATCATGGGCGGTCATGATTCTCCGATCATGACGACCTTCAACATACATGAAAATAAAAAACAGAAAAAAAACATGGACATTCGATTCATACAAAATGTACTGCTATGATCGTCGTGTAGGCCTATGTGTCGTGATCTCCATCAATTTCTCTTCTCTAGATGTGCATTTAGGACACATATGGAAATGTTATTCGGCTGAACCAACCTATTTGTAGGGGCTATCTGCTCTATTTATGTTGGCTTCTTCATAGTGAAGAATTGTATTTTTAGTTTAGTTTTGTTACTTATATGTTCATGGATAGTTTTTTTAGATCATGTGTCCATGTTAATTTATCTTTTATTCCCATTTGATTTTGGTTGACTTGATTCTAACGTGTCCGTGTTGTGTGGGACCACCTGTGTGCGCATTATCCTGGTTGGATTATCCTTGGTGGCCTGTTTGTTGTTTAGTCTCATATCGCCTACTGCGCTTCACCCATTTGTGCTTATTAGCCCTGTCCCATTTCTATGACTTCAGAGTTTTGGGATGGGAAGTGTTGGTTTCTTACATGACATCAGAGCATTGGTTTGACCCGCTGCGGGCGTGTGTTAGTTGACCTAATTCCAACAAACCGCGTTGTGTGGAACCGCCCATGTGCTGATTATCCCTGACTAGATTATCCTCGGTGACCCCTCTGTTGATTAGTCTCACATCGCTTACTGTGCATCACCCTCCCGTGCTTATAAGTCCCACTCCATTTCTATTACTTTGGGGTTTTTGGGATGAAAGTGCAAGTTTTTTACACATGAAAGGATAAATACTAATCAAATATATAATATCCCGAGGTGATAATTATTTGAATAACAATTATCCTTGAGTGGTGTTAAAGGCACACCAAAAAGTGCTATATGCACACCAACTTTAAGAAAAAAAAGATCTAAAAGTGCTATATGCACACCAATTTTAAGAAAAAAGACCTAATAATTGCTTGGTGTGCCTTTATCAATGGTGTGCACACAGTTTGGTGTGCCTTTAACACCACTCTTATTCTATCACTAATCTTATATGCCTCAATAAAATGTTATTTTTACTCTTTTTCCATCAATATAAGAACCATATTCCTGTTATAAGCTATCCAGCCTTAAATAATTTGTACATTCACTTCTATTCTTGAAAAACTTATTCTCTGTTTTATTTCATTAACCAGTCATATTTTTTAAATTATTGTGTTAAAAATTCTCTTATCTTGTCACTCAAAATCTTAAATTCCAGGCACCAAAACTAATATTAATATTAGTTCTTTATCATTCTTTCCCAAATACTCACCATATTCAAGTTAATATAAGCATGTCAATTAAGATTATGATAATACATAATTTAGACACAACAAAAAACTAGATTCCAATAGACAGGCTATTGGCCTTCAGTTTGATTTTAAAAAAGAAAATCAATTTGAGGTGGTTCAAATTTATTTGGTATTTTTCATTTGCTTGATTTCATTTTGATTAAACACAATATTATGGATCCATTCTGACAATTAACCAATCAAACAATTAAGGCTATGTTATGGGCCTAGCCTGTAATGTCGGTAGAGTCGCCGGAGGGGATGATAGAGGCAGAGGATATTGTAGGAGCCGGAACTGCGCCTGCTTAGACAGGGAGTGCTTGGAGAGAGCGAGAGCGAGAGAGCTGTCAATATCTTATAACAAAAACAAGAGAATTACTTCTTGGATATTGGTAAAATATGAGAAAAGAAACGAAGAGTTCAACTTATTCATCCCACAGGGGACATTATATAGGACTTATATGGACACAAACCTAAAACTATGGTGTAGAACTAAATCCCAAATACACTTAAAGACACACTACATGAGATAAAGCTAATACTTCCACACTCCCCCTCAAGCTGGAGGGGAAACCTCCAACTTGAAAATATCATAAAAAGAGAAGTATTGGAGGTAGACTATGTGGGAAAAAATAATAGATGAGCCACCGGGGCCCATCCTTGTGTCACCGGGGATAATCCAACTGGGCGCAAGCCACACGACATTGGTTCCACAAACCGACCATGATCGTGCTGGAAGCACCGACCATGGTCACACTGAAATTAGGTCTACCAGCAAAGACCATACAACCCATATACAACAACGAAGAAACCTCGGGGAGACACAAACATCATACAAAATATGTCTGGAGACCGTATGTGACTTAAGTCGAGAGTCGGGAAAATGTCATCCGAGTTGCATTCATCACGAACACTCCCCCTCACGTATAACGTGTGCATGAAGACATATAATACACAGACATTAAACAACCAAAAGAAATAAAACGACACACAAAATAACAAAGAAAACATCTTTGGATAATGTCTATTGACGAGAATGGGCTCAAAATACAGCGAGCAAAGCACGAGCACACGCAGGGCAAGCAAAGGGCTCAAGCAGCGGCGAGCAGAAGGCTCAAGCAGCGGCGAGCAGAAGGCTCAAGCAGCGGCGAGCAGAAGATGGAGTGCAGGAAGAAAGAGAGGAACTCGAAACGAGAGGAGCCATTGTCAGCTTCAGGAAGAAAAGAGAACCAGATCTGGAGTAGCGGAGAGAGATTGTCGATAGAGAGACCACTGCAGAAGCAAGATACATGGAGGCAGCAGTAAGTGGGATCCATCAAGAGAAGAAGCTACATCGAGAATGACAGAGGAGAAGCTCAACGGGATCGAAGTTGAGGAGTAGGGACGCGACGAGATCAAAGTCAAGGAGAGGCTTCAACGGAGCTTGACGACGATGGGATTAGGAGCCGCTCCCTCCGTCGACGAGATCGAGGGGGGTGGAGGCTGCTCCTGTCGATGAAATCAAAAGCTGATCTCATCGATGGGAGCGGAAGGAAAGCAGTCGTCGAGTGAGAGCAGAACGAGAATGAGATCTCTAACAGGAGAAAGAGGCGGAATCGAGAGACAGGGGCCACTAACAAATTTAGTTCGCTACCCAGTTAGGGTGCCAAAATTTCCTGCCCTTATACCATCTTAAAATATGAGAAAAGAAACAAAGAGTTCAATTTATTCATCCCACAAGGGGGCATTATATAGGACTTACATGATCACATACACCTAAAACTACCGTGTGAGACTAAATCCCAAATACACTTAAAGACACTACGTGGAGTAAAATTTATACTTTCAACAGATATCATTCCACTAGCCCAAAAGACTTTAAATAGACTTATGAAGGCATAAATGTAAATAAGAGACAAACGAAAATCGCAATAAAACATAATAAAACCCTAAAAACAACACCATAATAACTGGGCACGATGCCCATAACAAGCTATTTCAAAAGTTATGAGTAACCGTCCAACAAAAAAAGTCATTAACATCTTTTCAATAATATCCACTATTCCTCTCCCGCAATGATGCGGGCCATGCGGCCTATGCAACTCACTTCATTTCTGCCTTTGACACTAACACAGAACAACTACAGAATTTTGCCATCTCTTACTCTTAGCCTCCGCTCTAATGCAGACATTCAAATATTACCTCTTGGCTCTCATCGCTCCGCTAGTCATCTTTAGTCAATGAATCAAGTTGGCTTTACCTTCTTTATTATTTTGACTTTGATGTAGCTCTGCCTCTATTGCTACAAATCTCTTAACTATCTTCGTCTCATTTAGTATGTGATCTTCGACCCCTATTTAGAACTCCGGTCAATCTCATAGAATTCTCAAAAGATATTAAGCGTTCACATTTTATGGTTTATGTTGACCTTGTTCTTATTCTCATAAGTCGTATTTATATATTTTTGTAATTTTACATGTCCCATTTTGTTTGTGGATTTTTGTATTGACCCCTAAAGTTTCTATTTGTTCTCCTAACATGGTATCAGAGCAAGGGGTATTTCTACCCCAAGTCTTTAGAATATACAAAACCAAGTTTCGATTGTTCTCTTACCGATTCAGAAGCCTGAAAGTCCTCCCTCTGGTTCCATGTGCACACAACCTCAAGGGTTAACACCTCCCTTGACGGACAATTACTCTTTTCTCACCTTTTTGGAGACCTATCCGGTCCCTTTTTATGGCAAACCGCAATCCTTAGTCGCACCTACCAAAATTGCTAGCACGACCTCCCACCTCAACTGCAATTGATAATTGGAAGCTTACCCTCAGATCTTCTTGGAACCCAATGGTATCCCTACACAGGCCCGCCAATCTCTCTATTCCACTCCTTCCGGTGGGGTACAGTTTGTGTCATTTCGACCATAACCGTATCGATAAAAGCAAGATCAAGTGACTCATCTCTGAGATGCTCATGAAGGAATTGGTCTGCTCAAGTGTGAGATGTTTCTCGAGCCCTGTTCTATTGACCCGGAAGGACAGAAGTTGACGGTTTTATGTTGATTTCTTAGAGCTGAATAGGGCTACTGTAACAAACAAGAACCCTATTCCAGTACTCTAGAAATATTTGGATGAGCTACCCGGTGCTATATCTTTTTCCAAGCTAGACGTCCCCTCTAGATACCACCATATTCGAGTTCGTGCAGAATACGTCTTACGAGACCATGCTTTGGACTCAAGACGTCACTACAAGTTTTTAAACATGTTGTTTGGCCTAATAAATGTGTTTGCCACCTTCCGGACGACCATGAGCAACATTTTGTTAGCCTGTTTTGGACATTACTCTGTTTGCATATCTTGTTGTTCTTAGACGATTTACTCATTTATAGCCTGACTTGGTAGGACCACTTGCAACATTTGATGGCCATGTAGAAGACTTTCTTATGGCATTCCCTTTTTGTCAATCCCAAAAAGTGCTTCTTCACCCAACTGGAGGTCAATTGCTTGGGCCATATCACTTTGTCAGAAGGTGCATCCATGGACCAGGACAAAGTGGTGACAATATTTGAGTGACAAATACTATTCCTTACATCACGTCTATGATTTCCTCGGCCAGACCAGTGACTGCACTTCTTAAAAAACGATCGACCCAACTTTCTGTTGTACTTTGTAGGTGTCTTTAATCTTCCCAGTTCTGACATAGGCCTTGGCGGCCACTCCGGTGCTCGCCATGCAGGATTTTTCTCAGCTATTCGTTATTGAGTGTGCGACATTTCAGCAATAAGCATTGGAGTGGTTCTCATGTAACCGTCAGGCAACAAGCATTGGAGTGGTTCTCATGTAACCGTCAGGCAACAAGCATTGGAGAGGTTTTCATGCAGTTGTCCACAACTAGCATTGGAGAGGTTTTCATGTAGTTGACAACAAGTATTGGAGTAGTTCTCATGCAGAACTCCCGAACAGTCTCCTACCTTCTTTAGTTGGTCCTTTTGGATGAGCTACCCGGTGCTATATCTTTTTCCAAGCTAGACGTCCCCTCTAGATACCACCATATTCGAGTTCGTGCAGAATAAATCTTACGAGACCATGCTTTGGACTCAAGACGTCACTACAAGTTTTTAAACATGTTGTTTGGCCTAATGAATGTGTTTGCCACCTTCCGGACGACCATGAACAACATTTTGTTAGCCTGTTTTGGACATTACTCTTTTTGCATATCTTGTTGTTCTTAGACGATTTACTCATTTATAGCCTGACTTGGTAGGACCACTCGCAACATTTGATGGCCATGTAGAAGACTTTCCTATGGCATTCCCTTTTTGTCAATCCCAAAAAGTGCTTCTTCACCCAACTGGAGGTCAATTGCTTGGGCCATATCACTTTGTCAGAAGGTGCATCCATGGACCAGGACAAAGTGGTGACAATATTTGAGTGACAAATACTATTCCTTACATCACGTCTATGATTTCCTCGGCCAGACCAGTGACTGCACTTCCTTACATCACGTCTATGATTTCCTCGGCCAGACCAGTGACTGCACTTCTTAAAAAACGATCGACCCAACTTTCTGTTGTACTTTGTAGGTGGCTTTAATCTTCCCAGTTCTGACATAGGCCTTGGCGGCCGCTCCGGTGCTCGCCATGCAGAATTTTTCTCAGCTATTCGTTATTGAGTGTGCAACGTTTCAGCAACAAGCATTGGAGTGGTTCTCATGTAACGGTTTTCATGCAGTTGTCCACAACTAGCATTGGAGAGGTTTTCATGTAGTCGTTGACAACAAGCGTTGGAGAGGTTTTCATGTAGTTGACAACAAGTATTGGAGTAGTTCTCATGCAGAACTCCCGAACAGTCTCCTACCTTCTTTAGTTGGTCCTTTTATAGCATGATTTGTTTTAGTTCAGCATTCAAGAATGAGCTCGTGGAGTTGGTTCCGACAGTGCAACATTGGAGACCTTATTTGTTGGGATGTCATTTCACAGTTCGCATAGTCTACCACAGTCCGGAGGAGGGAGATTCACTTTCAGGTCGGTATTCATCTAGCTCTGACGCCAGTATTAGACTTTTGTAGCAATATGACTTCATCTGAAGCTCTCCGCCCATTTTTATGTGCCCCTATAGTGGCAGCTGACATTGGTGAGGTGACTTACCGCTTGCCCCTTGGCCCACCGCCAGCTCAGCGCCTAATCCATCCGGTCTTTCACGTTTTGTGACTCAAGCGGATTGTGGATGATGACCCGGTTCAGGGCAATCCACCTGCCAATATGGCCATTAAGGACACATTGATATTCAGTCGTAGCTCCATCCTTACCCACCGCACGGAGATCATGGCTGGCCACAACGTGCAGCAATTTCTTGTGCTTGGTAGTACCGACCATCATCGGTTGCGACATGGTTGGGCTGCTTGGAATTCCACATGCAGTTTCCAGAGTTTTTCCTTCAAGATAAGACAATTTTTAGATACGACTATTGTTACAAAAGACCGTGATGAGCACTGTAAGAGCAAAGCAAAAATAACACGTGACGCGTTTACTCGATGCGGACGGTGACACCAACCAAGGTGGGATCGTCAGGGGGCCAGTACTTTGCACAACAGCATTATCTAATATCAATTTTTGTGATTTTATTTCAACATCTATATTCACACTAGTTATTATTTTTCCCTTGCCTATGTGCTTGCATATGTAACCTCATGTATGAACTTAGTATGCTCTGTATCTTCTGGTTTTATCATGTTAACTGCTGCCATACTTTGCTTAGGTTGTTTGTTTTAATGATGTTTTCTATTTCTATTGAGCAATAACTGAGGTATATATTTTGTTGGCCTGCTCTAGTTGTAGTAGTAGTACCAAACAGTGTTCTCAGTTATAAGTTTTGTAAACATTTTTATAGCCTTTTTGTTCAATCTGTTTACCTGCTAGTTGAGAACTGTTCTTATGATTATCATCAAGATATTACTTTTTCATCTTATACTGTTTTTTTTTGCAGAATAAACAAGATAGACTCTAACGAGCATCTTCTCTGTGATCACAAATGCATATTCGCAAGCCTCCCCCGCCTTGCATCCTCCTGAACAATGTCTCGTGCATGCGTAATGCGCAGACCATCCTACGAAATATTAACGTTTCAGTCCACGATGGCTCTGCGTTGGTCTTGAGCGGTGCCAATGGCTCCGGAAAGACCACCTTCCTCAGAATGCTGGCAGGATTCTCCCGTCCTTCCGCCGGAGAAATTCTCTGGAACGGCCACGACATCACCTCCCCCGGAGTATTCCAGCAGTACAAACTCCAGCTCAACTGGCTCTCCCTCAAAGACGCTATTAAAAGTAAGTTCACCGTGTTGGAAAATGTTCAGTGGTACGAAGTACTCGAAGGCAAAGATGGGAAAGCTTCTCTTCCGGCTCTCGAGTTCATGGGGCTTGGTAGGCTGGCCAATGATAAGCCAAGGATGCTCTCTATGGGCCAGCGAAAGAGGTTGCAGTTGGCTAGGCTGCTCGCCATCGGAAGACCAATTTGGCTATTGGACGAGCCTTCGGTTGCTTTGGATTCAGAAGGGGTCCAATTGCTTGAATACATAATATCAAAACATCGAAAAGAGGGCGGAATTGTCTTCGTAACGACTCATACACCTATCGAGATCGAGGATGCAATGTATCTCAGGCTCCCACAAAGGTTTCCTCGAAGGAAAACGCTGGTCGATCTTCTTGATTGAGGTAGGTTTTTCTTTGAATGATTTATTTCCTTAAATATTCAATACCATGCAGCATGTGGTGGCAATAGTGCTTGGTTTTCGCTCAAGTGATGGTCGAGTACTACTGCCGCCGCCGCACACTGCGCATGACACTGGTAGAATAAACAGACATATCACATACTGATATGTCAAAATTATTATAGAATTCTATAATGAGCACTTTCATACTCATATTTCCACTTTATCATTTAAACAATGTACATGCTAAGTGGTTTAGAGTTTATTGAATAATGACATCAAACTTGTTGAGGTCTCTCCACCAGCTGCTTGTTTCATTCTTATATAAATACTTATAAAATAAAAATTATTGTTAAATCGTTGAAACAGAGAAACACACAGATGCTAAAGAAAGCTAGAAAGGCTGGAGGCTAAAACAATGTTCATAGTGAAGTGAGGAAACCGAGGGTTTTGATTCATACAAATACAATTTTATTTTAATAACCCTTCAAAAAAATGCAGGGTAAAGTTTTGCCTGCATTTTACCCTTGTGGTCAGACCCTTCCCCGGACTCTTAGTTGTGCGGGGATGCTTTGTGCATCACGCTGCCCTTTTTTTGATAGATGTTCACTAGCATTGCTCATTTAAATTTTGATACCGACGACATTCAATTTAGATGTCGATGACTTTATATTTTTCATCACTCAGATTCACGCATCGTCGTCGACCTACTAGTGGTTTTATAAAATTTACTTTTAGGTCTTTATCATAGCCTGTTATCGCATTGTTCTCTCGAGATCTCAATTTTAATGACTCAACCTCTTCACTTTATAGGATTGATCATTTTGAGCAACTAAGATAAATTAGTTTTTAATAATTTTATAATTTTCTTTCCGATCAGACCAATTTCAAATATTCATACTGCTTAAATTTTTTGAAAATATGTGAATTTTAGGGGTCCTTTTGGCACAGTGATGGGGGTAGTGAATGCAGTGGTTACGAACCGTCGTTTGTGAATGTCCGACCTCACCTAATAAACTTCATCCATTTTTATGTTCAAATTTTTTTTTTGGTGCGGGCATAACTGTTGTCATGTCAAAGTCAAACACATTTCATTGTGGTGGAGTTTTTTGTCCAAATTCCCCAGAGCAAAAGCGCCGCGCCAATTGGATGACGGTTCGTAACCATTGCATTCACTACCGCCATCGCCGTGCCAAATGGACCCTCAGTCTCCGAGGCAAAGGCATAAATTGCTTGACTCTTATCTCACGAGTCACGATTCTTTGGCATTAAAACTCTTAGGCCCCATTTATTTGGTAGGTTTTCGTAGAAAGAAATTCGAATTGGGAGACCCAATTCCAATTCTTGTGTTCCTTTTAGGTCTTTTATTGGGTGGAATTGGTTTTCTCCCAAAACTGACCTAATCAGGTCGGTTTAGGCTGCTGAGCCCTACAACTGCCTCTCGTCTAGAACCCATCTTCCCCATCGTCGGGGAAGATCGACGGGGAAGAACGTCCGCGTTGAAGCTGCAGGATTTCTAGGCGAGAGGACTTCGGCTCTATTGTAACTTTTGAGATCTAGTGACTTTTGGGGTTGCTTTGTGGTGTTGCAGTAGTTCTCCACTGTCAAGTTCAGGGAATGTGAAATATGGATGGAAATGTCAGAGGCTCTATGGAGGCAAGATCCCGACCGCCGGCAAGATCTCTTTCTCTCTATCATACATACATTTTTATATTTTTTGTCACAAATAAATCTCACTGCTAGTATTTATCAGTGATGGCTGGATCTGGTATCTGATTCTCTGAAATTAAGGCTTCGTTTGGCGCGGCTTATTTAGTCCGGTGAGTTTGGTCAAAAACACCATTATCATAGAATGTATGTTTGGCAAGACAGGTTATGACCGCTACCAAGAAAATAAATTAGTTTTGAGCATAAAATACAAGAATTTTTTAAGGTGAGGTCGAGCGTGCACGAACAAAAGTTCATGACCACCACATTCACGACCACCATCACCATGCCAAATGAAGCCTAAGTATGTATTTCAGAAATTTAGAAGCTCTGAAGTTTTGTTGTTAGAGCATCTCCAATGGGGTTCTCCAAATATGAAGAACATGATTAGAACAACTTCAATCTTATTCTCCATATTTTAAGAGCATGGTATTTTTTATGTTATATATAAATATATATTTATAGGTAAATTATATTTATATATCTATATGTATAAAAAAATATATATACTAATTATAATGTTAAATTATTATTTTTGTATTATATTCTATTAATATTTTAAAGTTTTTTTATTTTAATTTGATTATATAACTAAAATAAAACAAACATTACATCATTCAAAATAAAAATAATACATTTGGAATTAATACTAAAATTCTGGGAGGTCATCACCGAGTTCAGATGCACCGCTGAAGTTTCGTTGCTCAATCTATTGGATACATCCTCGACATTTGCTAGCCCTGCTAAAAATGACCAACGATATGAGAGATTTTGTGGTTTTCTGTCCTAAGCAAGTATGAGGTCTTATGTTGTGAAATACGGTCAAACTCTCTCACATCTTTTGATCTTTTTGATTACTCCTTATAATTAGGTCTTCTGAAATCTCAAGTCAAACATAACATAGTGTTTGATATTCTTTGAGGGAGATTACTAGTCCACGGTTGGAAAATATAATGGAAATTAAAGAAAAGAGAGAGTGCTTGATTTTGGAGAAAAATTATGGGTACTTATAAAAGTCTTCAGATGAGGAGAACGTGATGTGTGAGTGGAGGAAGAATCCAATGCATGACATGATTAATGAAGAGAAAATGAGGTGTTAGTGGAGAAATAATCCAATGTTGGGATAAAAATAATGCTCTGTAATTGATGCATGATGTGATTGATGAGTTGAAAGGGATGAGTGGGTGGAGAAAGAATCCAATACAGGGATAAAAACAAGGTTCTGAAATTGATGCATGACATGATTGATGAGTTGAAAGGGATGTGTGAATGAAGAAAGAATCCAATGCTGAAATAAAAATAAGGTTTCAGAATTGATGCATGACATGATTGATGAGTTGAAAGAAATGCGTGAGTGGAGAAAGAATCCAATATTGGGATAGAAACAAGGCTCCGAAATTGATACATGACATAATTGTTGAGTTGAAAGTGATGTGTGAGTGTAGAAAGAATCAAAAGATGAGAAAAAAACAAAGCTTCAAAATTAATGCGTGATATGATTGATGACGAGAAAGTGATGTGTGAGTGGAGAAAGAATATATATAAACACCACATCCGGCTAACCACATATATTTTAAGCAATCTATATAAACACTACTCCGGCTAACCACATATACCTCTCTTGTACAAAAAATAAACTATGGAGCATGGTCATCTCAATTGCGATCTTCATCGTCTTCAAATGATGAATTATTTTCTCAACAATTTCTCCAGTGGGAAGAAGACACATAAATGAGAGAAAGACGATGAAATTTTAGCTCGTATGTATGCCTCCAACAAGGTCAAAATTACAGTTCAACTTCAAGATGATGCATGTTTGTGATGCAGATGTTCAATACATGGTCATGTGATAATCAATCAGGGAGGATTGAAGGTAATACTAGACTGTGGAATGATTACTTCTCCAAGCATCTCATATATGAGAAAACATTTTTTCGATGAAAATTTCGCTTGTGGAAGAATCTTTTCCTTCACATTGTTACCGCAGTGCAGGTGCATAATAATTTCTGCATTCAAAAGAAGGATGATATTGCTAAGCTTGAAGTGTCAACTTTACAAAAAATTACAGCAACATTTCATATGTTTTCATTTGAAACATCAACTGATAATTGCGATGAATATATTCTAATTAATGAGTCAAATGTGATTCAATGCTTGAAGAGATTTTGCAAGACGATTGTACAAATGTACAAAAATGAATATTTAAGATATCCCAATGTGAATGACGTAACAAGATTATTACATAAAGATGAAGAACGATGGTTTCTAGGGATGCTGAGAAGTCTAGATTGTATGCATTGACAATAGAAGAACTGCCCAACTGCATGCCCAAACCAATATTTAGGATGTCATAGTGGACCAACAATCATTCTCGAAATAATATCGTATGACTTGTGAATATGACACACATATTTTGGTTTATTAGACTCTAACAATGATATCAATGTCTTGCAGTTGTTTCATTTATTTACCAACTTAACACAAGATATTACGTCTCCTACTCATCATACAATCTTGGAAAAAAATTATGATGTTAGTTATTACTTAGCCGATGAATTATATCGGAAATGGTCAAACACTAGTTCAAAATATTTCTCAATCATAAGATTAAAAAAACAACACTTCACAATGATGCAAGAAACATGCCGAAAAGATGTAAAACGAACATTTTGTGTTTTTCAATCACAGTTTGCAATTATTAAGAGATCATGTCGTTTTTGAGATAAACATGTGTTGCATGATATCATGACAGCTTGCATTACAATGCACAATATAATTGTCAAAAACGAGCGAGATGAAAATAAATATATTGCTATTTTTACGTCATCACCCACTCAGAATGTTGAAGAGATGAACATAAGTGAAGCCGAAAGATTTTGTCAGTTCCTAAATCGGCATAAAAAGGTCAAAGACAGAGATGTATATTTTGGACTTCGATATGCACTAATTGAACATTTGTGGACACGACATGACAATGAAGCAATTTAATTCTGAAAATGTTATGCATATTAATTTAAGTGTATTTTAATTTATGTGCAAGTTTAATCAGTAAAACACTTTCTCTGTTTTTCGTATGACAAATAATAATTTGAAAATATTCAATATTAGTCTTGTTTTGTAGGTCTCGAAAAGACGATTTTATTGATATACTATATGTCATATTTGGAGAAGTGTATTAACGGCTATAGAGATTATAACTTGGTACAAAGAATTTATAAATAAACCAATTAAGTAAAAAAAAAAAAGACAAGATCTAGCCGCCTATCCGCCTAGCCGTAGATTTCTTGCTCACAGAAGCCGCCGGGAGAAGCCGTTCAGACTCAAAATTGACCGCCTAGCCGTCGGTCAGGTTGCCGCCCTCCTTTTCGTTCTCCTTGTATCTGGTCACCGCTGCCCGTTTCTCTTGTAATAAATATTGCGCACGACATTCCCCGCCCCCCTCTAAATTTAGAGGAGGAGAAAGAGGATCAGCATTTATGCATGTGACTTTGTTGACCGGTTGGAGCAATTTCTTTCGGCAAAAATAGAGAATTTGGGAAAATAGAGCACCGTTGGAGATGTTCTTAGATCTGTATACTTACGTTGCTCCCAGTCTTATGCCTAGTCATGAATGGAGTGATGATGAACCGCGGTTTGTGAATTATGAATGCAGTAATGTTTGAAACATTTTCCTTTTTGAGCAAGATTTTTTCTCAAATCTTTGCCCTGCAGTAATATTTTTCATTTATTATTTTGCTTTGATTTTTTAACAGCATAACTTCTATCAACTCTTTAGATATCATAATTAATATTACTTAGAGTATTAGTATTATTATCATTATGATAGGCACCGGGCTGCTCGCAGGGCCATCTAACCCAGGATCCATAGCCGGCCCCACCAGGTCCCGCAGACCATACACCCCAACCCTTCTCCATAGCGGCTGCCAGGCTGCTCACTTGACGGATCAGACTCTGCGGAAGCGAGTCTTAGTTGGTGATCAGACTCTGCGGAAGCGAGTCTTATCCATAGCGGCTCAGTTGGTGATCAGACTCTGCGGAAGCGAGTCTTATCTAGGAGGTAGGGGGATCGAGCCCCCGCCTCAACAACCCGCCTTGTGGTTGCCAGCTATGGATCCGTCAAGTGAGCAGCCTGGCAGCCGCTATGGAGAAGGGTTGGGGTGTATGGTCTGCGGGACCTGGTGGGGCCGGCTATGGATCCTGGGTTAGATGGCCCTGCGAGCAGCCCGGTGCCTATCACATTATTATTATTAGTATTTATATTTGGTTAGTAGCCACTCTATTCATAAAACATGGTTTAACAATTTAAATGAATGCGGCACTGCTTTGGCTCGGTTTGGGTGAATTTATTTTCACCGGTCAAGCGGTTACTAACATGCTGTCGCAGTCGCTTGACCGGTGAAAATAAGTCCTCCAAACGGAGCCTTAGACTATAATGCGGTGCTAACCTAAACTTTAGTATTATTATTTTATAAAAAAATATATTCAAATTATTATGCTTCAATTAGCATTTGTTGGTTTCTTGCCTCCTCTACCATGTTCTACGGTGTTATTAGGGTGACTGTTGTTCAATTTCTCATCCTCGTGGACGCTTTATCTCCTCGCATGCATAGTTTTCTCACTCTCGACTATTCAAATCTTCCCTCTCATACAGATTTTGAGCCAACTCGAAATCACTCTGAGTCGTCTCATGATCGAAGAAATTTTAGTCGACCTGAATTCAGATCGCACGCATTCGACTCGAGCAGATTCCGATTCAGCTCGAACTTTCGTCAAATTCACGGGATATACACCATTAAGGCCCTCTGTGGTGTGAACTCAACTTTAGTAAAGGATCTACTACAGACAGGCTTCTCACAGTCATCTGTAATGCATATAGGGAAAAAGAGAATGAAAAAGCCCTGCTGCTGCTGCCACAGAAATATCAAGTGTGAGGATTTAGAAAGCTACAGGTTGTGGAGAATTTATATTTCTTCTCCTCCATTCAATTTATTTCCTCTCCATCCACATTATGTTAGCAGTGCAGATGTGTCCATCGACGACGTCGACGGATTTGTCGCGGGTATACGTGTCAGCGGATTCCTCCGTGTGAGGAAGAATCCGGAGAGATCTTCTAATATTAATATATTTGTTAAACTATTTTTTCTCGTAATTTTGTTTCGTGCGCTCCCACTCTTTATATGATGAAGTCTGGATGCGGCTGAGGATGATCATCAATAGTCTTTCTCATGTTCCGGATTCGGCCTTGCACAGGGTGATGGATCCAATCGTGTATGATTGTCAATTTTGAACTACAATTTACCTTGTTATAGTTGGGTTAGGCTCGGTTTGAGAGAGCAACGGTCGCGCTCAGGCAGCTGCATTCACGAACACTATTTTATGGAAATAGTGTTTGGGCAAAAGTGGAGTCATCCGCTGCGGTTGGGAGGATTTAGGGAGATTTTGCAAAATAGACGGTGGATTTGGATTTTTCTCGTCAAGACAATAAATTTTGACTATTAAACACGTTAAAAATCTCGTCAAGACAATAAATTTTGACTATTAAACACGTTAAAAATGGTGAAATGCTCAAATTTTTGGGGGCTGGAGAAAGAAGGCGTATGTCCTCCCCCTCCTCTCATATTGAAATTCCTTGATCCGCCCCTGTTTGCAAAAGCCCCGACCTTAAAAAATGTAGTATTAGAGATAAAATGCTGCACTCAAAGTTTCTAGCACAAGGAGGGGAATTCCCACGACTCTATTTGTCATCTCTTCTATGCCTCTTGTAGACGGCTCGGCTTCCATATTTTGCTCATCATTATTGCACGTGTCAAATTTAGTGGAGAATATTGCTTATATTCCCTGCTGAGTACGTGTGAATTTGTCATTTGAGCCCAAGTGGCGATGTAGATTGTAGATATAATATGTGGAAGGGATTGCTCCGCTCAAAGTATTCTACAATATCTCATCTATGTATGAAATGAGTATATATAGTACTTCCAGCGTAGAGCAAGCTTTAGGATGACACGAACACACGTACAGACATACATATAAATATCTAACATAATACATACATACATACGAGTAAAAAGGAGAAATTTTAAATGGTCAAATGTTATACCTATTCAACATGTTGGTTTAACTAACTCGTATAAGAAGACGCCGGCGGCGAGAATTATCAAATAAAGAGTGGCCTACCGCCACCATGCAATCCGTGGTGTTTTAATGGTGGTGTGGTCGTGCCGTTTTTATTTCCTCCGCCACTTGCAGCCTGGTGGTTACCGTAGTCTTTTCGCATGTTATTAATGATAGTTCTTCGAGATTTACTGGTTGAGTTTGCGTGAGTTGGGCTCTTATCAACGAGATATAATTAGGTCCGCGATCAGGACGAAGAAAACGGTGATCGGACGAAGAACACGGTCCGGGGTCAATGGCATGCGCTCGTAGCCTCCTATTTTATGGGGCCCGCAGCGCACGGTAAATCCGTGCTTCATGAGCACCACTTTTTCAGCATGCACTCGCTGCTCTAATTGGTCTCGCGGAGGGTTTTTTTCGTCCTTGTCGCGGACGAAAAATTATACAGACTCAAATTCAGAAGAACAAATAATATTATTCTTTTTAGGAATAATTACCAAAACTTTTCCTCTTAAAAAGAACATGGGTGTGCACATAGCCACTCCCCATGATCTCCATTAAAATTAGTGGGATCATGAATTTGACCGCACACGCGATCGCCACACCCGATTCCGTCGCACATTGATCCCACTACGCATGATGGGGAAACTGTCTAAGCTCGGCTGGCGTCGAGCGGCTGACGCCATCTCCGGGTGTCGGCTACCTCTTTGGGCCGCCGGGGTGCGGCCGAGGAGGTGCCAAGCCGGCCGCCCCTCTTCAATTAATTAAAAAGATACTAACAAATACAATAAAAAAAGAGATATTAACAAATACAATAAAAAATTATTAACTGTCATGCTAGCCACGGTAGGCCCCTATCATGAGAGAGAGAGAGTGGAGGGAGAGGGAGAGAGAGGGGCGGGAGAGAGGAGAGAGAGATAGAGGGGGCGTGTTAAAGAGAGAGATTAATTAATTTTTTATATATTAAAACTTACAAAATTGTATAAAATAAAAACTTCATATTTTTTTGCAGTCATTTTAAGTACTCATATGTATATGTTTTGAAAAAGATTTTGGGCACGTATGGATGCGGTCAAAGGCCGCCCGAGAGCATCGAGCACGGGCATAGGCGCGTAGCCCATGCGAAGATGCTCGTGTATATATATCTTTCGCTATTATAAGAGAAAAGTTGTCTATGGTGAAACATTCAAAAATATTAATTAATACCCTCATTTTTATATTTTAATGACTTGACATATATTATAATACATTATCAAAAAATTTGAAGTAACGATGAAAATCCATTTAAATTTAAAAAGTTTTTTAGTAGATCTCCTACACCTACTATGGTAGGTTGTCATTAGGCATGTCAGTGGTCTATTCAAGAAAGATTGTCATTAGGCATATCAGTGGTATTTTTGAGCTGATGACATTAAATCAATCAACTTTATTAAAGTCAAAATTAATATTTTTAGATCAAAACTTATATTGTTTTACAAAATAAATATTGTAATATTGATTTAAATTTTTTTACGATCATTTTGAGTACTCATATGTATATGTTGCGGGCGCAGTCCGCAGGACCCGTCGGAGGGCGGACAAAGCCCGCCGTCGCCGGCCGGTATTGTGACGCGTAGCCATCGGGCCGGAGGCCCGTGCCGCTCACTCGTGTGTATATATATATATATATATATATTAAGGGATGAGTGGATGACTGATGAGCTGGTTTTGGTATGAAGGCAGTGGGGAAGGTGACCGCACAGTCCCGGCCCACGTCTCTGCTTGCCTTGCGCATCAGAGAAAACGAAGGCCATTTAAAAAATATAAATAAATAACATGCATATTTACAATTTATGGTGGTCAGTTATGGGGGGCCCAACTTTCTGTCCAGGTCAAACGTTCGGTTTATCAACTAGTGCTCTCCTTATATAATATAAATAAACATATATATTAAAATATATGGTAAAAATGTAAAATGATTAGTGAACTTCTTTTATTTCTTCTTTGTAGATATGAAAATTTAAATGTTCAGTTTTCACCCTTGCAAGATTAAGGGTAATCTCATCTCTAATCAATGATTATTGTGATGAGCCAATAACATGATGTTGATTCTGCACTTTGACTTTGATCAGTGTGGCTTTAGGTTTAAAATCTTTCATTTGGAAGTCATCAAAGAGTCGAGAGTTGTATTGAAGTTATTTTTAATAACCCCCAATTTAGGGTTATCCGCGCTTCACGTCTTGCCCGACTGCCCAACCAACTCCTTCCTGTGAGAAATCGCATACCTTGCTCGTAGACTGCTCCTACTCATAATTTACAATGCATCTAGAAATCTCAGGACATCGTCTACATTAATTGGACCAAATTATCTCGATTGGAATGTCTCCTTCACTTTTTTTTTTTGCGCTCTTAACGCAAACGACATCATCTCCACCGGACCCCGCATCTCCCGCCTATGCTGATTGGGACGTCAATGGTACTCCCCGTTTTCACCCCGGATGCACCCGCCACCGCCCCAAAAAAACCGGCTTTTCCAACCCCACCTCCCTCCCTCCAATTCCAACTCCCCGTTTTTACCCACCAGATGCACCCGCTACCGCCAAATCAAATATAGCCTTAGATTTCATTCCAAGTTCTTATTTGAGTTATAGCATGAGAACACCAAATTAGAAATGTTGACATTCTACCAAGCATATATTTTTGTAGACTTTGATATTTCAACACATTTTTTATAAAATAAAAAAGAGTGGGTGGAAGTCTCATTCATTCATTCAAAAAAAAAAAAAAACTCAACAGTAGGCCAACTCTCATTGTAGATAGCTTGCCTTCCGAGTAAAATAACACTTCAACTCGTAGCTGATAAGTAGTACCACAAAATCAACAACTGAACTAAATATGTTAGCTAGATTGGGATGTCATTATAACTTATAAGAGGCCATGTCATCAAAGTGCCCTAATTACTGCATAAATAGACCTCAAGGACCACAGTGTAGCTATGCTCTCATTCTACCTTAATTTAATGATGTAAAATTTTATTGATTAAAAGAAAAATAAAATATGATGAGATTAGTGAACACGTCGGATTACTCTGAAATAGGTCTAGATCATGAAATATGGAGAATTCTAATTCGGGGGGGGGGGGGGGGAATATTTAAACATTATCAGTCGTCCGCTCACCTGATCCTACTCACTATCAGTCGTCCGCTCGCCTGGTCCTACTCACTATCAGTCGTCGCTCTTCCCCTTTTGCGCTGCTCTAAAACTTGTTTACTAATAATAAATAGTTTTGTGTGATGAAATTATATGTGGTAATAATTCTAATATTTTTAATAACTACATTTTATATATGGTCACAAAATAATGACTCTTAATTATTTGGTGGCGAAAAATAAAATTTATTGTCAAAAATTCGTCACGATAAGCATATCTACTGTTACAGCCTAATTTGGCGCTCCTAAACCAGTCCAGATGTGACTGTCTTAGCTCGGGAGGGGTCGAGCGCACAATCAGTCACAGATTAGAAAAACAGGCATACAAAGCGATTTTTACGTGGAAAACATCTCAACCGGTAAAAAACCACTTGACCGGGTCTGTGCCGGTCAAAATCCACTATCAGTTTCGGGTTACAACTTGTTTGCAGAATCGAGGACAACATGACGCACCTCATTACACTTAAGGTGTAAGAGAGAATCTTTGGTGCTCGGCGGGTAACAGGCTGCTCAATGCGAGGTTTGGATTTCACAATCTTAGTGAGAGGACGGGCGCGAAACGCGCAGGATGAGATTGGAGCGGGCTTGCTGGATGCTACATGCAAACGAGGCTTTCTTCCTGCAACAGGCAGAGCGTCTTCTTCGTGGTGATGTTATGGACTTAGCGGAATTTCCGGTGGAGTGACAGTGGCTCGTAGGAGAATCCTGGTGGAGTGACAGTGGCTCGTAGGAGAATTCTGGTGGTGTTGCGGTGGCACGTAGAAGAATTTTGGTGAGAAACGGTGGTTTGTAGGAGAATTCTGGTGGAGGAACAGTGAATCTTTGGAGAATGTCGGCATAGCTCTGTCCTGAGAAAGAAGAAAACACGGAAGAGAATGGTGAGAAATGAGTAGGCCTGGGGGCCTTTTTATAGCCTTCAGGAGGTGGTTACGGTAGTTATGCGACTATCCGTACACCGTCACCACCAACATTATTATTTTAAGCATAATTTCAGGCGCATATTATCTGCATATTATATTTTTATTAAATGCAGGACCCCACTAAAAACATGCCCCCCAATACTGGCGATGGTTACGCGGGTGGTTATCCGCGTAACGGACGGTCGCGATCGTGGCGGGGCTGATTAGACCGTAAAGAGAGACGACGAGCGAGGGAGACGGCCGTGATGCATCCCCAAGAGGGCGAGAGGGGTGGTCGGCTACCTCCTCTCAGTGATGGCGACGGGCCACGTACCAACACGGCACCGGCCTGCGCGCGATCGGCTGGCCAAAGGTGGAGGGGGCCGGTCGGCCTCACTTGGGCAGCATGTCGGGTGCAGCCCCGTCGTCGACCAATGGGAGTGGCGCCGACACTGAGTGCTGGCCCCGAGGACTTCTTCGACTAGCTGCAAGGCTCGACCGCACTGAACTTGGTGTGAGGGGGCGCGACTGGCCGAATACTCCGTCGGAGGGCCGGGAGTGGCCAGCCACGAGACACCCCTCCCGCGGAGGCCACAGGAGAGAGGGCTCCCGCCGGCCAGGTTTGGGTGACAGGATTACCCGCGCCTCTCAGCCGCGGGAGCACGACCGAGAGGTGGGGCCTCTCGGCCGACCAGAAACCGAGCCGACATAAGTCGGCCGACCGGCGAAGGGAGAGAGGGGCCTGCCGACTCGGCCGACCCCCGTCTGTCGAGGGGAGTGGTATCCTGGCAAGCGCTGATCGCGTGTGATCACGTGTGTGTATCGCACACGCAGCGGTCAAACTCATGCCCCATTAAGATAGTGGGGATCATGAGGAGTGGGTTATCCGCACCTCAAAACTCTATAAAAGGAATCTAATTCTCATCAATTGTTTCCTGAAATCTTCAGTGTTAGAAACCGGTACGGGAGAAGAGCAAGAATTTCTTCTTTTCCTCAAGAGAGTTTTGTAGTGGCAGTAATGGTGATGGCTAACAGAGAAGTGTCAGAGAAGGCAGATGGCGGTGCTTTGCATGCCCAGGTATGCCGCTAGATAGGGCTGAGACGGTAGTGGAGAAGGGTGCGCATGTGGGCGCGTGCCTCACTGGCGAGCCTGCCCGGTCATGCGCTCGCATGGACAGGAATGGCCCCGATGGCCAACCAGCACACCCTGTGGTGTGCGCGGCCTTGCGCGCCTACACACTTGAAAGTGAGAGCGGCAAAGCGAGCGCACATACTTGAGGGCGCGCACGACCGTGCACGTATGCCCGAAGGGTGTGCACGATCGCCCCCCCCCCCCCGAATTGAAGGTGCGTGCACTCCGGAAGGCGCACACGACTTTATGCACACGACATTGTGCACACGCGCACACCTGATGGTACGCGTGTCTGGTTTCTTACTTGCGCATTTTTGTGCGGCTTAACCTTGTCGAAATGGGGTGATGGTGCAACGGCCATTTAATTGAACATTCTCGTTTTTATCGTTGAATTTTAACTTTTGTTTTTCTTCCACTTCAGGCTTTAAAGCATCTTACGATATCTATGTGTTTGTGTTCGTCACATTCTAAATGATCAAATTGTGATTTGGAGGAAGAGATACAAGTTACCTGCCGATCTTGAAGTGAGAATACCGCGTGTTGAGGAGAGGGTCCAAAATCCACCGAGCGGCTGGTTGACGGTTTGCGAGACCACCTTGAGATCGGGCTTCTGTTTTCCACCATACGAGGAAGTGATTGATATTCTGAAGTTCTGCGGTGTTCCGATGTCCCAGTTCACACCATTTGGGATGATACACCTTATGGGATTGGTCGTATTCTTTAGAGAGCATGGTTCGAAATTCTCCTTGAATTGGTTCAGAGATTGGTGCGATGTCCGCGTTGATGATGACGACTGTGTTGAGATCTTCAGCAATAAAAGTTGGCTTGACTTTGAGACCTGGAACGGATCGTCGTCCACGGGAACACCTTGTTCGGATATATCAGAGAACTCTTGGGGTTTGCCGAAGCTGTAGAATGTGATGCCCGACCGTCGTCGTCGCTAGAAGGGGAAAGAGTGGGATTTCTCCCCAATGCTTGGATTTGCCGAGTCTCGAGAGTTAACCAATCATTTATTTAGCATCTCTCTGTTCGTGAAGGAGAAACGTCTATGAAAGTGAGGGGTATCTGTCGATCCTTAGTGCGCAGTCGGGGCTTCTTTAGTTCGTGACCGGAAAAGGAAGCTTACTACGGTCAGTTGTAGTGATGAGGGTGTGGAGCCTTTATATTATTTGAAGCGAAAAGCTTCTCAGATTGAATTAGTTCCCCTGGTTGCTAAGATGAGACCGTTCCTACTGACCCTGATGTGGAGGTGTTGGAGTCCTCTGCCCCCAGACCCTTCATTCAAAGGCTTCTACCCCTAGAGTGTCTTCTTCTTTGAAAGCGATGAACGACGTGGTACACGAGTTTACTTGTTTTGGGTTTTTAATTTTATTGCTTTGTGTCGTACTGACTTCTTTTTTGCATGTAGATTGAAGCTCAGGCTCATATTGCTTTCATGTGGAACGATCATTACATGAGCTTGAAAGATGGATACTTGGCCCTCTAGGTGAAGCTCCGGGCGGCGGAGGCCTCACTTGGTGCTCTGAGAAAGGATCATGATTGAGATGTCTCTCGATTTTGACGGATCAGGTCGGAGCTGAAGACATAGTTGAAGGAGGCTCTAGCGGCGTTGGAGGTGGAGAAGTCCCTTGTGAGAAGACCACATAGTTGTTGAACACCAACCAAGAGGTGACCTCTCGTCTGGAGACAGGGCTTGAGGCTTCGAAGGCTCAAGTGGAGCTGCTTTCCTTCGATGACTAGGTGTCAGAGTTGAAGGCCACATGGCTTGCTTAGTACATGGATTCTTTGGAATACCTGCGCGATCGTAGCTTGATTGGCGAGGAGGTTCGTGAGGAGATCTGTACCAGTGAGGTGATGCCCCAGATGAAGATGCTCGCAGCTTGTATTTAGACGCGGAGTGTCGAATTCTTTTCGCCTGGTCGCCGCGAGCTTGAAGTGTGAAGTGTCCGACCTCAGCTTTGATGATATCTCCGATGATGAGGACTTGACCCTGATTTTGATGCAACCGATGAGTAGTAGCTTGGGCCTTTTACTCTCGTATGTTGGTTCTCTCTTTAGTTGAGTCTGTTATATGTTGGTGTATGTTTTCTTTTGTCTTTTAGACCCGTTGGCATTCTTTACTGCCCTTTAGAGATCGTTTGATGAATGTCTTATGTCTGTATTTGTATGATATTGTCGTTTCCTGAATTTTTCTTATTTGTATGGATGCTAGTAGTTGGTGAAACTTTGGCTCGCAGTGACGAGAGAGAGAGCTTATTTGCTCAATTCGGTTGCGTGTCCCTCTTAATTAAGTTTTGTTTAGTGTCGATTGCGAGGGGGGCACACCCGATGATGACGAGGCGTAGAAAGAAGGTTTGGTGAAGAACTGTCTCATTCAAACCATACGTGCAGTCTTACCTAACAGAGTTACAGTTAGTGCCGATCGCGAGGGGGCAGGCCCGGGCGATGACGATGCGTAGAAAGTCAAGTTTGGTGAAGAGCAGTCTCATTCAAACTGCATGGATTGTCTTACCTATTGGAGTTGCGGTTTGTGTCGATCGCGAGGGGGAGGGGCAGACCCGGACGATGACGAGGCGTAGAAAAGTAGGTTCAGTGAAGAGTTGTCTCTTTCAAACCGCATGTGCAGACTTACCCAATGGAGTTGCGGTTGGTGTCGATCGCAAGGGGGCAGGACCGATCGATGACGAGGCGCAGAAAGACAGGTTCGGTGAAAAGCTGTCTTATTCAAACCGCATGTGCAGTCTACGTAGTTGAGTTGCGGTTGGTCCGTTCGTGAGGGGCAGACCCAACGATGACGAGGCGTAGAAAGGCAGGTTCGGCGAAGAGTTATCTCTTTCAAACCGCATGCGCAGTCTTACCTAATGGAGTTGCGGTTGGTGTCGATCACGAGGGGGGCAGGCCCGGGCGATGACGAGGTGTAGAAAGACAGGTCGATGAAGAGTTATCTCATTCAAACTGCATGCACAGTCATCCCCAGTTGAGATCCCTTAGGATAATATTGAACGAAAACACAATGCAATATTCATTAAAAGATATGTGCGCGCTCGTGCCTTGCGACTTTTTACAATATCGACAATAGAAAAAAAACAGGAAACAAGAAAAATGAAAAACCAAGAAATTAAAAAAAAAAATCATTCAAGGATAAAAGCAGCGGAGATTCTGCATGTTCAGTCTGCGGGTCTTCCCCTTCTCAACGAGAGCACCCATGGTTTATACTTGTCTTGTCGTGCAGGCTAACATCGTTAGTGTTGAAGGCGGCTATAACAGTTGGCTACGCCTGCTTTGAGTAGCAGGCGTGAGCTTTCTCTTGGTTTCCACGAAAACCCCTATTCCACCGATGGTTGGAAACTTGAATGTGAGGTGGGGATTGACGGAATTGCTCCGAAAATTGACTGGATTAGTCTTCCGAAAATGGCATTGTAGGTCGAACTTGAATCTATGATAACGAGTGACCCTCTCTAATTTATAGGCCCCAGAAGAGGACTCATAATGGAAGACGTCCAGATTTGCAGGATATTTCTTGTCAAACTTTCTTGTCTCAAAATAGGCAGTGAATATGCCTCAATGTTTGATCGATATCTCGCAAAGTATGTCAGGAAACCTTCTAATGACTAGATCGTTTCAGGAGATGCTAGAAATTTCCGCGTATATCGCTTCGCGGACCACGACTTGCAAAAAGGGGGCATTTGATAGGCTCCCCATGAAATTTCCGAGCCGAGTCAGTCCAAGCACAAAGGAGCCCAACTACACCAGTAGCACGCAGAGAACCACAAGCACCCAAGAAGACCTGGAGAACGTGTCAGGCCCGCGACCGCGCGTTCGCGCGGCCCTGGGCCGCGCTACTGCGCGGTTCGGCTGCCGCCGCCTCCGGGCTTCTTGAACTACCGGGGGGAGGGGGCACTCTTGTCATTTTGGTAAAATTGGCAATCCGCGTGATTGAAATGAAGCGACGTCATTCACCAGCATTAATCACTCCCCGACGACAATTACCGTCGTAACTCTCCGGAAAACTATAAATAGACATTCAGACATTCATTTCAAGTCAAGCAACTTTAGAGACAAGAGAGAGATCTGAGGTTCTCCAGCGTGATCGTGGACTTAGGCCGATTCTTCACTTAAAAATTCACTCCGCTCTCCTCCTTGCGATACGGTTTTCTCATGCCTTAAGTGACGTCAACCCCTCCGTGAGAGTGCTCCCATCCAGGCTTCACATAAACGAGAGTGCTCCCCCCAGAAGCTCGCGGACTTAGGAAATTTTCCAGCCGGAATGCTTCCACCGATGTTCCGTGAGTTCAATGTAATCTCAAGGTTGGAGCGTTTCCATCGAGGCTCCGATAACTTAGTCGTTTTCTCCTCGTCGCATTTCATTCTCTACACTTGTAACGGGGTAGCAGCTTGTCGCCCTCCGAGATTAAACTTCAACCTTTGTAAACTCACGAGATCTAATGGAATTTGGCTTGACACAGATCCGTCCACGTGATTTTTCACCCTTTTCAGGTTTTTCACGTAAAAAAAATCTTCTTGTTATTTGCTATGTTTTTTTTAACTGTTTGCGCGCTTAGTTCGACTCTGAGCTAAGACGGTCGCCTGACTCTCCGAACCGGGGAAAAAGTCGGGCGGCCCGCAAAAGTTGTCATATTTGAATGTATTTCTCCTAATTAATACAATCTATCTTAGTAATAGGGTTGTGTAAAAATAAACGAACAATCGAGAATCAAATCAGAATCGAATCAAAAGGTTCGGTTTGGTTCAATATTTGGGTCTATTTCCAATAATACCAGAACACAATAATTCGGTTCAGTTCTTAATTTCATAGGTCGGATACTCAGAATCGACTCCAAAACTAGAAATCAATGCTAAAGAAAAGATTTTGAAACAAAAAATATAGTTCTATTGCAGGTCACCCGATTTTTCTCTGGTCCAAAAAATCACATCACCTTAGCTTGAAGTTGAACAGGCAGACAAACAATTAATGAAAAACAACAGCAATGACAGAGGGTTTTTTTACTTTAGAAAACCCAGAAATGGTAAATAATCACATGGTCGGATTTGTGCCGAGTTAAAATCCATTATATAGTTTTGAGTTTACAAGTGCTGGAAGTCTTCTCAGAGGGTGACAGGACCAGCTCTCAGTTACAAGCATTAAATACAAGAAGAACAGAAAAATAATCTAAGTCCACTGTGCTTTAACAAGAGCGTTCTCTGAAAAAAAAGCCAAGTCTTTGAAGCTTTGAAGTCTACGGAGCTCTGAAGCAAGCGTCTAGGAGAGTGTTCCACTGACGTCTTCTCGTGCACCACGGGTGCATCCACGTGAGTGCTAAATATTGAACGTTGAGCAATAAGTGGCATAGAGAGGGAGCAGAGCGATTCCAAGCGGAGGAACTATTTAAGTGTCACGTCTTTGCCAAAAAACTTACAAGTTCACTCTAGTCTCTGGGGAGTTTGATTATCTTAAAATGAGGGCCTCACGGCCCTTTTATATTTTCTGTATGAGATGTTGTTAATTACTCACGCGTGGATTTTGAGGAGGTGAATGAAGTCGCTATGTTCGGTCGCCTGAATCATCAATTTTCATGAAATAACGGATGTCCCCCCCCCGGCGGTCTAGGCAAGGTGCCCCAGCGGTGGAGGCGACCGACAATGGCCGACGAAGGTTGACGCCGACGGTTGTCAGTGCCCCCGCGCAAGTGCACGCGTTCGCACGAGCGTTCGCACAAGGGGTTGTGCGCTAGCGCGCGCAAGTGGGAGCGCGAGCCCGCCAGGGCGCGGCGCGGCACACTCGGGCATCGCGCGCGAGGGTGCTACCTACACGATCAGGCTACGCGCACCCATGCGCAAGTGTGACCCGCGCACGCGCTTTGTGCGCTCCGTGTGTGCGTGTGTCAAGCTTGGTTTGTTACCACACTTTCTGGGTGTTTTGGGCGTTTTGGGTGGACGCGGCTTGATGCGTGCGGCTTGCTTGATCGGATTGGTTCGACTCAGTGCTTTTGGTCGAAATCTTCATGGTTATACCTTAGAAAAATCAGGGGGACCCCATCAAGTCTTTTTAAACTTAATACGTGAAATTGATGGTGACTAAAAAATATTTTTTGAACGCGAATAGTCTTATGTCTTAAATGTATAGAGAATTGTGATTAAATTATTTTGAGATATTGATAATTATATAAAAATGATAATGTGGTGAAAGAATGGTGAATTCATATTATTAATATTTTGAGATATTGATAGAATTGAGAATGGAATCAAAGCCAGAGTGAATCAGTCCGAATCAATTTATACCTATAGAGAAATTGTGATTAAATTATTTTGAGATATTGATAATTATAAGAACAAATGATAATGTGGTGAAAGAGTGGTGATATTCTTATTATTAATATTTTGAGATATTGATAGAATTGAGAATGGAATCAAAGCCAGAGTGAATCAGTCGAATCAATTTTATACCTGAATCGATTCCAGTTTCAAAATTGAAATTAAACATATATGAATTGATTCTTAATATTACTAGCCTGCAAGGTTTTTGAAAATCGATCGGGCATAGAACCGGTAGAGGAAGAGGTTCAATGTTTAACTGGTTCAAGCGGGGTCGAACCATTATATTTTTATATGTATATAGAAATAATTACCCAAACCTCCCTTGTAAACCTACATAATTAGTGAGAGCACCCCCTTATTTTCGAAATTACAAAAAACTTCCCTTAAGTTTTCATTTCATTACCAAAACCTCCCCTGATCTTTTCATTTCATTGCATTCATGAAAAAAAATACCTCATGGACACTGTTCACAGAAGGAGGTGTTTTTTGTGCATGAAAGTTATGAAATTAAAACTTCATGGAGGTTTTTGTAATGAAATGAAAATTTTAGGAAATTTTTTGTAATTTCGAAAATAAGGGGTGTTGTTCAGTAATTTAGCAAAGTTAGAGGGGAGGTCACGGTAACTGGCCATATATATACGTATATATATATACACGTGTGTATATATATATATTATATATATATTATATAGATACATATATTATATATATATATAATTAATATTATATTAAATGTCTCCTTGTTGATATTGGATCTACTCGTAAATTTTATATCTTTAATTTTATTATTAAGTTTTATAATGTCGCATCTAAAAAAAATTAAAATTTCATTTGCTCCATATTTATCTTTGGATAAGATATTTGTTGGAACAACGTACATTTCTATGCGCCACACATGCACGCTCCGATTACTTCTTGATGACAATATTATGTAAGACCAATATTAATCATATCTCATGTACAATACATGATATAAATAATTTCTATTTATTTTATTTTACTCATAAAAATTAAATAAATAATAGCAAAAAAATTTGTTTGTGTGCAGAAATTTAATTGAAAAAAGAATAAAAATGAGAAAATTGACCAATTTTTAATACATACATAATACATGAGTGAAATATTACTTTATTTCATATTTATATTATTATGTATATATATATATATATAATAAATTATAGACAAAGGCAACAAAACCTGAAAGGCTTAGTGGTCAAGTCCTTCGACTAATTTGTAAATGGTTTGGGTTCAAATCGTAGCAGTCTCACATTTTACTGGATATATAATTGCAGGCTCCTAGGCCTGCCCGGTTCCGTAAACCCGGCCCCGGTTCCGGCTCACCGGTCCGCCAGCCCGGTTTTTCGATTCTTGGGCGGTCCGCAGTGGTACCGGGTCTGTAACCTTGACCAGACCGGCCGGTGGTCCGGTCCGCGGTCCGACTGGTTGAACCGGCCGGCCCGATCCGATATTTTCGCATATACTAATTTAGGGGACTTGACATTCCTACACTAAATTTGGATATTCCTGCCATTTTAAAAAATTTGTTTATAAATATAACCCTAAAAATAATATTTCTACCCCCTCCCCCTCATTCTTTCGCTTACGCCCCAGCTGCCTGCCCAGTCGTCTATTTCCGGCAATTTTGACTTCAATGACTCTCTCCTTGCCATCCGATAAATATTCTTTACATTTTCCTCTCAAATATTTCCCACACTAAAATCCTAAACTTAAGTATTTGTGTTAGACATTTAATATATATGCTTAGTTTTATTATTAGAAATGAATTTTTAATTTTTTTGGATACTGTACAACCTCATATTTGCTGGATGAGACCTAAATTCCCGCTGGGTCAGGATTGGGCTAGCCTTGGGCCAGCGTTAGGCTGAACGAATCAGAAGAGTTAATAGGCGAGAGGGTTCCCGCTAGGGTCACGTGGGAAGACTTGCGCCCGGGCAAGCGAGAGGCCCCAGAAGAGGCGTTGAGTGATGCTTCTCCACTCAACGCCCTTGGCTTTTTGGCGTTGAGTGATGTTTCTCTACTTAACGCCCTTTGGTCTTTTTGCTCCCGCCTGCGGTAGGTGGGAAGGCTAAGGAGCGAAAGGGTTCCCGCCTAGGGCAACCAAGAGGGTTGGCAGGCGGGAAGGCTCTCGCTCGTGTAATTCATCGAGCTGAGCTCACCGTTCGTCGAGCTGAACTCAGAGTTAATCCACTGGCTCCCGCCCGGGGTGGGCGAAAAGTCTCACTCATGGTAAGCGAGAGGCCAACAGAGATTAGTGGACCAGGGTTCCGCCCGGTAGAGTCCAGCCAAGTAGGGTCCATAGGTGAAATTACCTGGATGCCCCTAGGTCTTCATTTAGCTTCTCAGAACAGCGAAGTTTGACTGTTGGCAGGCCAACTCAAAGTACTTTGGTAATTTTAGAACAGAAAATTACGTTTTTGACAGACCAGATACTGAAAACCTATAAATAGACCCATGAAGTTCCTCAGAAGGCAGGCTCATCATTTCTGAAATCCCCTTGTGCTTTCTGAGGTTCTTTAAACCCAGCTATTGACTTTGGAGGGGAAGCGCTCAGAAATCTTCCGGGTTAGTGGAGGGACCTCCCAGCTGAGGCTAATGGTCAGTTTCAGGTTTGTTGCGGACTAACTCGATGCTCCGGTCAGGCCGGATAAACTTGAACCGTCTTAGCTTGCGGAGCGGTCGAGCGCGCACACAGTCAATGAAATTGAATAATAGACACAAATCATGATGACGTGGAAAAACCCCTTAAATGGGTAAAAAACCACGTGACCGGGTCTGTGCCGGTCAAACTCCACTAGCTCTCGGTGATTACAGTACACTGGGTGAATCGGGGCGACAGGCCGCTCCCGTTACAACTTGAGGGGAGAGAGAAAGATTGTAGCTTCCGACGGGCAACAGGCTGCTCCGCGGAAGTGACTCAAACGATGGAATGTTCAGGATGCTTCTGGCGCGTACGCTCGGGGCGGCGCGCGTTTGCTGGCCTCGACTGTCTTCTTTGTTCGACTTCCTCGTGGTCTTGGGCGTCTCCTTGCTAACTGCGCGTTGGTGGGGTGCCTGTAGCCGGCGGTGGATGCTGGTGGCCGCTGGCGGCCGCCGGTGGCTGCTGGTGGCTGGCGGTGTGCGAAGGCCGACTTGGTGGAGGAGGCGGGAGAGCTCTCACTTGAGGAAGAAGAAGAAGAACTGGAGAGGTAAAAAGGTGAGAAATGAGAAGCCCCTGTGGGTCCTTTTATAGCCTCCAGGAGAAGATCATGGCGGGCCCCACCACTAAAGTGGTGGGATAGTGGGTGGTTACCCCCTTGATCGGACGGTGATGAGGGGCTTCCCCGGATCGGACGGCGGGGAGGCCTCTCATGATGGCAAGCCGCCATAACGGCGGCGGCAGTCGGGCGGCCGACAGCGGGAGCGACCGGTCGGGCGGCTCATGGCGGTGGCCCGCCAGTGGCCCGGCCGCGGCGAGGGCGGCCGTGGCCGACCACGGCCTTGCCGCGGCGAGGCCGGCCGCGGTTAGGAAGGTCGCGGCCGGGGCGGCCGTGGCGGCCACGGCCAAGGCCGGCCGCCGCCGGGGAGGCCGCAGCTAGGGAGGCCGCGGCCGGGGCGGCCGGGGCGGCCGGGGCCAGCGACGGCACGGCCGGCCACGGCCCTGCCGCCGCAAGGCCGGTCACGGCCTCGCCGATGCAAGGCCGGCCACGGCCTCGCCGCCGCAAGGCCGGCCACGGCCTCGCCGATGCAAGGCCGGCCACGGCCTCGCCGCCGCAAGGCCGGCCACGGCCTCGCCGCCGCAAGGCCGGCCACGGCCTCGCCGCCGCAAGGCCGGCCACGGCCTCGCCGGGCCAAGGTCGGTCGCGGCTAGTTAGGTCGCGGCTTGCCGCGGCCACCCCGACAGCGGGGCCGGCTGCGGCAAAGGCCGGGGGAGCCGGGCGTCGACTGTGGCTAGGCCGCCCGTCGGCGGCGGTTCTCCGGCGGCGGTTTCCCCCATGACGGGAAGGAGTGGGGCCCGCTTACTCCCATAATTTCATCATGAGAGATCATGGTGGGTTGGGCCCACCCATGATCCTCTTTGAATGGAGATCATAGGTGGGGCTTGAACTTTCTATAAATGATGGTGTTAACCCATCAATTGGCCCCCAGATCTCTGCTGTCTAGGAGCGAAGTGAGCGCGAGAGGAAAGATTTTACTTACTCCCTGTATCATGGTGGGTGCCGGTGAGAAAACTGGGGCGGCGACGATGGATCGCGGTTCCAAGGTACGATAGTACGTGGAGGGTTGGCGAGCGCGTGCCGGGTGTATGCGGACGGAAGCCGGCAGGGTGCATGTGTTGTCTGCGTGCGCAGGCCCCACGTGCGCATGCCGCGCGCGCAGGCGGGGCGCGCGCAGGCGGGGCGCGCGCAGGCGGGGCGCGCGCAGGCGGGGGCGCGCGCAGGCGAGGCGCACGCAGGGGGGCGCATGCAGGCCAACGCATGCTGTGGTGACGGCGACTTCTCAGGGAGGGGCAGTAAGAGGAAAGCGGTGATGACTCCTGCTGGTGATCTTGATGTTGTGGTGGTAGCTTCTGACGATTCAGCCCCAGAGGTGCAGATTCCTGCTTCCCCCGTTCCTCAAGTGTTTGCTTGTACAGTGGCTCCGCGCATGTCTTCTTCCTTGCGGGCGATGAGTGATGCGGTAAGGGTGTAACTTCCCTTTTCTTTTTATTCTCCCTTTCCTTTCTTTTTCGTTGAAAGAGGCTGATTGTGTGTCTTTCTTTTGCAGATAGAGACTCAGACGTAGATTGCTGTGACCTGGAACGATCATTATGTGAGCCTGAAGGACGGGTATCTCGCTTTACAGGATAAACTTCGATTGTCGATGGGCTCGCTGGCTTCCCTGAAGGAGGAACATGAACGGGATATTGCGCGGCTCCGTCGAATTGGCTCTGAGCTGAAGTCTGAGCTAGAAGATGCGCGTGCGGCCTTGGACGTGGAGAAGACTTTGGTGGAGAGGACCACCCAGATGCTGAAGCATGCAAAGGAGGAGACATCTGGCTTAGGGACTCAGCTGCAGGCGGCACGAGAGGAGATTTCAGGCCTTGAGACTTAGCTTCGGGCGGCGAAGGCGCAGGTGGAGATGTTGTCCTCTGACCACCATGCATCAGAGCTGAAGGCAGTCGAGCTCGCGGAGTACTTGGAGTCGCTGGACTACTTACGAGACCGCAACTTGATTGCGGAAGAGGTTCGTGATGATATTTGGTCCAAGGTGGTGGAACCTGAAAGTGAAGGGATAGATACGATTGCGGAATTAAAGATTATAGATATTGAATAATCCTAAAAGCCTAACACAAGTGTTGTGCACAAACTCAAGCTAACTGTAATTACAGTTAAGGCTTGGATCCTAATCAGCAACTAGCAATCCTAATTAAAACTAATCACAGCCACAGTGCAATCAAGCAACCAGACGACACAAGATATTATAGTGGTTCCCCAAACACTGGGTACATCCACTCTTCTACCCACACGGTAGGAATCCACTATAGGTTTTTGATCAGGTGCCCTGCCACCAACAAGATCTGCTGCAGGTAGATCTAGAGACCCTTTAGACTTTTGATCAGGTGTCTAAAAACCAAGCTTTACTTTTGAAGGGAGTAAACAACCCTTTACAGGAGGGGGGAAAAGGATTAGAATGTCTTCTCTATTTTAAATACAGATTAGAGAAGCACAAGGCCTCTTCAGAATTCAAGACAGAATACTGTCTTGAAGTTCTGAAGGAAAAGCTTGAAGAAGACTAGAGATCTGGATGGATGTTCTTCTTCAGCTTCCTTCTTCTTCTTCTTCTTCAATATCTCTGAGTGTATCTTCCTGGAACAGGAGCACTCAGGTTGAAGAAGAGTGAAGAAATATCTTCTCAGATGAATGGATGATTGTTGAGAGCAGCTGTATCTTCTCAGTTGAATCCTGAGAGCAGCTATTTGATTTCTTCCTTCTACTGCTGTATATTGATGGTAGCAGCGGTCATCGTTCTTTTTGCAAAAGAACTCCTTAAATAGGAGCAGCAACAACGGCTCTAATATGAGCTTTTGTCTTCTTCTCAGATCTTGAATCTGGGCTGCAATTAACATAAAGACAAAACAAGTCTTGCATATATATATATATCCTATAAAAGGAAAAACTACTACAGCTGCAATAAATAATCTTATAGATGATGTTAGATAAAGTCACATCAGAAAACTCTTTACAGCCAACGGCTATAAAGGACAGCTGCAGATAAAGTAAACTAATAAGACAAAATACATGCCAGAAGGAATTGACTTATGCATAAAGGGTATAAGCAAAGATTGCTTTGAGATATATGCATAAGATCAATTAAATAATCTATAATAAAAATATGCTAGAAATATAGGAAATAAAATAAGGAAAAGAAAGCATATAATATTATATATGCAGACAGCCGAACGTCGAACGACCTTCGACTAAAGTCGAACGACCTGCTGAGATCGTCGACCTATCAATAGATAGTCGACCGACTCAGAAAGTCGAACTATCCAGGCAGATAGTCGACCGACTCAGAAAGTCGAACTATCCAGGCAGATAGTCGACCGACTCAGAAAGCGTCGAGCGAAGCTGACAGAGAACGTCGAGCTTAGCTGACAGAAAACGTCGAGCTTTAGCTCAAAGCTAAAGCGTCGACCGGAGCTCAAAGCAAGAGCGGATAGTCGAACTATCAATAGATAGTCGACCTATCACACAGCAGATGGTCGAACTATCTAGACAGATAGTCGACCAGAGCTCGACGATCTAGCAGAACGTCGAGCTGACAGAAGACAGACGATCGTCGACCGGCTGATCGACGATAGTCGATCGGCGTTCGACGATAGTCGAACCCGAAAATCCCTTAGCCAGAATTTTACTGGAAAAGAGAATACTCTACAACTAGACTTTGACCATAGATAAATCTTGGGTCAAGAGACTAAAAGGAAAGACTTAACTCAAATCCAAACTAGGGTTCCAACAATCTCCCCTATTTGGGTTAAGTCTTTCAAAAACTAAAACTACTAAAAACAAACTAAAACTACCTAATAGAGATCCTAGCCCAAATCAGAACAAGGGTTCCAACAATCTCCCCCTATTTGGGTGAGGATCCTATTAGCAAAAAAAACATTAAATATGTAAATAAAGGCTTTGCTTAGCTGGCTGCTTGCTGGCATTTGCAATCTCCCCCTATGTTGATGCAGTACTTGTGATTGAAGAAGGCTGAGATGACTTTGAGTATTGATTGAGTCATCCAGCAAACTCTTGTAGATAGTACCTGCAGAAAGCTATGGTAGAGATTGCTCTCTCCTTGAAAAAGGGTATGTGAGCAGCAAAAAATGATATTTTGTCCAGCCAATTTAATTTGGATTCTGTATCTGAAAAACAAAATCAGATATCTTCCTTCCTATAGAATTTCTTTTCATTAGACGAGATTCAAACTCAGCTGACAAATGCAACTAGAGTAGAGGACTCAATCTAAATGAAATTAGAAAAGGATCTATAAGAAATAGAGTTATCTGACAGAGAATTTCTTTATACAGAAATCTGAATAAACTGTTTGAACAAAATATCAATTAGATATAATCAGTTATAAGAAAAGAAAATGCTTCCTAATAAATCTGTTCCAAATAATAAAAGGATTTGAAAATATTTTAAGTAGTTTATCCTTTTGATAATAAAACAAATTTATGAAGAAACAAATTGAGTTCTCAAATCTGAACTCATTAAAATATAAAGAAAACATTTCTCTGAGAAGTGTTGGTTCCTTCTCAGGTATAGTTAAAACTTGGCAGCAATTTTGAATATCTAAATTAACTGAACTAAAAACAGATTTTGATATTACCTGAACCTTTTCAGGTTTTGATTTTCCTTCTGTTAGTTCAGCTTTTGAATTGCTGCAGGAGGCATTTATGACCATGATGCAAAATGCTTTGGCCCTTGCTTCCTCCTCTTCATCTTCAAACGATGAGTCATCATTTGAGACATCCCAGATAACATCTAGGAATGTTGATTATTCTCCTTCAGATGAGATGATGTGGCTTCCTTCTGATATTGCCTCCAAGGGTTCAGAAGCCATTTGATGAAGGTACAGCCAAATCTCCTTAGCTGATGAACATTCAGCAATCTCTTGAAAAATGTCATCAGACATTGATTCTGCAAGAATGTTCATTGCTCTGGCATCAGCTAGCCTGGCATTTTTTGTTATTGTTGCCGAAGTAGGGAGACCTGTCAAAATAGACAAAAAAATTTCTTCATCTAAAGAGTTCATGTACAAACCGTATTCGCGACGGGAGGACCCAAGCAAGGCATAAGGCATGCTAGTAAGTTTTAAGCTTTTGAGCCCCTTTGAGGGGCGGGGGCGGCGAGTAGGCAGACACCCGTCCCTGCATGATAGGCGTGAGGGGAAGCTGCGGGACCGGCCGGAGTCCAGAGGCGCACCCCTGCCTCGCGGCTAGGCGAGGGCAGGCGGGGCGAGACCGGCCCGAGGCCGGGTTCTCGCCCCTGCCTCGCGGCTAGGCGAGGGCAGGCGGGGCGAGACCGGCCCGAGGCCGGGTTCTCGCCCCTGCCTCGCGGCTAGGCGAGGGCAGGCGGGGCGAGACCGGCCCGAGGCCGGGTTCTCGCCCCTGCCTCGCGGCTAGGCGAGGGCAGGCGGGGCGAGACCGGCCCGGGGCCGGGTTCTCGCCCCTGCCTCGCGACTAGGCGAGGGCGGGCGGGGCGAGACCGGCCCGGGGCCGGGTTCTCGCCCCCGCCTCGCGGCCAGGCGAGAGCAGGCGGGGCGAGACCGGCCGGGCCGAGTTCTCGCCCTGCCTCGCGGCTAGGCGAGGGGCGGGGCGAGACCGGCCCGGGTTCTCGCCCCTGCCTCGCGGCCAGGCGAGAGCAGGCGGGGCGAGACCGGCCGGGGCCGGGTTCTCGCCCCTGCCTCGCGGCCAGGCGAGAGCAGGCGGGGCGAGACCGGCCTGGGGCCGGGTTCTCGCCCCTGCCTCGCGGCCTCGCGGTCAGGCCGGGCGAGACCGACCAGGGGGGGGGGGGCCTGAGGGCGGGACCTCTCATGCTTTTACCATTTTACCCCCGAGGTGGATTTTCCCTTTTTGCCCCCCGGTGTGGAGGTTTTCTATTGGCTGGAGGCATTTTGGCCCCAGGGGCGTTTTGGTCATTTTACCCCAAGACTTGGAAAAACTATAAATAGACCCTTAGGGGTGCCTTGGAGGGCATCTTGTCATTCTTTCCTTAGCCACTATTTTCTCTTTGGCTTTCCTCCAAGGCGCCTAGCTCAAGCATTGGCTAGGGAGGGGGAGACCTCAAAGGTCTTCTGGGTGTGAGGTGGGACCTCCGCGCTAGAGCTAAGGGTCGGTTCATAGCTTCCTAGGTCTTAAGTCCGTGACATTCTTCCGAGTGTAGTAGGTGTGAGGTCACCCCTTTCCCCAAGGGTCGAACTCCACGGAAGTTAATTTTGGCTTCGGTCATTTTTGGCTTCAACAGTTTTGGTGCGGTGAGCGTGGAGAGTGACCAGCACAGAAGATCTCAGGAGAGTGTCATGACTGGAGATCAGGGAGGTAGTGATGACCTCGGTGGTCTCCCCAACCTAGGACCCTTTGTAGGAAGGGAGGAGTTCATGGCTTCCATCGAAGGCATCATGGGGATGCTTAGAAGCATTGCCCCTCGGGCTGACAGCTCAACCCCCACCCCCCAGGGACTAGCTCCCAGGGGTCTCGGCGAGCTAACCCCGAGTGGTCTCGGCGAGATGGCTCCTAGGGAGCAAGGCGAGATCACCCCAGCAGGGGGAGAAGTGAGTATGCTGGACAGGAGGCCTGGGAAAGAGCGGATGGTAGAAGGGGTTGAGCGAGACCTCCCAGGCCGCGAGCTGTTCCCTAGCCCGGCGAGAGCTAACCCCCCAGGCGAGCAGGTCGCGCGAGTGGAGGTGGCGAGAGCTCCCCTTAGGGGGTCACCCTTCAGTGAGTTGATCACCTCAGCTCCCGTTCCCGAGGGGTTCAGAGAGCCAGACATGGTTTACTATACCGGGAAGGATGACCCCGTCCAGCATCTGCAATGGTTCGAGGATGCCGTCTCCATCAGGCCGATGACGGATGCCTTCAAGTGTCGCCTCTTTGCGATCACGTTGAAGGAGAAGGCAAGGGACTGGTTTCATCAACTCCCTCCGAGGTCCATCTTCGGGTTCGAAGACTTGAGCCGGAGCTTTCAGCTTCGCTTCTCCACCTCCAAGAAGAAGGAGGAAGAGGGTCCTGAGTCCCTCTTCCTGATAAGGCAAAGGGCCGAGGAGTCGTTGGCCCACTACGTTGACAGGTTCCAGGAGGAGGTCCTTGACATCCAAGAGGTGCCAGGGTACGCCCTCCAGATGGCGTTCACGGTGGGGTTGCGCGAAGGGTTCTTCAAGATGAGCTTGACTCGGAAGGCCCCCCTTTCCTTTGAGGAGCTGATGGAAAGGGCGGCAGAGGAGATAGCCATGGAGGCAGCCAACCCGGCCTTTGTGAAGAAGTTGGCAAGGTTGACAGAGGTGGAGTCAAAGGAGCAAGGTGGCTCGAGGCATCATGAAGGGAGAAGGAGAGAGGAGCATAGAGCTCAAGGGTTCCAAAGACAGGAGGGTCTGGAGCCAAGCTGGAGGCAGCAGGGAGGACCTGCCCATGGTCCAGGAAGGGCTCTCATCCAGGATGGAGGGAACCATCATGGGGGCCAAGGGAGGTTCAACTTCCAGAGGCAAGCCCCAAGACAACTCCTGCCCCCACCCCAGCAAGCGATGGCGATTGGTCGAAGGGATAGGAAGAATCGCAAGGGGAGAGGGGGAGGCAGGGTAGAGTTACCGTACTGTGACTTCCACCAGTTGGAAGGTCACGCCACGGCTACCTGCCCCGAGTTCCTGGAGGTGAGAGGGCGAGAGGTCCTGCCCAGCAACCGCCGCCAGAGCGGATTGAAGTTCTACCCCAAGGAGGGGGTGAAGATGTGTGCGAGGACCGGGTCGATGTAGGACCCCGAGGTGGTATAGCTGTGATCCACGGGGGGGTGGGGATTGAAGCCGCTCGGAAGGCAAGTCTCCATGTGATGTATCGGCGGAGCGTTGCCTCGACATCCCAGACCCCTCCTCGGAGGAAAGGGTCACCTTCTCATCAAAGGATATGCCAGAGCATGAGGATCCCTTCTGCGACGCCCTGGTCATCCAAGCAGCCGTCGAAGGCTTCACCGTCTCCCGAATTTTGATTGATAACGGAAGCTCGGTCAACGTCATTTTCAAGAAGGCGTTCGAGGGGATGAAGGTGGAGCCAAGGAGGATAGTGGCGTCGGATGGACCTCTGTTTGGATTCTCAGGGGAGAGGAAGGAGGTGGAAGGTGGAGTCGGACTCCAGGTGAAGTTGGGAGGGACCTCAAGGAACTGCAGGTTCGTCATTGTTGACGCTCCAAGCAGCTACAACGCCATCTTCAGAAGGCCCCTCATCAGCGCCTTCCGGTGCGTGCCCTCATCTTTCCACCAATGTCTCAAGTTCAACTCAGATGGGATCCAGGTCAGGATCAAGGGAGACTCCAGGATGGCGAGGCAGTGCTACGTCACGGCAGTCAACACCATCTCTTGGTTGGCTAAGGCAGAAGAGATGGAGAAGATCATGGAGAGCCTGAGCAGGATGGAGGTATCTAGTGGGAAGTAATCGGAGGGCGACCACCATGCCCGGACCCCCTGAAGAAGCCTCGCCTCGGCGGAGTAATGTATCTTTCTTTTATGTTGTTGTAATGAGTCCAACCCCCGGCCGATAGGGTCAAGAGGGTCATGTAACCCAACCTTTTTCCCTTTTGAGGATGTTGAATTTTGGCAGGAGTTCAGGTAACATGCCCCAAGCCCCTTAGCTCCGAGATGATTCCGCTGCCAGGCTCTCACTAGCTGGTGGGTTCAGGTTGATCTCTCGTGGAAGCCCAAGTCCCTTAGCTCCGAGATGATTCCGCTGCCAGGCTCTCACTAGCTGGTGGGTTCAGGTTGATCTCTCGTGGGAGCCAAGCCCCTTAGCTCCGAGATGATTCCGCTGCCAGGCTCTCACTAGCTGGTGGGTTCAGGTTGATCTCTCGTGGGAGCCAAGCCCCTTAGCTCCGAGATGATTCCGCTGCCAGGCTCTCACTAGCTGGTGGGTTCAGGTTGATCTCTCGTGGGAGCCAAGCCCCTTAGCTCCGAGATGATTCCGCTGCCAGGCTCTCACTAGCTGGTGGGTTCAGGTTGATCTCTCGTGGGAGCCAAGCCCCTTAGCTCCGAGATGATTCGCTGCCAGGCTCTCACTAGCTGGTGGGTTCAGGTTGATCTCTCGTGGGAGCCAAGCCCCTTAGCTCCGAGATGATTCCGCTGCCAGGCTCTCACTAGCTGGTGGGTTCAGGTTGATCTCTCGTGGGAGCCAAGCCCCTTAGCTCCGAGATGATTCCGCTGCCAGGCTCTCACTAGCTGGCGGGTTCAGGTTGATCTCTCATTGAGGTGATCCCTTTTACCCTGAGGGGGTCTCGCCACCCAGGCTCTCATCAGCTGGCATGGCAGGTTGACCCCCCCAGGAGGTTAGATCCTTTTATCCTGAAGGGATCTCGCCACCCAGGCTCTCATCAGCTGGCATGGCAGGATTGACCCCCCCCCAGGAGGTTAGATCCTTTTATCCTGAGGGGGTCTCGCCACCCAGGCTCTCATCAGCTGGCATGGCAGGTTGACCCCCCCAGGAGGTTAGATCCTTTTACCCTGAGGGGGTCTCGCCACCCAGGCTCTCATCAGCGGCATGGCAGGTTGACCCCCCCAGGAGGTTAGATCCTTTTTACCCTGAGGGGGTCTCGCCACCCAGGCTCTCATCAGCTGGCATGGGCAGGTTGACCCCCCCCAGGAGGTTAGATCCTTTTACCCTGAGGGGGTCTCGCCACCCAGGCTCTCATCAGCTGGCATGGCAGGTTGACCCCCCCAGAAGGTTAGATCCTTTTACCCTGAGGGGGTCTCGCCACCCAGGCTCTCATCAGTGGCATGGCAGGTTGACCCCCCCAGGAGGTTAGATCCTTTTACCCTGAGGGGGTCTCACCACCCAGGCTCTCATCAGCTGGCATGGCAAGTTGACCCCTCGGAAGAGGCCTCAGTCTTTCGATACCGCGAGAGCAAGCTTCGCTCAGCGAATACGTTGGGTTGGATGTTTCTTTCCGAGCTTGTACCAACCTCGAAAAGAGCGGGGATCGTGTACAACTCCGTATTCGCGACGGGAGGACCCAAGCAAGGCATAAGGCATGCTAGTAAGTTTTAAGCTTTTGAGCCCCTTTGAGGGGCGGGGGCGGCGAGTAGGCAGACACCCGTCCCTGCATGATAGGCGTGAGGGGAAGCTGCGGGACCGGCCGGAGTCCAGAGGCGCACCCCTGCCTCGCAGCTAGGCGAGGGCAGGCGGGGCGAGACCGGCCCGAGGCCGGGTTCTCGCCCCTGCCTCGCGGCTAGGCGAGGGCAGGCGGGGCGAGACCGGCCCGAGGGCCGGGTTCTCGCCCCTGCCTCGCGGCTAGGCGAGGGCAGGCGGGGGCGAGACCGGCCCGAGGCCGGGTTCTCGCCCCTGCCTCGCGGCTAGGCGAGGGCAGGCGGGGCGAGACCGGCCCGGGGCCGGGTTCTCGCCCCTGCCTCGCGGCTAGGCGAGGGCGGGCGGGGCGAGACCGGCCCGGGGCCTTCTCGGGGTTTCTCGCCCCCGCCTCGCGGCCAGGCGAGAGCAGGCGGGGCGAGACCGGCCCGGGGCCGAGTTCTCGCCCCTGCCTCGCGGCCAGGCGAGGGCAGGCGGGGCGAGACCGGCCCGGGTTCTCGCCCCTGCCTCGCGGCCAGGCGAGAGCAGGCGGGGCGAGACCGGCCCGGGGCCGGGTTCTCGCCCCTGCCTCGCGGCCAGGCGAGAGCAGGCGGGGGGCGAGACCGGCCTGGGGCCGGGTTCTCGCCCCTGCCTCGCGGCCTCGCGGTCAGGGCCGGGCGAGACCGACCAGGGGGGGGGGCCTGAGGGCGGGACCTCTCATGCTTTTACCATTTTACCCCCGAGGTGGATTTTCCCTTTTTGCCCCCCGGTGTGGAGGTTTTCTATTGGCTGGAGGCATTTTGGCCCCAGGGGCGTTTTGGTCATTTTACCCCCAAGACTTGGAAAAACTATAAATAGACCCTTAGGGGTGCCTTGGAGGGCATCTTGTCATTCTTTCCTTAGCCACTATTTTCTCTTTGGCTTTCCTCCAAGGCGCCTAGCTCAAGCATTGGCTAGGGAGGGGGAGACCTCAAAGGTCTTCTGGGTGTGAGGTGGGACCTCCGCGCTAGAGCTAAGGGTCGGTTCATAGCTTCCTAGGTCTTAAGTCCGTGACATTCTTCCGAGTGTAGTAGGTGTGAGGTCACCCCTTTCCCCAAGGGTCGAACTCCACGGAAGTTAATTTTGGCTTCGGTCATTTTTGGCTTCAACAGTTCATATATAATTTGACTCTTGTCTTCCAGATGCTAAACTCAGCTAAGTTGCAAGCTGGAGGTCTGGTGCTAAAATAATCATTGTACTGGGCCATGAAAGTGAGTGAATATCTATAATCCTTGGTATCTATCAGGATCTTGTGACTCAGGTGTTAGCCTGTACAGTCAGTCAACCTCCCTCTGATACCAATTGAAAGTGAAGGGATAGATTACGATTGCGGAATTAAAGAAAGATTATAGATATTGAATAATCCTAAAAGCCTAACACAAGTGTGTGTGCACAAACTCAAGCTAACTGTAATTACAGTTAAGGCTTGGATCCTAATCAATTAGCAATTAGCAATCCTAATTAAAAACTAATCACAGCCACAGTGCAATCAAGCAACCAGACGACACAAGATATATATAGTGGTTCCCCAAAACACTGGGTACATCCACTCTTCTACCCACACGGTAGGAATCCACTACAGGTTTTTTGATCAGGTGCCCTGCCACCAACAAGATCTGCTGCAGGTAGATCTAGAGACCCTTTAGACTTTTGATCAGGTGTCTAAAAACCAAGCTTTACTTTTGAAGGGAGAAAACAACCCTTTACAGGAGGGGGGAAGAGGATTAGAATGTCTTCTCTATTTTAAATACAGATTAGAGAAGCACAAGGCCTCTTCAGAATTCAAGACAGAATATTGTCTTGAAGTTCTGAAGGAAAAGCTTGAAGAAGACTAGAGATCTGGATGGATGTTCTTCTTCAGCTTCCTTCTTCTTCTTCTTCTTCAATATCTCTGAGTGTATCTTCCTGGAATAGGAGCATTCAGGTTGAAGAAGAGTGAAGAAATATCTTCTCAGATGAATGGATGATTGTTGAGAGCAGCTGTATCTTCTCAGTTGAATCCTGAGAGCAGCTATTTAATTTCTTCCTTCTACTGCTGTATATTGATGGTAGCAGCGGTCATCGTTCTTTTTGCAAAAGAACTCCTTAAATAGGAGCAGCAACAACGGCTCTAATATGAGCTTTTGTCTTCTTCTCAGATCTTGAATCTGGGCTGCAATTAACATAAAGACAAAACAAGTCTTGCATATATATATATCCTATAAAAGGAAAAACTACTGCAGCTGCAATAAATAATCTTATAGATGATGTTAGATAAAGTCACATCAGAAAACTCTTTACAGCCAACGGCTATAAAGGACAGCTGCAGATAAAGTAAACTAATAAGACAAAATACATGCCAGAAGGAATTGACTTATGCATAAAGGGTATAAGCAAAGATTGCTTTGAGATATATGCATAAGATCAATTAAATAATCTATAATAAAAATATGCTAGAAATATATAGGAAATAAAAAAGAAGAAGAAAAAGAAGCATATAATATTATATATGCAGACAGCCGAACGTCGAACGACCTTCGACTAAAGTCGAACGACCTGCTGAGATCGTCGACCTATCAATAGATAGTCGACCGACTCAGAAAGTCGAACTATCCAGGCAGATAGTCGACCGACTCAGAAAGTCGAACTATCCAGGCAGATAGTCGACCGACTCAGAAAGCGTCGAGCGAAGCTGACAGAGAACGTCGAGCTTAGCTGACAGAAAACGTCGAGCTTTAGCTCAATGCTAAAGCGTCGACCGGAGCTCAAAGCAAGAGCGGATAGTCGAACTATCAATAGATAGTCGACCTATCACACAGCAGATGGTCGAACTATCTAGACAGATAGTCGACCAGAGCTCGACGATCTAACAGAACGTCGAGCTGACAGAAGACAGACGATCGTCGACCGGCTGATCGACGATAGTCGAACCCGAAAATCCCTTAGCCAGAATTTTACTGGAAAAGAGAATACTCTACAACTAGACTTTGACCATAGATAAATCTTGGGTCAAGAGACTAAAAGGAAAGACTTAACTCAAATCCAAACTAGGGTTCCAACAATCTCCCCCTATTTGGGTTAAGTCTTTCAAAAACTAAAACTACTAAAAACAAACTAAAACTACCTAATAGAGATCCTAGCCCAAATTAGAACAAGGGTTCCAACAGAACCCCAGATGGATGATATATGCGAGCTGGCGCTCCGTCGCGGCGTTTCAAAGGCCTTTCGCTTCGTAGGCAAGCGCCTTGGGTGTGACACCTCTAGTTTCAGCTTTGCGGATGTTTCCAGGGACAAGCGCTCTGACTCAGATGTTGAAGGAGAGTAGCTGTAGTGTTTACATGTTGTTGTATGTTTTGTTGTTTTATGTAGTGTCATATTCATAGACACTGGTTGTATTTATTTTGAGCTTGGCTTTGTTTATGACATTGTTGTCTCTTCATATTTCCTTGGACGTTTGTACGTATTTGATTGGTATTGACTGCGCGGCTTTGACCAGACGTTCGGCGTTTACCTTGCGCGTAGGGCACTTGCGACTTTTTCTTTTTGTGAAGGGCACTTGCATCCCTTCCTTCTTTAGCACGCGGGATACCCGTGGCTTAGCTTGCGTGAGGGATGCTCGCGGCTTCTTTGTGAGGGGGGCAAGCCTCCACAGTGATGCACGAGGGTTGCTCGCGGCTTAAGTTGCGCGAGGGATGCTCGCGGCTTCTTCGTGAGGGGGGCAGGTGTAACGTCCCTGATTTTTTTGGCAATTATTTAATCCTCTTGTTGACGTCATAATGACGTAAGGAGCGTTACGTTAGCGTGGAGTTGACGGCGCGGCGCCGTTAATGCGTCTTGCGTCTAATCGATCGAGTCGGCCAAATTCGTGAATCCTTGCCGAAAATGGAAAATTTCACATTGGAAAATTAAATTGATTAATTTTTGGCATGCTCATCAAGTTTCGTCGCGATTCGAGCGATATTCAAGACTCGGCGAATTTCCAAAGTTTGGTAAAATTTATGTTCGCCGTAGACTTTGAAAATTTATATCTCATGAGCGGCTCGTCGGATTTTGGTTTTGACTTTGCCGTTGTGTTCGTAGCGTCAGTGTTCGCCTACCGGTGTGAGTTTCGTGTAATTCGGCGTGCGTTTGGGCCTCCGTTTTGAACTCGTCTTCCATTGTTCAAAAATATGAAATATGAATATTTTAATATTATAGTACTGTTCAAAAATATCTTTCACTATTCATTTATAAAGTTTAATTTCTTTAAAAATATCGTAAAAAGGAGTTTTCTACAAGAGTGCTCGAGAGGTGTCTGCACTTCTCGAGTACTGCTGGTGCACTTCTCGAGAAGTGTTATAGTACTCGAGAAGTCATTTGCTGCTCTTCAGGTTTTCGTTTCAGTCTATATTCGGACGAATTTTTGAGGGTCAAAATGATATCGTATGAAAAAATGATCAACATAAAATTTTTTCGTCTCGACGAGATCTACAACTTTCATGTTGACCACTTTTTTATTTAGAGTCATCTTAGATCTCTATTTTTGATTCTCCCAAAACTGCTCATAGGTAGCCCGTTTGACTGGTTCTCTTGAGAACCATAGCTTTATTCTCGAGAACTAAGGCTTCTCTCGAGAACTTTAGCATCTCCATCTTGAGAACCAATGTCCCTCTCGAGAACCATAGCCCATTTCTCGAGAACTACATGTTCTTCTCGAGAACTAATGCCCTATTTCTCGAGTAGTCCCTTTCCTCTCGAGTAATCCTGTGCAGTCAGAGTTCGGACACTGTTTTGAGGGTCAAAACGGTGTCGTACGAAAAAATGATCAACATAAAAATGGTTCGTCTCGACAAAATATACAACTTTTATGTTGAGTACTTTTTGATTTAAAGTCATCCTAAACCTCTAATTTCGATTTTTCCGATGATGCTCGTAATAAATCAAGATTTAGACAAAAAAAAATTATAAGTATATATATATATATATATATATATATATATATATATATATATATATAATATATATATATATATATATATATATATATATATATATATATATATATATATATATATATATATATATATATATATATATATAGGTTTGGAATATATAAGCTCAAGCTTTTTTAAGCTTAAAAAAGCTTGAGTTGGTTCTCCCACAATACATGCCGGAATTAGGTAAATAATATATGCATTTTATAGCCAAGAACGAGATCTACAACTTTCATGTTGAACATTTTTCCAAAATTTGCATGGTTTAGCCGGAATCTGGCCCGAAAGGTTGCTGGCTCGAATTTTGAAATTTATTATTATTATATTCATTTCGAGCCAGCAAGCTTTCGAGCAAGATTGCGGCCTAACCGTGCAAATTTTGGAAGAATGTTCAACATGAAAGTTGTAGATCTTGTTCTTGGCTATAAAATGCATATATTATATGCATAATTCCGACATATATTATGGGAGAACCAGCTCAAGCTTTTTTTGGCTTAAAAAAGCTTGAGCTTATATATATATATATATATATATATATTCTTGGACTAAGGTTTTAGAACATGACTTCTTCTTCTCCAATATTAATTTCTCCCGAACCAGAGGCGTGAGCAAGAGAGAAGTTTTATTTCGTGAATCTTCCGGTGGCCGTCGACGGAGCTCCAGTGCTCGAAATCTTCATCTGAATATAGATCCGGAAAGCGCTCACCGAGAGCTACGCTATCGTGGTAAATTTTTCCCCTTTTCTTGAGTTTTCTCGTTAGGGTTTTTCGGCCCTAACCCCCCCTTTTGGCCATTCTTGTTAGATTTCGATTTCTCTCATCTTCCTTGGTCCCGATCTATGCCGAGGTGGGATTTGGTGATATTCTCCGGTAAAATCAAGACAAGTGACGTTCTTGATCTCTCCCTTGCTGTTTTCTTTCAAATTGCAGCCATATTTCTCGGATTTGACTCGTTTAAGTTAACTTTATCATCAAATTGCTAGTTAATTGCTTTGGATTATGAAGTGTGTCAAACCTATAACCATTTCACCCAATTTGTATCTAGTGTATTTGATAAATAAACGTAGTCGTCATGTCACTTTACTTATCGAGTCGATTTATAGTCTGTTGATCGTTAATCTCGTTAACCTATGTTGAATGAAAGAAACTCTGCTTATATTAAAATGTAATCGAGATAAAATCTGATGGTCTGTGCGCGTTGGGGTTTCTCCCTCGGCATAGTGCCTTATGGTTGAGTCTGTGCGCATTGTGGATCTTCATCCCCGGCACTTTACCTTAGCCGATGGCCTGTGCGCGTTGGGGTTTCTCCCTCGGCATAGTGCCCCTTTTGGCTAGGTTCGTGCGCGTTGTGAACCTTTTCCCGGCGCAGTACTCTTTTCTTTTGAGCTGATTAGTCTCATTTTTATTGATAAATAACATGAATCTTAATGAAAGATGAAAGTTTGAACTTTTGATGTAGGTGCTTTGTTCTGTCCTGATGATGTGATTAGTCATTCTTGCTCGGCTAGATTTACTGTTGCTTACTTTTACTCTACTGCTGACCCTTTTGTTGCAGTCGTTTTGCAAATTTCCTTCACTTTAAGGTTTGTTTTGGTCTGTCTTTATTCTTTGCACCATTTGTAACTTGCTTCTGAGGTGTTCTTCTTTTGAATGCCTCAGGATCAGAACAGTAACAGGTTTAGCTGACCGTGTTGTACTTCTGGTGCTGCGGGTTGCTGCGGCGGTTTGTTTCTACCTCAGAGCCTTGAGGTAGTTGACTTTGTTTAGACTCGTCAGATTTTACTATGGATTCGTGTCAGTTGTTGACGCTCATAGTCTTGAACTTTTTCTGTGATAGACTACTTGTTGCTTTTACTGTTGTCACTTTTTACCTGTTGTACTTGCTCTCTGGGAAGGATTTATGTTAGGATGCATTTAGTTATTTTAAAGTATACAAAACTGCATTATGAAATATTGTCATAGCATAATTTTTTTTACTGCAAAACTTACTACTTTTAAGCGTTATGAAAGTCTTTTATACATATACATTAAATGTAGAAGTCATATCATCATTATAATATGCTAGACCTTCATTCTCATATAGGACAACAAAGGAATCAACTCAGTATTTTTCGCCGCGTAAAAACATATATATTTTCTCACTTATGGACTAGTGAACCACCCGACCGAGGGACACGGTCAGTAACTCTAATAACTTATATGCATTGTTTTTTTTACTTAATTTCATAAATCTTTTACATGAAGTAAGTGTGAGGTCGAGTTGCCTGAGCGTCTGCAGTTGTCCCCTGCACGGCGTGGCATCACGACGCGTATTTTCTCAACTTTGACGTATTTCTGAATACAGAGAAAATGCGGGTTGTGACAGGCCCCCACGGTGGTGCGCGAGGGTTGCTCGCGGCTTAAGTTGCGCGAGGGATGCTCGCGGCTTCTTCGTGAGGGGGGCAGGCCCCCACGGTGGTGCGCGAGGGTTGCTCGCGGCTTAAGTTGCGCGAGGGATGCTCGCGGCTTCTTCGTGAGGGGGGCAGGCCCCCACGGTGGTGCGCGAGGGTTGCTCGCAGCTTAAGTTGCGCGAGAGATGCTCGCGGCTTCTTCGTGAGGGGGGCAGACCCCCACGGTGGTGCGTGAGGGTTGCTCGCGGCTTAAGTTGCGCGAGGGATGCTCGCGGCTTCTTCGTGAGGGGGCAGGCCCCCACGGTGGTGCACGAGGGTTGCTCGCGGCTTAAGTTTCGCGAGGGATGCTCGCGGCTTCTTCGTGAGGGGGCAGGCCCCCACGGTGATGTTTTGATTAATGTCCTGTGTTTGATCTGATTGCATGACCTTAGCGTGAGAAAGCCATTTTCTTGATTCTCATACTGCCAAGATGAATGAGGAGAAGAACAATATTGCATAAATAAAATGTATTGAGTGAAACAACTTATGGACATTGGTAACATGCACGGGGTTGATCCTGCTGCTTAGATAGTTCAACGCAAAATGTACGTAATTTAGATAGTTGCAACAACAGAAATCATTGATAAAATCGGCGCAGGTTCTGCGCGTTTCAGGTACGGGGGAGAGTCTTTCCTTCTGCGTTCCGCAATTTACATGTACCTGGCTTCACCATTGTCGTGATGACGAACGGGCCTTCCCAAGCCGGGGACAGCTTGTCACTTTGCGCTGTCTTCCCTGCTGCTTCGAGAGTACGTAGGACCAAGTCTCCTACGTTGATCAGACGTGGCTTTACTTTGCGATTGTAGTAGCGAGCTGCGCGTTGTTGGTATGCTGCGGTTCGGAGGGCGGCTTCTTCGCGGGTCTCGGAGATTAGGTCTAGATTATCTCTGAGTGCGTCGTCGTTTGTCTGGAGGTCGAAGTGAGATACTCTGGGGCTTGGGACGCCAATATCAACTGGAATGATTGCTTTAGTTCCGTAGGGAGGCCGCGGCTTGCCGCGACCGCCCCGACGGCGGGGCCGGCTGCGACGAAGGCCGGGGGGGCCGGCCGTCGACGGTGGCTAGGCCGCCAGTCGGCGGCGGTTCTCCCGGCGGCGGTTTCCCCCATGACGGGAGGGAGTGGGGCCCGCTTCCCCCCATAATTCTCATCATGAGAGATCATAGGGGGTTGGGCCCACCCATGATCCTCTTTGAATGAAGATCATGAGTGGGGCTTGGACTTTCTATAAATGATGGTGTAACCAATCAAGGTTCTTTGTTACTATTCAGAGGTCAAGATTTGAGAGAAGTAGGTGCTAGCCACACCTCAAGGTCCGAACTCTTGTTGAGACCAGTTTTTAACTTCAAAAAATACAAATATTACAGTTGAGTGCAAACATAATTTTATAAATCATGAAAGTGGGTTACAAATACTCAAAAATAATTTAGAATTATCAATTCCCTAATTTATTGGCTTGAAATATTTGGCCTGGACACATAGCTTTTGTAATTCTATAAAAAGAATTAACCTGAGCCGGCCAAGAAAGTTAAATGAATTTATTTTATTTTAAAAATGCATACTCACATAAATATACAATTGACGTGGTAAAGTTTAATTTTCCGAAATTATCATTTCTAGAAAATTTGCAGGTAGAGTCAAGATGCTAACAACATAGAGTAGCCAGCCATTATTGAAATTCTGAGACCAATTCAGGGGGCATTTCGTCATAGAAACCCTGCCATTTTCGTAAATTCATAGTAAAACAAGGGCATAGTCAAATAGCTGAATGCTAGTTAAACTAACTGTAGTTACAACACCTCTGAGTTAAGTTGCAATTTAGCATTACGACCCAAAAGTTTTTCTTATTTGCAGCACCGGTAGAGGATTCTCGTCTTTAATTTTTCACTATAAATAGCTCGCCGGAGGCAAGTCAAGTTTGCCCAATCGGAGTCTAGAAACCTCCTCTCTCTTCTCTCTTCTCCTCCACCCCTTCACAGTCTCTTGATCTTCTATTTTTTCCGGCGGCCCCTTCGTCAAAGAAAATGTCAGCTTCCTCCAGATCCAGATCCAGCGCGTCAGCGGCACAACTGAAAAGCGGCTTCCAGCAATCGGCATCTCCGGCCAGCCGTTTCTACTCCTCGACGTTCTCCTCTCCGGCGGCGAATCCTTCCGTCAACGTCTTCGCCACATCCTCGTCGAGCTTTGCAGCTCGATCGACATCCAGCTTGTTTACCCGCTCCTCCTCTCCAACTCGTGTAAACCTCATCCGATCCTCGCCGTCTGCCCCCTCCGTCCGTTTCTCCCTCGACCGCCCCAGCTCTCCTAGCCGCTCTATCTCCGCCGTTAACAGCGATCCCATCGTACGTCCACCAGTTACCGCCTCAGTTCGCCGTAAAACCTGCATGTGCTCTCCGACCACCCATCCCGGCTCCTTCCGCTGCAGCTTCCACAAGGCCCAGTCCAACCGGCCCGCGGCAACCGTCTCTTCCCCGGCAAATCGTCTCAAAAGGGCAGCCATGACGAACTCGCTCGTCCGGATCGGGACGGTCGAGGGAGAAATTGTCAAGAGGTCCCTCGCCGCCCTGATCCGACCTTCCTCACATCAACAAAGACGTAGATGCGACTTCCGTCCCCGGCCTAGTCGGCTTTCAAAGATGTTCATGGCCGATGATCTATGATCCCAAATCCTCAAGGGGTTGTAGATCTCGAAGCAGGTTTGTTAATCTCTCGAAACTATGACTCTTCAACCTCAAATCTCCCCGCCGGCTGCGCCGGCCCTCCGATGGTGGTTGTACTCCACTTTTTTTGTTCCTTCCTCTTCTCTGCGAATTGTAATGAGAAAAACCTGAAGAGAGAAGATCACGGATACCAGAAGACGGATGAAATCCTTTACAATTGTACGTAATTCTCTGTTGCTGCTGTTGATGACTATGAATCCAGATTTGAGAATGAGAACTTGGACACAGAAACAGATGACCTAATTTATCAATCAATCAACTAATTAATCTACTAATTTAAAGATTAACCTAATTATAATTATAATTTCCTTTTTACATATTTAATCAAGCGTCGCCGTCTCCTCTGCAGCCATGTGATGCGTACGGTGATTGGTCTCTCTCCGTTTAAAATCTCCGTCGCATCGATTACTCCGACGTCACCGACGGCGTTTGGTAAGCGTCCGTCGTCCTTACGTCATCGTCGTGTTTATACCGTCACCGTCAGCTTTGGAAGCTGCGTCCGTGATTTCGTGTTCGAGGTATTTGTTTTTTTAAATTTATTTCAATTACGCGTTTTAATTTCCATTAATTGTTTGAATTTTCTCTTTGGGCTATTGTTGCAGGTTTTGCTTCCGTTGCTTCTGGCACAAGGAAATGGACCGGTGGTGGTCCTATTGAACCGTCGAACCCTAAAAAGCGGTCCATTTGGACCATCTAACCCTAATAAATAATTTAAATAAAAAAATTAATTACACATTAAAAATAATTCAACGGATTTGGACCTGAAACGAGGGTGGAGCACCTTCTGAGTTCTGACGGAATATAATTGAAAAATTAAACTACATAAAATGTTTAAAGAAAAAATAATTAATAATAACAACAGTGTGAATAACTTATAACTGTGCCACTGTGATATTTAATTTTATATTTAATTATTATAATTACAACAAGTAATACAGCTGGGCGAGAACTAAACGCAATGAATTGCTGGAGCATAAAGTAATTTCTCCGTGACTTCGAAGTTAGAAGTAGAAACTTAGGTATAACTTATGTTGGATTTTTCTGTTATTATTATTATTATATGTATATAATTTCATTACATTTTAGGGAAAGTCTTAAATTTAAATCTTATTATGTAATTTTAGTATTTTTATTATTAAAACATTATTACGTCGCCCACTAAATTTTTGCTGAATTCATTTTTTAGGAAAAATATAAATTTTAATGAGGACAGCTAATATTTTAGTTGTCTTAAAACTTAAATTAGTAAGCTTAGCTGTAAAATATACTGCAGCATATATATTTACCAAAGCGGGATATCAAAATTTTAGTTATTCAATTATGATTACTATGCAAAATATTTAAACAAATTTTATTCGTAGGTGAATCGGGACCGTCAAAACAACCCATCTAAGATATATAGATGGTGTATATTAAGTGCTATTCAGTGTATAAAATATTAAAATGAAAGTAAATGTTTACTGTTATGTAAATAAGGGGATTTTACTAGAAACATCAGTGGCTTAAAGTGAAGGAAAATAAATAAAATTTTACAATATTTTAAGTAAATAAAACAGTAATATTAAAAATTAATGCAAAATAAATGATACTTCGAATGTAATGTATATATGATAAAGTTAACTAATACAAAACAAATTAGATTTGTATATAATAATTGTGAACAATTAAATTAAATATAACTTATTTTCTATCCATATTATAATGAAATAATAAAACAAAAGCTAAATAAAATCAAAGACAACATATGAAAATGGGACTAAAAAGAAAAAATATAAGATGGAGATTATATAAAATGAAGAATTTTTTTTAAAAAATAAAATTAAAACGTTTTGGAACTAGATGGATCATGAGGGCGGTGTTGTCACCGCTTAATATCTGCTATTGTTTTTCATTGTAGATATTAAAACATTTTCATATAAACATATGAAAATTGTACATGGCTGCATGTTTTCAATATTGGCGCTGTCCATTGGATATTTTATACCAATTGTTTTTGTGTACCTATTGGTCCTATTTTGAATTATATATTAAAAAAAATTGACATTTGGCCACAGGAAGCATCATATATTATAGATTTATAGGTATTTGAGTGTACAATATTGTGATATATATGTTAAATATTTGTGCAAATGATGCAGATAAATTCAGTTGGGAAAAATTGTATTTTCTGAAGAAATTATGAAGTGCAATCTTTTCATTTACATTTGTTACTGCATCTCTAAGAAATTAGGATGATATTTGAGAATATGATTATACATTAGCAACCACAATATTATGTTCTTTTTGAAACATTTGACCCACTTACCCCTAGTGAGGGTGATCTGTGTGTAAGGTTCCGTTTGGGAGTATTTATTTTCACTTGTCAAGCGGTCACGATCGCATGAATCAGATCTTAATTATGATCAGATTTATGCGGCCGTAATCGCTTGGCCGGTGAAAATAAGTTTCCTCAGACGGAGCCGAAGTGGCCCCCTCGTCGTAAGCTCCTTGACGCTGCCGAATTAGCACTCCTGAGATGCTCTATGTGCAAATGCAATCTTACCTTGTGATTTTGGAATCTTGGGAGCCAATTTTGTGACGATTCTCTTAATTACTTATGATTGGCGGAAAAATTTGACCCGCTTGTGGGGCCAGTAGGGGCAATCAGTGTGCTTAAGTGGCTTTCTTAGCGATATGTATGAAACATGTTAATGCATATTTGGACAAATAACGGGTTCGGAGACTTAACAGGTTCGGAGACTTAACGAGTCGGTTCAGTTACACGGATATTCAATACCCGTAGTAACTCACAAAGTTTGCCTTTTATGCCCACCTAGGGGCAACAGATAGGAGATTCCACTTTGATCTCCATCTGGATGCTTCGATCGAAACTATCATTCTCGAAGTTTCCCCATCGCTCGTACATCTCGTAACCGTTTTTTTTCCGTATTTGTCGCCGCTGCCGCTTTTGATCGGGAAGGAGGAAAAGGGAAGAAATCCCGTCGTTTGACTCCCGTGAAAGATTGATCGGCTTCCGCTGTCTTCTGATCGGGAAAAGTAGAAAATTTTGTCATCCCTGTTCTCACGTTTCCGCTGCCGCCTGGAATCGAATAGATCGTGAAAGGAAAAAAGGGGAAGTAGGCCCGCCTAGGTTTTACAGTTTTTTTTCTTTCCATCAGGACAATCGTGCGCCGCCACCGCCATTTTGCAATTTCTGTCCGCCGCGATTTTTGGCCGGCGCTTGTTAGAAGAAAAAGGATAAAGGTTTTTTAGAATCTTCTCTCTGTCGTTGCTGGAGTTGGAATAAATTGGACACCGCCGCCTGCACAGAGCCGCCGCTGAAGTCGGAATCGATCCCGCCGCTGCCTTGTTTTGTGTCCGGTCGCCGTCTAGGGAGAAAGAAAAGCTTCCCGCCGCTGCTCTGTCCGGTGATCTGAAAAGAAAAGGAGAGGTTGTCGCTGCTCTCGTCGGCGCTTGATCAAAGGAGGAAAAGTTCTCGACGCTCGATCGGGACAGGAAAAAGGGCCGTCGCCGCTCTCCCATCTTTAGCCCGACGCTTGATCGAAAGGCGCCGCCGCTCCTGTGCGGATCTCCTGCCACCGCCTGCTGCGATTTATGTCCGTCGTTGTAGTCGGTATCCCGGCCGGCGCTCCTGCACAAACAAATTTTTTGTCGCTGGTTCTATTAAAAAAAGAAAGAATTTCACCGTGGTTTTCAACTATCGCAATCGGGATCGGGGAGAAGACCGTCGCCGCCATCGTTGGCATTTTTTCCTGTCGCTGCAATCGCCACTGATGGAGGAGTAAGCAATCTGTTAGCGCCCGATTCCTCCTGCAGATCTTATGAACACGTCTGGAGGTGTTGTGATTGAAGAGTTATGCTGCCTTCTATAATCTCTATCTTGCTGGATCTGTACCAATCTGAATCAGAGAAATGGACGCACAATGATGAAGGAGAATAATTTTTCGTCTCCGGTGTCAATGATCAAACTGGAAAAATTCACGGCGACGGAGTTCAACGACTGGAAGCTGAATACCCAGTTTGGTATGAAGTACCTGAACGTATTCTACACAGTTCAGTCTGATCGTGCTGACGTTATGGGGCTGACGATGAGACACAGTTTGTCCACAGTGAGGACTTTTGCCGCGACTACCTGCTGAACTGCCTATCCTCCAGCCTGACAAAGACGTACATCAAAATGAAGACTGCCAAGGAGATCTGGGAGGCACTATAGGAGCACTTCAGGTAGCAGGAGGACCTCTCAAAAGCACACCTGGTGGGCAAGTTTCACTCATTCACGTTCGACGAGAAGAAAGTCATTCTCCCTCAGGTATCAGAATTTGAAAATTTAGTTGATTCATTGCACAGTGAAAACATTATTTTACCAGATAATTTTTGCGGACACAATTGTTTTTAAATTGCCTTTCACGTGGTATAATTTCAAAACTGAAATGTACCGCAAGAAGATGCAAGTTGGTATGAATGACCTCAAACGTTTTATACACATTAAGAATGAGAATAAGACAAGATACGCCTTAGAAGCTGTTAGCAAGCAGAAAGCTGCGGCTAACATGATTTCTAGCTGTAAACGTGCGCCCCATCTTAAAGGATCAAACTTCTCCAAAATAGTTCACGTGTTACAGGCTCAAGTAAAAAGATTAAAAAGTTTAAGGACAAATGTTTCAATTGCAATAAGTGGGGGCACAATGCATCTGATTGTAGGCTCTATAAAAAGGAAAGGATCAGAACATCACAAGAAGACAACCAGGCCAATATGATTAGCTTTACTGAGCCATCTGACTTTGTTGCTATGATTGGAAACGTGAAGGCCAACAGTGAGTGGTACCTGGATACGGGGGCAACGTGCCACGTTTGCAACAATGCTAATTTGATGGCATGGCTCACTACTGCAAGAAAGTCTGTGACGGTAGCGAATGACGAGACGACTGATGTGTTGAAGGTGGGGAACGCAACTCTGATGCTATCCTCATGTAAGACTTTAACCTTAAAGTACGTTAAATTCATTCCTTCATTAGCTGCTAATTTAGTGTCTATAAGTTTGTTATGTGATGCTGACTTGTCTTTTACTTTTTGTAGCGGTAGAGTAATACTGTTAGTTAATTCTCACTATTTTAGATGTGCATATGTCTAAAATAGGATGTACCGACTAAGTCTAGCAAACACAATAGTTTAACAAGTACATCAAACTTAATTATCCCTGAGACTGTACATGAGAGAGTAGGACATGCAAAATATAAGAAAATGTTATAAATAGCTAGAATTCACCAGATCACATTAGACACTAAAAATTAACCTGAGAAATGTGAAGTGTGTGCTCAGACTAAGATCACTAGGAAATCTTTTAATACGGTTACTAGAAGCACAACATCCATAGAGCTTATACATTCCGACATATGTGACTTTAAAAGTTTTATCACTATAGGAGGAAAGAAGTATATGATCACATTTATAAATGACTGTTCTAGATTCTGTCACATTTATCTTCTAAAAACTAAAGATGAAGTGTTTAAAAAGTTCTGTCTTTTCAAAACCATGATAGAAAACCAACTAGACATAAAGATAAAAAGGTTTAGAAGCGATAGAGGAGGAGAATACGTGTCCAGTGAGTTCAGATGTTTTCTTATCTCTCAAGGAATCATAGCAAAAATCACTGCTCCTTACTCACCCAATCGAATGATATAACCGAGAGAAAAAATAGAACGTTAATAGAGATGTTGAATTCTATGCTCCTCACTATTGGCATGCCTACTGCATATTGGGGAGAAACAGTTTTAACTATAAATCATATTTTTAACAAAGTACCTCATGCTAGGTTAGAGGTCACATCCTATGGGCTTTGGTTTAAGAGACCCCCGACAATAACTAGACTTAAGACTTGAGGCTATATAGCCTATGTTAGGATCTCCGACTCTAAGACAGTCTAAACTTGGACCTAGGACCAACACATGTGTCTACTTAGGTTGTGCTGATGATAGTGCTATAGATAAATTTTTAGACATTTTTAATAACATCATTATAGAATCTTGGGATGCGATATTCTTTGAAGATAAATTTATTAGAGATGAGAATATGTCAATCTCAGGTATGCAAGCAATAATTACTGAGGAAAATCATGACTTTGTACCGAACACCTCATATTCAATTCCAATAGACAATAGTGACCTATAGTCTAGAAGGACTTCGGTGAGAGAGAGAACTTCCAGAACCTTCGGTAGTGATTTTGTCGCTTACCACGTCGAGGCTGATCCATCTACCTATAAGAAAGTGATGAGATCAATTGATTCACTACTCTGGAAAGAAGTTATTGATGAAGAGATGAACTCTCTACTTCAAAACAACACTTGGACGTTAGTTGACAAGTCAAAAGGGGCTAAAACTATAGTGTGTAAGTGAGTTCTGAAAAAGAAATTTAATTCTGATGGTAGCGTAGTTAAGTATAAAACATTCCTGTCGGCTAAAGGTTTCACATAATTCAGTGAGGTGGATTACTTTGATGTATATTCACCAGTGTGTCACTTAATAACCATTAGGATCATTCATGCTATTGCGTCTATTGAGAACTTTATTGTTCATCAAATGAATGTTAAGACTACGTTCTTTAACGAAGATTCGACCGAAGATATATACATGAGGCAACCTAAAGGCTTCATAGTAGAATGCCACGAAAATAAAGTCGGTACGTTAATCAAGTCACTATACAGACTAAAACAAGCACCAAAATTATGACATGAGAAGTTTGACTATAATGTAAAGAATATGAGATTCATGTCGAGTCTCTCTGATAAATATCTTTACATAGTTCATATATCAAATGCACTCGCTATAATATGTTTGTATGTGGATGATATGCTTATTCTTGGTTCTGATCAATCCGAAGTGGATAACGTTAAGTCAGAATTAATGAAAAAATTTAGCATTAAATACCTCAGTATAGCTGAAACTATACTAGGCATGCATGCGAGCATTGATAAAAATGACATTTCCCTAAGTCAAATCTACTACATAAAATTCATATTGGATACGTGGGGATATAGTGAAAGTAGAATATTAAAGACATCGTATGATAATAACAACCGCTTAAAGTCCAATGAAGGAGCTGCGGTCAGACAATTAGATTATGTTAAACTGATTGGTAGTCTCATGTATATTATAGTCGGTACTAGACATGACATAGCTTTTACGGTCGGCATGCTAAGTAGATTCACTAGTAATCCTAGCCAAGATCATTGTGTTGCCCTCGATATGCTAATGCGATACTTAAAACACACCCAAAAGTATGTTTTATATTACCATGGTCATTCTCCAGTCTTGAAAGAATATTCAGATGCATCATGGTGCTCAAAAATAAACGACAGCAAGTCCACTAGTGGATTTATATTCACACTAGGAGTAGCAGCTGTAACATGGAAGTCTAAGAGGCAATCATGTATTACAATATCTTGTATGGAATCCGAACTCTACGCTCTAGCTTCAGCGGGAGAAGAAGCAGAATGGATAAGAGATTTGGTGATGGATATTCCACTATCGAACCTTAAATTGAGTTTTGTTGCAGTTTACTGCGACAATCAGGCTACTAAAATGATTGTTACGAACAATTTGTTCAGTAGCAAAAGAAGACAACTAAGGATGAAACAAGCCTGTTTGACCTCCCTCACGAGTCAAACGATTATTACCCTAATTAATGTGAGGTCAAAAGATAATGTTGTAGACGGCTTAACAAAAGGCTTAAATAGAGCTCTCGCAATTAAAATATCAGGGAAGATGAGATTAAAGTTCATAAAAATATGAAATTCTCATCTTATGTTTATGTTTTAATGGTAAGAGCTTATAGCTGCAATATTCAAGCATCTAATAACAGACTAAAAATCCCAAATAATTTCTTGATAAAACCCAAGATGGTTGGATGCTAGTCATTCCACATTTGATGACTTAACATCTTTCTCGTTGTAAGTTGACTCGAGAATTATTTATTTGGGAATAGAAAGTCATTTTTACAAGTTAATCTAACATTAATAATAATAACACATCTAATAATATTGCAAATGACGGTGTGTCAAGTCATATGATAAGATACATAGTGGTCGCTAATGAGTAGGATAACAATGTGTGATTTATTAAAATCATAATTTGACTGGTTCTACTGAGACTAGATAGAGATGCTGACAATGTTACTTCACTATTACTACAAGGATTAAGCTCATTTAGATAGAACTAGTTTATTTTGATACGTCACTGCATATATTTTTAAATTCATAGAGTCTAACTCATGAAATTCCTTGCAGACACTGGTGAAGATGTGAAAGTCAGATCTATCCTAGAGATTAGAACAATAACACACACAACAAGAATACAAGAAATAAAAATTGCAATCCAGACGACACAAGAATTTTATAGTGGTTCCCCAACAACTTGGGTACGTCCACTCTTCTACCACCCTTGGTAGGAATCCACTCAGGATGAGTTGATCAGGTGTCCTGACACCAATGAGCTTTTGACCAGGTGCTCAAAAACCAAAGCTAGATTTTTTGATCAGGTGTCTTGCCACCACTGAGTTTTGACAAGGCTCTCAGAACCAGATGGAGAACTTTTGAAGGGAGTTCAAGAACCCTTTTACAGCGGGAAAAGAATAAAGAAAGAGGTGAAGATGTCTTCTCTGTTCTCAATCAAATGAGAGAAGCACAAGTGGATTGTTGATGTCAAAGCTCCCCCTGAGATGTAGAATGGTTCAGGAGTGGAAGCTTTGCACAGGGTGATAGGCCTTCAATGGATGACTGCTCCAGCAAATGATTATTTCAGCAGAGGCTGAAATGTGAGTTGTCTTGGAGAGAATGATGAAGCCTTGATGATGATCTTCCAGTAAGTCTTCAGACTGATGTAGAGAAGTTGTCTCTTCAGGCTTCCTGGAACAGTAGATCTGAGAAGAGAACTTTGTTGTACAGGTGATGTTGAGTTCTTCCTGGAACTCTGATTCCTGTATCTTATTTTCACTGTATTCTCTCTCTGTTTTTCTATGTTGATCCACTGAATCTCTGAGTATATATATTCTGATAAAGAGCAACGGACATTTGAATTCAGCATTAATTACTGCTTCCTTTTGAATACTCCAACGGCTATAATACTCATAAAAGCATTCCTGTAATAGTCCTTTAATATAGCTGTATTGGAATAATAACAGCTGGCTTTGATAGGACAAAAGATATCCTGAAAATCCGCCTGGAAACTTGCATTTAGATTTCTGGCAGAAAACGTCGAGCGGAGTTCGGAGAACGTCGACCGGAGCTCAACGTTCCAGCATAGGGAACGTCGACCGGAGCTCGACGTTTCAGCATAGTTGAGCTTGGAAAGCGTCGACCTGAGCTTTGGACAGAAAGCGTCGAACGCAGCTTGGACTAAAACGTCGACCGCAGCTTGAGATAAAACGTCGACCGCAGCTCGACGATCTTGCAGAGATGAGCTCGACGATCTTCGACCGGAGCTCGACGATCGTCGACCTGAGCATAGTGTTGAGATCTGATTTCTTTAGGCTGATTTCTCTGACTGATTTCTCTGGGCTGATTTCTCTTGGCTGATTTCTTCTATCTCTGAGAGCCTCTGACTTAGCACAACCTATGACCCTTAGCTATACATGATGGGTCAATCTAATAAACTGAAAGACATAGTGATCCTGACCCAAATCCAAATTAGGGTGTTCCAACAATCTCCCCCTATTTGGGTTAGGATTACTATTTACATGAGAATTAAAATATTACAACAAATTAATATTACAAAGCATGAGATATAAAAAGAAAAGCTTTGCAATGCTGGCTTCTGTTGCTAACTACTGCTGACACTACAAACTCCCCCTATGTTGATGCAGTAACTGTGATTGGAGGAGGCTGAGATGACTTTGAAAATTTTATTTTGATTGAGTCATCCAGCTAACTATTATAGATGGTACCTGCAGAAAGCTATGGTAGAGATTGCTCTCTCCTTGAAAAAGAATATGTTAGCAGAAAAATGATATTTGTTCAGCAAATTTTATTAGGATTCTGGATTTGAAAAACAAAGTCTGATATCTTCCTTCCTATAGAATTTCTTTTCATCAGAAGAGATTCAAACTCAGTGCCATGATCACTGCTGACCAATGCAACTAGAGTAGAAGACTCAATCTAGATGAATTTAGAAAAAGATCTATAAGAAATATAAAGTATCTGATAAAGAATTCTCATACAAAGATCCTAAAATAATTTTGAACAAAATATCAAAATGATATAATCTGCTTTAAGAAAAAGAAATACTTCCTAATAAATTTGTTCCAAATGGTGGAAGGATTTAAAAATATTCTAAATAATTTATCCTTATGTTTATAAAACAAATTTATGAAAAAGCAAACTGAGTTCTCAGATTTGAACTCATTAAAATATTTTGAAAACATTTCTCTGAGAAGTTTGATTTCCTTCTCAGGTTTTATTAAAACTTGGCAACAAGATTGAAGTTCTAAATTAACTAAACTGAACACAGAATTAGATATTACCTGAACCTTTTCAGGTTTTGATTTTCCTTCTGTTTGTTCAGCATCTGAATTGCTGCATGAGGCATTGATGACCTTTAAGCAAAATTCTTTGGCCCTTGCTTCCTCTTCTTGATCTTCAAATGAAGACTCATCATCTGAAACATCCCAAATAATATCTAGGGATATTAATTCTCCTTCTTCAAATGATATGTTGTGGCTTCTTTCTGATATTTCATCCACGGGTTCAGAAGCCATTTGATGGAGGGAATCCCATATCTCCTTAGCTGTTGAGCATTCAACAACTTCCTGAAACAAGTCATCAGATAATGACTGTGCTAGGATATTCATGGCTCTGGCATCAGCTAGCCTGGCCTTTTTAGTTGTTGTTACCGATGTTGGGAGACCTGTCAAAATAGAAGGAAAAATTTCTTCATCAATAGAGTTCATATATAATTTAATTCTTGTCTTCCAAAGTGCAAATTGGTTTATGTTACACTTAGGAGGTCTGGGGCTAGAATATTCCATATTCTTGCTATGTGTAAATTAGAATGATTAATCTAACTAGGATTGATCAAAAGAAGGATCTTTTGGTTCAGGTGTTAGCCTGTATAAGCAACCAACCTATAATGGTTTAGTTGTTGTATAACCAACCTCTGATACCAATTGAAAGTCAGATCTATCCTAGAGATTAGAACAATAACACACACAACAAGAATACAAGAAATAAAAATTGCAATCCAGACGACACAAGAATTTTATAGTGGTTCCCCAACAACTTGGGTACGTCCACTCTTCTACCACCCTTGGTAGGAATCCACTCAGGATGAGTTGATCAGGTGTCCTGACACCAATGAGCTTTTGACCAGGTGCTCAAAAACCAAAGCTAGATTTTTTGATCAGGTGTCTTGCCACCACTGAGTTTTGACAAGGCTCTCAGAACCAGATGGAGAACTTTTGAAGGGAGTTCAAGAACCCTTTTACAGCGGGAAAAGAATAAAGAAAGAGGTGAAGATGTCTTCTCTGTTCTCAATCAAATGAGAGAAGCACAAGTGGATTGTTGATGTCAAAGCTCCCCCTGAGATGTAAAATGGTTCAGGAGTGGAAGCTTTGTACAGGGTGATAGGCCTTCAATGGATGACTGCTCCAGCAAATGATTATTTCAGTAGAGGCTGAAATGTGAGTTGTCTTGGAGAGAATGATGAAGCCTTGATGATGATCTTCCAGTAAGCCTTCAGACTGATGTAGAGAAGTTGTCTCTTCAGGCTTCCTGGAACAGTAGATCTGAGAAGAGAACTTTGTTGTACAGGTGATGTTGAGTTCTTCCTGGAACTCTGATTCCTGTATCTTATTTTCACTGTATTCTCTCTCTGTTTTTCTATGTTGATCCACTGAATCTCTGAGTATATATATTCTGATAAAGAGCAACGGACATTTGAATTCAGCATTAATTACTGCTTCCTTTTGAATACTCCAACGGCTATAATACTCATAAAAGCATTCCTGTAATAGTCCTTTAATATAGCTGTATTGGAATAATAACAGCTGGCTTTGATAGGACAAAAGATATCCTGAAAATCCGCCTGGAAACTTGCATTTAGATTTCTGGCAGAAAACGTCGAACGGAGTTCGGAGAACGTCGACCGGAGCTCAACGTTCCAGCATAGGGAACGTCGACCGGAGCTCGACGTTCCAGCATAGTTGAGCTTGGAAAGCGTCGACCTGAGCTTTGGACAGAAAGCGTCGAACGCAGCTTGGACTAAAACGTCGACCGCAGCTTGAGATAAAACGTCGACCGCAGCTCGACGATCTTGCAGAGATGAGCTCGACGATCTTCGACCGGAGCTCGACGATCGTCGACCTGAGCATAGTGTTGAGATCTGATTTCTTTAGGCTGATTTCTCTGACTGATTTCTCTGGGCTGATTTCTCTTGGCTGATTTCTTCTATCTCTGAGAGCCTCTGACTTAGCACAACCTATGACCCTTAGCTATACATGATGGGTCAATCTAATAAACTGAAAGACATAGTGATCCTGACCCAAATCCAAATTAGGGTGTTCCAACAAGATGGAAGAGAGAAAGTAGATTTTTATATGAATGATAATGATCTACTCTTTGAGTAGAATTGTTATACGTTTTGATTCATTGTTATTTTGTTTTCAGACTTATTTATTCCTGAGTAGCACGTTATGTTTGGATGTTTATGTTACTGTTTTTGAAAACTCATATTTATGCTCTAAATGTGCTAACTATTCTGGAAATGCGTAAAGTCGAAAACTTTTTCTTTTCGTACTCTCTACTTTCTGCACTCTGAGACATACACATTATTTGTCATAAATATAAGAGAAGATTGTTAATGTATATTTGGACAAATAACGGGTTCGGAGGCTTAACAGGTCGGTTCAGATACACGGATATCCAATACCCATAACTCCTAGGGTTTGCCTATTATACCCCACCTAGGGGCAACGGATAGAAGATTCCACTTTAATCTCCATTCAGATGCTTCGAGCGACACTATCAGAACATACTTATCCACATGAACAGGCATGTGTTTTATTGAGCCAAAGCCAATACAATTTAAGAAGGGGGCAAACATTAATATGTCAGCAGCATGTGTTCACCGATCCACTTATTCCATGTGCTTAAAGATGTCATCCATGGATTACTTTCTTAAAATATGGTATTCTTCCAACATAAATTGAACCCAAACATTCTACAAAGAGCAGCAATTTTTCTTCACATATTTACAACAGCTCTCAAACAATTAAATCTGGTTAATAATGTTGTTGAAGCCGAATACCCGATTCGTAATGTTCGAACAAAAAGGATGACCGATCCTTCGGGTGGAAGCCGCGCGAATACCTAATTCATAATGCTCAGGCCGAGTAAAGTCTCACCGCATACTCAGCCTCAGGAGTATATAGGAATTGAACTCTCAAGCCCAAACTAAGACCACGATGGGGTCAGGAAAATGCTGGTTGAATCCCCGGCTCTAGACTAGAATGCGCATGGATAAGTGCATGTGTTCTCTAACCCTAAGACTAGTAACTTTCGACTATTCTTTCGACCCCGACAATGAGAGCTCATGCACTATTTTCATTAGTTAAGACTTCACTATTTTCTCCTTGAATTAATTCAATCTTAAGCCCATCTCCCCCTATTTAATTTTTCCCATAATTTGTACTCTTTCATCAATTAATCAATCCCATTTGTTCTTCATAAGAGCAAGGTCATTTAGGGTCCATTTGGTCTGATGGTTGATGGTGGTGGTCCTAATGGAAGTGGGTAATTCACATATTTTTTCTTAGTGACGGTCCTAACCATTACATAAATTTTGAAGGTTAGGGTGCAAAAAAGGTGGTGGTGCCAATATTAATTTTTTGGAGGTTTTAATTTAAAATGTTATTTAAGTTACTTCCATCGTGTTTAGAAGTATTTTTGGGTGCGCCCAACGCGCATAAAAGTGTGCTAGACACCTAGAGAAAATCGGGTCACTCGTTGGATTACAGATTTTACGGCCGAATCTTCTCCAGCACTAACTTTTGTGCCTGTCGGACGCGCACTAAAGTACACTTCTTTTTTAGGTGATTTTTATTAGCATCACAGTTTTGATTAGTTGCGTCACACTTTCTCTCATTTTTTCTCGAATTAGTCGTCCCGTAATTTTGACTAATCACACCGCCTAAAAATTGTGATGCGACTGCCCAAAACTTTCTCCTAAGTTTTAATTCAACAATATTAGTACTTCACCCGTCCACCGCCTAAAAACTATTATTCTTGAAAGGTGGAGTACTTCACCGCACTAATATGTAAAAATATTAGTCCCAATGAAATATATGTAAAAAATTTCAAGTTTTAATTTAAAAATATTAGTACTTTACAAATTAGGAGAAAGTAATATGCAACTCTCGCATAGTACTTTCTCCTAATTCGTGAAGTGCTAATATTCTTGAATTAAAACTTCCAATTATTTACCTATATTATTATATTTGATCATATACTAATATTTTTGAAATAAAAATAATAATAATATTGACGAATATGTAATTTAATTATTATATTCGTCATTAATAATTGTTATACGTGTAAGAGATAACGCTGCCAGCTGTGTTCCTATCCATCCCCGACAGCCCCACGCTGCTCAACGTTCAGACAGGTACCCTAGCCTCTTTAAGAATAAAGTTTAAAAAATGTGTTCAATTAAACACTTGTTATTATATTTAGGTGATTGTTATTAGCATTACAGTTTTAGCTAATCGTGCAACGTTTTCTCTTAATTTTTTGCGTCTTTTAAAAATATATTTTGTACATGTATTTTTAGGAAAAGTTTTCAACATAAAAATTGTAGATCTCGACGAGATCTACAACTTTTGTGTTGAACACTTTCTTAAAAAAACATGTACAAGAGGTATTTCTAAAAGGCACAAAGTCTGGATGTATTTTTCCAAAGTATGAATTGTACATGCATTTTTAAGAAAAATGTTCAACACTAAAATCGAGATCTACAACTTTCGTGTTGAATATTTTTCCTAAAAAACGTATGTACAAGAAATATTTTCAAAATATTGTGCGACTAGCCAAAACAATCACCTATATTTATTTGATTAATATTCGATGAATTTTTTATTTATTTATTTATTTTATACATGTAATTATAATTAATTTTTAAAAAAATAGAAAGAATACCAATTTATTAATTAATTATTCAATGTGATTCACCAGAAAGAGAAAAGATGCTAGATATACGCACAATGAGCTGTAAATGAAATATGTCCTTTAATTACAATATTTCTTTAAATCTTTTGCCCGTTGCCACCGCAATAAATTTTTATTAAATTTATTATTACTATTATTACAATTATGTCATTCCCCAACTTAAATTTAACAAGCTTAAATTTAGCAGTGGAAGACTTCGCTATTAAGATAAGTGATCAAGATATTTCCCGTGATGACTGTTCAAGCTTGGATCAATAGTTCAAAAAACGGAGTTATTGATAGAGATGTGACATAGAGAATCCAAGCGATTTGATTGAAGTGGAGAGACGCGTTAGGGATCTTGTGTGATCGTAAAATAATTAAAACTTAAGGGCAAGTTCTACCGTAATGTGATTAGACAAGCGATGCTCTATGGTTCTGAGTGTTGGGCAGTGAATTGTGTACACGAGCAAAAAATGAGAGTTGCGGAGATGAGAATACTTAGGTGGATGTACGGACACACGAAACTGGATAGAATTAGAAATGAATGTATCAGGGATAAGACATGAGTAGCCCCAATTGCAGAGAAGATGTGAGAAGCTCGACTAAGATGGTTTGGACACAAACAAAGGAGACCATTAGAGGAACATGTTAGGCGTCGTGAGAGTCTAGTCACTAGACATGTTAAAAGAGGAAGGGGTAGACCAATAAAGACTTGGAATGAAACTATAAGGAAAGACATGATGTACTTAGGCATTCATAAGATTATGGCACAAGATAGGGCACAATGACGACAAAGGATCGATATAGCCGACCCGGCTATAGTGTGATAAAGGCTTGAGTGTTGTTGTTGTTACTCAATCAATTCTTTTTTGGTAAAATATTAATCAACCCCACTAATATTAACCAAAGTTTAAAGTAGACCCAAAATTTGTATTGTAGGCTTGGTTTGGCACAACAATTTTGTTGTGATGGGTTTGAACAAAAATGCCGCCACCATAAAATGTTTGTTTGACATGACAACGGTTATTACCGTCACTAAGAAACGGAAATTAGTTTTGAACATGAAAGTGGTTCACTAACGATGATTTGTAATCACTAGGTTCACTATCACCACCACCAGACGGCCAAATGGAGCCTTTAAGTTTAGGCTAAATTTGTAATAGATCTCCACTAACTTCCCCTAAGTTTCTAACCATTTTAGATGATTTGGTGTTTCTAAGGTGGCCATATGTTGCTATTCTTATTGTGTATGCTTGCTTGGATTCCAAGTTTCACATATTGAAATTATCATACACAATGGATTTTCATATTACTTGTAATAGGGAACCTCAACCTGTCTAGGGTCCTTGGAAACTCTCCCCATCTTTCACTAATTGATTTTACACTGGATGCTTCGATTTCGGCATGGTATCAGAGCAACATTATGGCCCACATCCATTAAAATTGTCCTAGCATGTCATGTATCGTGTGGATTAAGACCCAGTGTAGCTCGCATCTGTTGGTTCGGCCGTCCTACTCCCGCATAGAGTGTCCCAAAGGAGGGGTGGCAAATTGGAGACTTGACTTGAGAGTTAAGACTTAAGAGTACATGTGGCTTGCAGGCAAAGTGCTTGCACATGGTTTCATTAGAGGAGATCCTCTCCTCCTCCCTTCTCTTATCACTTAGTATTCATCATAGCGCAGCTAGAGCTATTACCTAAAGAGGTGATATTAGTAACTACTTATCTTCTCGTTGCGGCAATCATGCATCTCCCATCGAATATTTAAATTGTCACGGAAAGACGGATTTTGATGCTCACAAATTATACTTTATTTTGTGATTTGGTTCGGACCCTGAACCGAACCGAATCCGGCTGAGGCGATTCGGCATTTCCCAAATGTGCATATATACTAATTATTAAGATTTTTATTGTTACTTGAGAAGGCTGTGTAGAGAATATCTATTAAACATTGACAGACACTACACTTTTCATATCTCCAGAACTCTTTTTCGTGTATACATTCATGGAAAGCAGAGCATTTTTGTTATGAATAACTCCATATTCACACAAGCATTTGAGGATAAAGCAGCCTATTGACTTTGAATCTGATGCAACACTCAAAGGGGCACCATGCTTTTCTAGAAAGTCTAGAATCTTCTCGAAGCTTCTACATCCAAGAACCTAGGAAATATGCATCAAAATCTGTAATATGAAACCCATTGAATATGCATCAATATCACTGCTCTTATAAATACTACCAGTAAGTAAACTGATCATAACATATCACTCCTACAGCTTATTCTCCTCTACAAGCTGGGGTTGGCCCCTACGGGCGATAAACTGCTTGAAATGCGTGCGGCGTCTCCTTTCTCGTACATGGCCCATCCAGAGCACGAGAGAGAGCAGCACTGAAGCAGAGAAGACGATGAGGCTACAATACATTCGTTTGCTGTAAAGCTCGAGTCCAGGGCAGTGATCGGCGACTATGAAGCTGAAAGTTTCTCTTGCAAAGCTGCAATTGGTCAGCATTACAAGGAATGGAGAATACTGGTAGAGCCTCTTGCTCGTGTTGGCGGCCACTATCATCTGATCGTAGATGCCCGGTGTGATGCGGCCGGCGGTTGAGCACATCTTCTTGCCGGAGATGACCTTGGTTTTGCATATGAACCCTTTCCATGCCTACATTTAAAAGTATGTATGCTTGGGTGTTCAGAAAAACTTACATTGCAAGCAATACATTACATGAATTGAAATTGTATGTGAACCCGGTTTAGAAGAGATATCTAATTGTTGAAAACATTAATTTAAACCGGGTTCACATACAATTTCAATACATGTAAATTAATGTTTTCACACCAAACAAATATCAAGATATGGGGGGGGGGGGGGGGGTATGAAAACATTAATCTACTTGTGGTAGACTAGTGGTAGACATTAGTGCTATGAACCATCGTTCCTGAACGCCAAATCTCACCTAAAGAACTTCATCCTTTTTTATGTTCAAAACAAGTTTTTTTTTCTAGGTGGCGGTCATAACCGTTGCCAGGCAAAATATCTGCTTGAAGACTCTTTATTAAGGAGGTCGGGTGTTCGATCCCCGACCTCAACAACCAGATGTGCCCTGTGGTGGGACCGGAGACGGGTTGAGGTGTGCGGACTGCATAAAAATGCACTTTCATGATGCAGGACAAGCGTCACACCTGTCTGCAGACCTGGAGTACCACCAGGGGCCCGCCTTGGAGCCTACCAAGGCGACTTTATCAAGGTTGCAGCCCGTACACCCCAACCCGTCAACGGTCCCACCACAGGACACAACGGATTGTTGAGGATGGGGATAGAACACCCGACCTCCTTGATAAAGTGTCTTCAAGCAAACTCTTATCACCAACTGAGCTGCAAGTGTTGGCGTTTTTGTCCAAACTCACCGGAGCAAAAACGCAGCGTCAAACTGAGCCTTTGAAGAAAATTTTAATGGCTGAGGGTGGTTCATTTCATCACTAAACAAGCAAACATAAAAATATGTAAAGTTTGAACAAACATGAATTGGTTTTTGTTAACAATGCAACATCTAGCTTGCAAATAATACATTACCTGGGGGTTAAATTACATTTGAATCCGGTTTAGAAGATATTCCAATGGTTGTGGGGCTCATTTCATCACACCAACCAACTAACATACAAATAAAAGAAGTGCAGCCCATCCCGCAAGGGTCCGGGGAAGGGTCGTACCACAAAGGTGAAATGTAGGTAAATCTTACCCTGCATTTTTGCAAGAGGCTGCTTCCAGGACTCGAACCCGTGACCTCAAGGTCACACGGCGACAACTTAACCGATGCGCCAACCAACTAGTATTGTTAAAAATGTTTAAGTGTGAAGAGGGCGGTTTGGATACACAGACCGCACAGATCGCGCAGATAGAGGGAAACCGCGCAAATAGCGCAGACCGAGCAAGTCGCACAGCTTGGTTCTCAGTTCGCTTGGTTGTTCCTTGGCCATCTGAAGTACGCGCGGTCTGATACGGTTGTCCGCACAGCTGTGCGGCTAGATGTTAACTGACCGCGCGGTCTGGTTTCTGGCAGACCACTAGTTGTGTGGTTAGAAGTTTTTATCCGCCTTTCTGTTGGGTGTTTTCCTATCCTCTTAAACGGTGACTGCATTCCCCTACCCTCCTATAAATAGGGGCCCTGACCCCGTTATTCGTAACTGGAAGTGTGAGAACTGTAGCTTGGGTTAAATTTGCGGTTAAAATTTTCTAATCGAACGACAAAGAGAAGTAACCTGTGTAGCTGTGTTGCAGACTGTGCGGCTAGCACTGGACGACTAGGCGACTAGTTATGGCGGTCTGTCAGTGAAGTCTTAGTGTGGAAAGCGGTAGCAGTCGGCGGTTAAGCGGCTAGGTCGCAGGCTAAGTGACTACTTCAGTATCTTCTTCCTTAACAATTCGCAAGTTGTTCAATAAGTCAGTCCGCCCGTTCCGTGCGGGTTGACTATTTTCAAGTTTAGTATAGCAGTGTCTGTTCGCGCGGCTTCTACGGTTGGGCGATTTCAGCGGTCAGGTGACCAGAAGTGCGGACAGGTGGTTATCCAGCAGTTTCCAATAAGGCAGTACGCTCGACCTCGAGGTTACAGTTGCGGACAAGCGTCTAGGCGGTGTTAGTCTTCAGTCTGTCAGTTTTGTACTTGTCTATTTTTCCTTTTATTTCCATCGGATGCATTGCAAAATCATGTCTAGCAATGTATGTCTCGCCTTGTAAAGTTGAAAATAATACAAGTGTTGTTCTTGCCTCTTCTATCTGTTAGTGGTTTACTTTACTTGATTGGTTGAGAGCGGTCCTGCGACCTCCCCTTCGTAAAATTTCACCGGCATCCTACATGCTAGTGTTACGTGCCTCTTTGGTGGTTTGTCGGAGGGATGCGGAGATGCGGATGGAGGTGGGGATATAAGGGGTGTTAGCCCTAGAAATGGTGGAGGAGATGAGAGAAGAAGAAAATCCTAGAGGGTGGAGGAAGGAGAGAAGAATTAGAGAGAGAAAGAGAGGAAGTTAGAGAGATAAAAAGAGCTTTTGATTCACTTATTGCTTCCTTACAATGACCCCCCATGAGTTCCCGATACAACACTACTCAACAAAATAATAATAATAACAACGCACGATAACTGACAGCTGATCCGTAACAGCTAAGTCTCATATCTTTGAAAATAGGTAAGAGCTACCGATGATGAGGATGATTTTTGATAAAAATTTGATTTTCTAAAACTTATTATTCTAATCATCTCACATGCTAATCTATAAACCTAGATTCAGTCATAAATATATGGAGATAAATATAAATATATTGATAGATAAATATATTTATACACGCAAACCTACACCCGTGTGCATAAATTTATAAGCTTATAAACTGGGTTTAATCAATCAATGATAGTTTACCTAAAGTTTGAAGCGACTTATGATTAAGCGTAGCTCGTTAGTCTAATCATCAACTTAATTCTGCGCTTATCAAGCCAATATGGCCTGATACTATTTTTCAAGCAACCTTTAAACTTGGAGTTAAATTGAACTGACTTTGCAAGATTAAAGCTAACTCAAAATCTGATATTGATGGAAGCTTGTTATGAGCAGAGAATTGATTCTATTTGGAAGCAATATTCAGTTCCATGGCGACTAGTTCTGGCGGTCTGTCAGTGAAGTTTGTTATGCACCTCGTGCACATTAGGTACATTTGAACACAATGCTTTCATTATGGATTTCATAGATCTTTGAGAAATATGTGAAGTAAACAAATGCCTTAAGAAATACCTGAGGCGCATCATCAAAGTTAACTTCGCTGGGAAGGCATTTTCGCTCTCTCAAATCGGGCGCGTAAGGATTGCAAAGCATTGGCATCAGAGGCCCGGACTGGTTGTAGTTGAGGGGAGAAGCTGGAGGACGGAAATCTGCGTTAGAGATGTTGGCTATGACATCATTCACAACATTTGTCAGCTCCAAAACTAGTTCCTTCCTCCGCAACAGAGATTCGGCGACGGTTGCAGAATCAACACAGGGGAGAATGTCATCAAGGGCCGTGCCTGCGTGAGGTTTAAGAACCCACTCATCCATTGCAACGCAAGTGTCGCCCACCACGCTGTAAAATGGAATGGAAAATCGGTTAAAATTATGGCGAAAATCATTTTGATATGATAAAAGTGCTCCTGGTATCAGTTGGTTCTCAACAAGGCGATTATTTGAACTTATATTTTAGGCTCTTAATGAGTAACAAGGAGCTTATTATGATAATATAGAGACGTTTTAATCATACAGAAGGAGAAGTTTTACACTATATTTTCAACAATGCAAATCGTTTGTCGCATCATTTGCAAAAATCTAAAAAAACAAGGTTTAATCTGGAAACAAGTGACAATGAAACTAACAAGTGACAATGAAACTTCAGGAATGTAGGAGCAGTCTAACATGTAAATACATAGGTGTCCAGTAAGTACATATTACGAATCTTGCTAGGTTTCGGTTAACATGCACAAAAAATTCTTAGGTTTTTCCTTCAAGCAGTCAAGATATAGAGGTAACTAACATATGGAAATGGCTTACATTGTAATGATATTTATCAAATACAATGTTGTGTCAATATTAAATTGATACTTGCAGAATTCAAGGAACCAAACAACTGAAATTTACATGTGCTACTTACTTGTGCAGAAGACCAAGAACACCGCACAATATAAATGCCGCGGCAATAAGAATCCATCCAATGAGAACCAAACTGCAAAAGTCAACCATTAAATTCATCTGAATTCTTCCTTATGCAAAGAAAACTAAAAGTAAAGGAGGCTTCCAGACAATCAAACAGCAACAACAACACTCAAGCCTTCATCCCACCATAATGGGGCCGGTTATATGGAGATCCTTTGTCACCATTGCGCTCTATCTTTAGTCATAATATCGCCCATGCCTAAGTGCACGATGAATTACCTTATAGTTTCATTCCAAGTCATTTTTGGTCTACCCCTCCCCGTTTAACATGCCTAGTGGCTAAACTTGCACAACGTCAAACCGGTGCTTCTAATGGTCTCCTTTGTACGTGTCTGAACCATCTTAATCGAGTTTCTGACATCTTATCTACAATTGCTGCCACTCCCATCTTAGGGTCTGTTTGGCGCAGCTCTGGCGGCTGGAGAATCTCTATTCCAGCCGTCATAGCTGTTTTTTAACTGTTTGGGACAGCTCCTTAACAACAGCTTTTCAGAAATCTGGAGCTGTTTTGCAACTCTTCAGAAATCTCCCCCCCCCCCCCGCCAGCTTCAGCTTCCGCAAAATAGCTTTCTCTCTCACAGGTTTTGAAAATCTAATGGTTTCTTCAGTTGGAACATGCTCAGAGGTCGGACGGCCTTCCTCCGGCGATTTCGAGCCCCGGACGGCCTTCCTCCGGCGATTCCGAGCCCCCGACGGCCTTTTTCCGGCGATTCCGAGCGCACTTCTGCACAGAACACCCAAACACTCTCCAGCTTTTCAAAACTGATCCCCAAAGATCTATTTTAAAACAGCTCTATCCGAACAACAGCTTTTCAATCCGCCAGAGCTGTCCCAAACAGAGCCTTAATCCGTGAAGACAATCAAAACAAAAATACATTTACAAAGACACCAGCTAGATTTGGCAACTCATAAATCTTACCAGTAGACAAGGAATTGCTGTCCTAGTATGGAGAACACTGCCAAGACAAATTATGATAATTCAATTATGAAAGAACATAAACAGATATATCTTGTCGATATCAAAATCGTCATGCTTACATAATCCAAGAAATACCAAAAGAAGCATGGCGGCCGAACCTATTATCAAGTCTATTCGCCTGCAACAAAACAGAAATCAAGGTTAGCAACCAAATGCAGATCAATCAAAAGATCATTGCGTGATTTTTTGAGTATTTGGCGAATTAAAAGTAAAAAAAATTCCACACTACATCAGTGGCTTACATGGAAACCGATACAAGACCTTTCTAAATCAATAAATTGATATCCAACCCTTCACATTCAGCGTCCGACTTCCCATCTTCGGCTTTCCAGATATAAAGTACTTCAAGTAGATATAAGGCAGAGCATTATTTCATTCCCCAACCAAATCCACACTCAAAATGATGGTTCTTTTATTCATGTCTAAAGTTGGTGTGAATATAAAGCCAATCATGCTTTGCAGGGCCACTTAAGAATGCTTAGGACGGTGGCGGTTTTATTACGTAGTGTGAAACTGTGGTAGTAAAATGAGCGGCGGCAAAGTGCCAACAATTGGCTCGCTTGTTGCAGCATTTTAGCTACAAAACGTCATTTGGGCGTGGGAGCGGAGAGCGAACGCGAAAAGCTGCGCGTGACAGCGTTTCAAACCCAAAAAAGTGTCACGCTGGAGTCTTGGCATTCACGGCCAGATCAATTCAAAGATAACTACAATCATCAGTAATATTTTTGCCCGGGGGCGATGAGGCAAAACCCTCTATCAAAATTGAGCCCTAGTTGCAAACAACCATAATGTATTCCACCAATATAAAAAATCTCATCATCTTATTTGAGTTAAATATACTAGATGATCATAGAATAGTTTATACAATGATGAAACTAGCTAAAATTTAATATGAAAGTTTTTCACCAGCTCGTAAAATGATTTGCGCATAATCCCTTAGCGCGGCGGTTTTTTGAATATGGATCGATTTGACGAGTGTAGAACTATTTTAAAACATGTAAGATAGATGAGGGACAATTTCCTTACACTGTCTTCAGAAAATTATCACTGTTCCTAGAATTCATGGATGTCCTGGAAGAAAGCTCCTCTGCTGATATGGTAACTCTTTTGACTGTATCACCAACCTTAGCCTGCAGATCAACCGGAAGGAAAACTCGGTGCACACTAATGTTCTTCGCGCGAGCCATATTGCTCGACAAATTTTGAAGGTTGTTCGCAATAAAATTCGACTGGCCCTTGACATAATCGAACACATTTATAGTGTTATTGTGGAACTTCCCTTGATTGATGTACAGAATAATGCATCCAACACTGCAAATTTTTGGGAAAATGAAACAACAAATTTAGAACTATAGCACATGTAAGCTCAAGAAGATCATTATATTGCTCTGTTTGAGACCAAGGTTGTCAGGATCGCGATCCAGATCATTACGATCCTACGATCCAGATTTTGTAAATCGATCCTGATTTTGTAAAGTGATTCTTGATTCAATCCTACTATCATATCCGATCCTACCTCAAAACGATCTCATCTACGATCTCAATCCTGACAACCTTGTTTGAGACAACTCTGTGGGGTTTCAGCGGTGGCGGTGCGAAATTGTGGCAGTAAAACCAATCAGTGGTGACAATTTATCAGTGTTTGGAACTTCAGTGATAGTTTCTTTGGCTCAAATTCCATCTTTTGGGGTCTAGGATCGCACGGCTGCTAATGCTTAACAACACTTGCACCATTGCACGAATGTCTACAGTTTTTTATAACTGAGCTCACAATTTTCACAGTTCTTCCACCGCTCCCACAAACATGGCTGAAGTAAAATGATGGAGAAATGGAGCTTACATTGATGTGCAAGTGAATATTATGAGCACTGTAAGAGAGAGTGCGAAGCCAGAGCGAGAATAGTAGTATCTTTGCCGCCGGCACAAGCAAGAACAGCAGAAGATGAACAGCAAGACCATTCCAAAACCAGTAAACCATGCAATGGCAATGGAAAAGAATGGAACAGCCGTAAAAGCAGCAGACTGCAACAAAAATAGTTTTAACACTTCAATCTTCTACATTTTCTACATAATTTTGAACAAATATCACTCCAAAAAAGAGGGTATGAGGGGCGAAGAAGCTTACAGCCCAGTAATGCTCATCACTTATATTCCAACCACCCCTGTAGTAGTTGAAAAAATTCGTAGGGTCTTTCCTCTTAGTTCTCTCAGAAGCCAATGCAAGAGAGGTGTTCTCCATTGAAGGGTTTTGAGTCGAGTGAAGAGTGGAATCCTCCTCAGCAGAGAACCTCCATGGAAATGCTCCATCCTTCGATCCCCCTATCGTTGAAACGGAGAGAACAGAGTCATTAGTTGAAACTCCATTGAAAATGTCGCAGCTTTAAGATGAAAAAAAAACAGAACAGAACAAAAGAGGGGAAAATGTTTGCTGGAGAAGGCGAAGCACCTGATAAGCTTGAGAGGTGGAGCACTGCAGCAGCATGACCGAAATGAAGCAGAATAGTAGAAGATGAAACAGAGAGAACGGAGTCATTAGTTGAAACTCCATTGAAAATGCCGCAGCTTTAAGATGAAAAAAAAACAGAACAGAACAGAACATAAGAGGGGAAAACAAACTGGAGAAGGAGAAGCACCTGATAAGCTTGGGCGGTGGAGAGCGGCATGACCGAAATGAACAGTGGAGAATACGAAGAGAAGCAGAACAGGAAGGATTTGAGGGAGACGACGCCTTGTCATAGAGAAAAAAGGCATTGATTTTGATCCAAAAACAGGTGGCAATGGCGTTCTTTCTTGCCGGGGGCCTTCAGACCAGACTATTAGGGAGGGTTCTGCGCTTCACGGGCTCTACTTTTTCGGCATCTGGTTCACGAGCTCGGAGAAGAAGAGAGAAAGACAAAAATATAATGGGGCCGGCAACTAAAAGCTAAGCAGAGTTTGCTATTTCCGTCGTCGCGTTTAATCGTTTTTCCATGGCGGTCACTCCGTCTACACTAACGGCTATAATGCTGTAACCAGTCCTTCCATCTTCGGTGAACAATGAATAATAGCGCGATTAAGCAGAGTTGAAACGTATTTGCAGCTGAAATTTATTGGATATTTAATGTAAAACAAATTAATATCCCTGCTGTTCGTGCGGCTCTAATGCTGTAAATAGTCCTTCCATCTTCGTCTCTATATGCGTCTTCCTACTGTACTGTAGAGAAGGCCATAACCTCCTAGATTAAGATAACTAATTGGTTAGAATTAACTAAGCAGTAAAAACATTCTTATTGTTAGGAAAAATGACGCCCAAGAACGCACAAGAATCGCAGAAAACAAGCACACAGCACAAGGATTTTTAACGTGAAAAAACTCTAAAATCTGGGAAAAAAATCACGACTATCCGCGTCTAGAAAATTCATTATGAAGAACGATCAACAGTATACCGCTTCTCTTCCTTCCGTTTTTCACACACCGAAAGAGGCCTTTTCCAGTAAGGTTCCACAAATTAACACTTATTATTCTCTAAAGTCTAAACAGCCTTTAAAAAATAGGGCCCGCCATGGCCGCCAACTGGACTTTCTTATAGATCTCCACCAATCACAAACAACAGAAGCCTGTAATTTTGTGGGGTCCACGGTGCACAAAAAATTTATGCACCGTGGCCCCGCCTGCTCGCGCGTTTTCATTGACCGAGTGGATCTTCTGCGGACCAAATTTTTTTTTCAGGGATCGGATATTTCTCTCCCTTGGAATGAATGGCGCTGCTTTTGATGTGATTATCTGGATTGTTCGATTGTTGGTGTGCTTATAGTAAATCCTTTCGAGTTCTGCCGTTTAGTTGGCTGTGATCTCTTTTTGGCCGTTGGATTGTGTGTGGATGTGACGCCCCTCTACAAGAGAATAGCAGTATTTTTTGCGTAATTGAAGGGCTAAGATTATTTTGAAGGTCCTAACTGAGAACCACGACCAGTGGCTGGGATAATTTTGATAGCCTAATGCATATATGACCAAAATGCCCTGCTATTTTCAGATTAAAAAGGGGAAATTTATGGGCAAAATGCTTTTGGGTGCAAAATGCCATGTTAATGAGTTTAGGAGATGTAACGTGTCAAAACTAAATCACAAAAATATGCAAAGGTGAGGAGATAGAGATGGCGGTTGTTGAGGCGGTGGTGCCAAGGGTGAGGAGATAGAGATGGCGGTTGTTGAGGCGGTGGTGCCAAGGACCACTTTAGAGGAGACGGATATTTGGGGGAAGCCACATTGTTGGTGTAGATGGTCGCGTGGTCGCAATGCATATAGTGGCGGTGCAATGTGGGTGACGATTGTTGTGGGGGCACGAGAGCATCGATATGAACTTAGGTAAAGCAATTAGGGCGGTGGAAGTCACAGGAGTCATGGAATCGACAACGAGAGCATAGTATCCAACCCGTGCAATTTGAGCTTAAGGGAGCGGTGAGTCTCATCTGCCACTTAGCCTCGTATGCTGCCAACCCTTTGTTGGGAATGCGAGCAATCAATCCCGACCAGAGCACCTGTTTTAAATTTTAGGCGAGCAACCCGCGCGACCGCATTGAGCGGTATGCCATCGAAACAAAATAACACAATGCAAAAAGAATAAAAGCACACAGAGATTTTAACGTGGAAAACCCAATTGGGTGAAAAACCACGGGACGTTCGGAGTCCAACCCGGAAAGCCTCCACTAAAAGTGTGTGAAAAACACACGCACGGATTACAGGCTTTCCCTCCACCGATCCACAAAGGATCTTCACCAGCTTCACACTACACAATACAATAAATAGTAACAGAAAAATTGCAAGTTACCGACCGGCGGATGAGACAGATTACACAAATCCTCTCCAAGATGCCTCTTCGAATCCTTGCCAATATCTGCTCCAGATCCAATCCGTGTAGGCGAAGTACTCCTTGTCAACGTCGTACAACAACGTCTGAAAGCTCTTCCAAACTAAGACGATTGCCGCAAATGTCTCTCTAGAAATCTTTCAATGCTTGAGTTTGGAGAGAAGTGGATGCTTTACCCCTCCTCCTTCATCCCTATTTATAGGGCCAAAATCAAGGAGGTAGGTGTGGTAGATGACATGTGGATGAAGCTTCCATGAAGCTTCTCTTGGTCAAAAACACATGTCATGAAACTTCCTTTGGACAATTTCCTAGAAGCTTCCTTTAAGAGCACATGTTGAATTCCAAGTCAAAGACGGCTAACCCTTTTCATACTTGTCATGAAACACATCAAAGTTGGATAACCTCTTTCACACTTAGGAGGAAATTATCTTAACACCCTTGACTGAGTTGCAGATGATCAAAGCAAGCCATCGATATCATGTGTGTATGCGGGACAATTACACACACTGTTGGAAGACTTTCAGAGGAATACAATGTGTTTAGAAAACCAGCCGAGAGCAGGTCGCTTTGACTCGAACTTGAACATCTTTGGCGGGACCTCTGTGCACTTCCTCGCGCGTCTTCATTTTTTATATCAGTTGTGGCATATGTTTGAGGTCAATAGTAGAGTCTATGGCAGCTTGCATACTTGTTCATTTAGGGGTTGTTTTGAGGGTTGACTCTGATTGTCCCACAGTTCCTCATCACTTTCATAAAATCATCTTGCTTTGAATACATATATTTTTTTTTAAAAAAAAACATGTAGGAAGCTTGGGTTGAAAATAATAGCAGCCGCAGTATCATAGTCAGCAAGCAGTGACCAAGTTTAGGTTGTATTAATCACAAGGAGCCGAGCCAAACAATAGGTTTGACATATCTACTTATCTACACTTTCGTCCCAACATATTTACATCTGAATAAAAATTTCATTTATTTATTTATATATTATTAATAACACACGGAACCAACCATATCATTATCATCCATACCTTGTAAACAAAATCAATATATAAGATAATGATGACAAAGAAACGCTGCACGTATTTTACACATCTTAATATCATGACATGTGTCTATTTCAGGACTTTGTCGGAGGTAGCAATGAAGATGGAGATACAAGAAAAGCTGAGTGATATTTAGGGTCTGTTTGGGAGGACTTATTTTCACCGGTCAAGCGATTGCGCATGAACCGGACCTTAAGTCCCCCCAAACGGAGCCTTAATATTGATTTGAGGAGTTATAATCACTAATCTCAACTCATAACCCTAAAAATGAGAGAGAAAAGGAGAAACTTTTTTAGAAAAATGCCACGGTGCATAATATTATGTTTATTTTAAGAACGGTTGATTTTCTAAAAAGTCAAAATATCTCCTTTTGGATGAGCAACATTATCCACTGATAGAGAAAACAAACATAATATTATACATGATGACGGATAGGAGATAAAAAAAACCTTCCCAAACAGAGCCTAAAGAGAAGGGGAATAATTTAAAGGAGAAGAAATGTGAAACATTAAAACACTAACGCTAATAATCAATAACTACGACTCAACTCGTACAACTTGATTCTGATACTTAAAGACCCATAACAGATTATTATTACTATCATTGCATGTCATTAGTTACCCAAACTTTTCATGGGAGTTAGCATAATTATAGATTGCACCCCTCTATCTATTGAAATTATAAATCTCTCTCCTATAATTTTATATTTTATAATATGCATGCAGAATAATATTCCGACAATGAGCTTTTTTTTATGCATGCATGTTATGAACAGTCAGAGGAGAGATTAATATAATTTCAAAAATAATTTAGAGCACAACCTATAGTTTTGCAAGCAGCCCGATTATATAAACGTTTATCTATTCTGAAATATATACACAGATGAAAGTTGAAACATGACGGCAAGCAATAGGTTGCCTTTGATTCAAACTCTCACACTAGAGTGACATCTATAACTAGCTATATAACAGGATCGGCCCTTCGCCACCCGGACGGACTCGGTTTAACATCACAGCACGAAGGAGTGCCTAAAGACATCCGTGGAGTTCGGCTGACGAATATCGATCTCTCTTCGGTGCATCGCTCGCAAGAACTCGTCCGAGCATAGGTTTCCATCATTGTTTGAATCAAAAACGTGGAAAATAATGTCGACCGCGCCGTGGCTCAAAGAGATCCCGCAGACCTGCGAATGTGAGAGACGGCAACCATGAATCAGTACGCTAAAGATCAATCAACACACGTTGAAATCAAAATAGAATCATACTTGGGAAGAGGCTCTCATGAAATCCTCCTTGGCCAGGAAGCCGTTGGCTTCTCCGAAACTGAAAATGGCGAAGGACAGCAGGTGCAGATACTTCCTTAAAACTGCGAAGGCCTTGAATTCCTGCAGTTTGTACATGGAAACGGTGGGAAAAGGAATTGACATAGAATTGTAGTGTGACAGTCACAAGGCCGTATGGTACCAACCTCGAAGGAAATGCGTATATCCTTCAGATGCGGGTCGTTGCCCAGCACATCAACTCTATCAAGGAACTTGTTTATATGGTTAATGTTGGCCGAAGCGACCATCGACAGGGCAAAGTCAGTGGCAGAAATTTTTCCTTCGGATTTGACATCATAATGGTCAAACTCCAAGCGCAAAATCTAAAAAAAAAAATTTATATAATTGTTTTAAAATGTTCAATTAATATGAGCCAAATATTTAGGTGCATACTCGAACCTTAAATACAGTGCATCACTCGTACAACAGTCTGATCTGTGATCCTACGGCGGAGCATTTTTTGACAAAAATAAGGCGTATTGAAATACAATCATATTTATTGATATACAATCGTATTTCGATCAATCATGATTTCTTGTAGGAACCGACGGTCTGATAGCGCTTAACACACGGTGATCGTAAGTAACAGTAACGCACAAAAAATTAGTCCACTAATACCTCTTCCTGCAGATCTCTTAAGAATGCAACAAACTTGTCATGTTTGAGTCGCTCATTTCCATCCTTGCCGAAGAAATATTCGACCACTCCTGCATTTTCAACCGAGTCTCGAGCTTTAAGAACGGTGCGTAGACCGTTTCTGTGGGATGCGCCCTGTCTATTATTGGCGCGCATAAATGCCATCACCTTTTTAAACTCCTCCTTTTCAATCTCCCTGAACAAGAATTTAAAAAAAAATCAATGATGAAAGCTTTTATAGAGAAGTTCCCTATTGGAGTAAGAAAGTGATGATGAACAAGATTACTCACTAAGTGAGGGTATTAATCTGCACTTGAACAAGAATGTTTTAACTGCATGTAAATTTTCCAAGTAAATAACAAAACAGTACATACAAAATTTACTGTTTGCCAACAAATAAGTACAACTAATAAGAAAAAAATGTATAGTAGTAAGTCCTAAATAATAAAGGGGTAGACCCACTGCGATGCAATGTTGAGATTTTCTATAGTACACTTTATTTTTATTTTTTACCCATTTGCCTCCATCAATGCGGGATAGAGGTAGGAGAGAGAGGAGATGACAAGGGAGGAAGAAAGAAGGCACAAATGCAGGGCAGGCTCCTGCAAATGAGCTCTAAAAACAAAAAACTTCTTCACTTAAACCTGATAGCCCCCCACCACTCTGTTCGTTTGCATAGATTCAGTGTTTACACATTTCACGCCATGCTTCGATAAGGAAACATCTACTACATTTCCTCACCCCAAGCTTCACCTATTTAGCACCATAAGGTACTTAGGCTCTGTTTGGCGGGGTGTTTCACTCCGGTGAGTTTGGACAAAAACATCACCATCATATAATATATGTTTGGCATGACAACAATTACGGCTGCCACCAAGAAAAAATACAACTTTGAACAAAAAAGTGGATGAAGTTCCTTAGGTGAGGTGGGACATTCACGAACCACAGTTCATAACCATAGAATTCATGACTGCCAACACCGTGCCAAACGGAACCTAAGGGATAACATCGAGTTGCGCTCAAGAGGAAACAAATGGAAAATGGGGATTTATAAAGCCAATAACAGATAATTGGGATAGAACTACTAATGATGATAAAAATACAATGTGAATATATAGAAAAAGTATAACAGCGAATAATATATGTGACAAGTACCTACCCACTATTGTCAAGATCGAACATTTTAAAAGCGGCACTGAAGCTTGACTCTGAGATGCTTAGCAGAGTAACAAAAAAGATGTACCTATACAGAAAAAAGAAATACAAGGAAAAAATGATTACAAAGAGAAATTTGGATTATGTTCTCAGTATTCACAGAAAAATATAACTGAGTTAGTGTAATGAAATGAGCTCAACGAGAAGATAACTTCATCTTACTCTGGAAAGGAGATTAATCCATCGTTGTTAGTGTCGAAGAGTAGAAAAAGTGGGGATGGAGCGCAGTGTAACACGCCAGGACTACGTTCCCCTCTAAAAAATCCTTCTCTAACGATACTTGACTCAGATGGGGGGAAGACTGGAACTACCGCTCTCATCAAATCTGCGGGAGACATGAACATCTCACCTTCTGGGCTCCGGAAAGATGCAAAGTACTCGTAAATCTGGAGACAGGAATAAATTTAAATGCTCTATGAGACATACTTATCTAAATAGCAATGTGGAACTTTTAAGCTTAGATAGTCATGCCTAGTCATAGAAAAGAATCGAGCCACCCAAGAAAAAAAAAATCTGATTTTTGACTTTATGAAAAGCTTAAATGGGGAAAAACATTAAACCATCCCAGGGTCGTGCGGGACTGCCACTGATACGAACAGCCTGCAACACCAATGATCACCAGTGATGGACCGGATTTTCTTGTTAAAATTATCAAAGATTGGTATAAACTCGTCAATCCGCAGCGATGATTTGGACAACTCAATCAATGATAGATAATGAGACATATTTATGGTAGCATAGGAGGAAGGATTGGATATAGTAGAAGAATAGAAGATAGTCATGTTCTGCAAAGTAATAAAAAAATCCGCCACGTTGAAAGAAGTAGGCTCTTCACAGCAGGAAAACTGGTTATGCACTCTCAAAGGAAGTAGTTTCTATTCGGTAGAAGAACGTAGGCTCTATTATACCAGGCTATGTGAAGTGATGAAGCTTCCAGAAGCTTGTGGGCTGCCATGAAGAGGAGAGGAGCGTGATTCATTATGTGAAAGGAGTGAGATCCGGCTTGTAATGTGAAGCAACAAGATCCTCAAGAACTCCGCGAACAACGACAACAACAAAGGAGGAAAATGACGGAGACAACAACGAGTGAAAACAAGAAGTCTGACGGAGACAACATGAAAAGGAGCACAGTAGATACAATGTCAATGATTGGAGACTTGGAGGGGAGCGAAGGGTGCAAGAGGACGACAACAAAACGTAGTCAGCACAGGAGGCTCTGTGAGGAAATGACCAGATGCATCAATGAGATTATCAATGAGATTATGAGAAAGAAGACGATGTGACTAGATGCGTTAAAAGAAGTGATGCGGGCTTGATACCACGCGAGAGTAAAATAACACTGAATTGAATGAATGAAATAGATTGCAATTGAGTATTATATACTCAGTAAGGCAAATGAAGAACCTTAAGGGAATATTCTCCAACACTTAAAAGAGAAAAACATCTAACATGTAGAAAAATCAAGGTTCTCAAAACAGCAATATGTTGAAGTACCTTTTCAGGTGGACTCAGCAACCTCATTCGTTTTTCATATTTGAAGAATACCCTTCTTCGAAATGAATCTGAAACAAAGAGCACAATAATTTACCTCCTAAATGAAGTATGTCCTTCAAACTATAAAAAGGAAAAAACTCAAAATTAACCTTCAAGATTATAGATATTAGTTTCAAACTCTTCAATGATGTTTAATAGCCCATATAATCTACCTTTCATATTTACTCTTTTCTTTAGCAAGTACTTCTATGAAAGCTGTGGCTATTGTCGAACCCCCAATTTCGATTAACACGAATGAAGATACAATATACTGAGGTATATTTGATATCCACCTCTTAAGAGATGTCATAAAGACTCACTACCACCCATGATATCAGTGAGAGTGGGAGGTACAAAATTACAGAAATGCTCTAGGGCAACATAGACAGATGCGTGGCCAGCCTGAGGAGTCGTCTTCGACGGTTCGCATCATTCTGCTAACTAAATAGCTTATATAAGTTGTAAAAAAATACCATGATTTATATATTTTGCAACCCAAGCATATTGGAAATAGTTCAACTCCAAGATATTAATGTTAAGAGATATTGGCACAATGTGCAACAATCGCTGTTGCATTCAACTCCCGGTCAAGAGGTCTCCTTCTCAAGAGTGGCACTTCCTCCTCCATCCCATCAACAGATTTAAAAAGGCGGTGTTTGGTTAGGCTTTTAGGCTGTGGTGCGGCGGAAACGCACCAACATTTTGGCAAGAAGCTGCGTTTGGTGCGGCTTATTTTGAAAATAGCTTAAGTTAAATAAGTTGCTTATAGTTCAACTCCCCGCCGCAAAAAATTCCTCCGGTCCGACCGCAGCTGTTCAACTTTTCGCCTCTACTGCGCAACAATCTTCTCCGGCGTGACGATTTTTCTCCTCGACACCCCTCTACTTTCCATCCTCCGACACCACCGGCCATGGCAGAAATCAGAAGCTTGGTGAAGGACAATCCCACTTCTCCACCGCAGCTGTTGCGGTCTCCGCCTCTCGATTCCTCCCGATCAAAGCCGTATGACGACGGCGACGCGAAGTGACGGGGAAATCCTAGCGACAACTACGAAATCAAAAGTAATGACGGCGGTGACACCCTAGCACCTGGATCTCCTCGATTCCTCATCACTGATGGCTGCGAAACCCTAGTTTTGCTTCTTCAGTGACGATGTCGTAGATTCCTGATCTCTGTCGTGAGGTATCCTCCTTCCTCCTCATTTTTTTTTGCTTATGCAGCTATTCTCATTCAAGAAAATTCAGGAACTAGTTCAGAGTTATGATTTTTGGTTTATGAGTTCATGTTATTAATTAAGATTTCTGATTTAGGAGTAAGAATTTCTGATTTGTGATTTATGAGTTCATATTTATGATTTTTGATTTATGAATTCATGTTATTAGTTAAGATTTATGCTTTGAGTTCAAATTTCTTATTTGTGGTTTATGAGTTTATGTTATTAGTTAAGATTTATGAGTTCAGATTTCTGATTTAGGAGTAATTATTTTATGAAAACAAAATTCACTCAAAACACTGTTTTGTTTCAAACAACTCAACCAAATAAAACCTAAGATTACAGCACCTAAAATACACTCAAAAAACTGTTTCCATTTCATCAAAAAAGTTTCTAAAAAAAACTCTGTTTTTCAGAAAGAACACTTTTCTCAAACTCCATTTTCAATCAGCAGTTTTCCATCAGCAGTTATCCATCAGTAACAACTCAACCAAACAGAACCTAAGATTACAGCACCAACCCTCTTTGTCCAACCGATGTATATAGTAAATAAAATTGCTTCTCATCCTAGCCAGAAGCCCTCTAAAGCTAAAGGAAAAGAAGCTCAAATCCAAGAAGCACAAAAGGAGGCATCTCCAATTCTCCCCATCACCTTTGATTTGTAAGAAAAAAATGACCTAATATAGGGAGTGTGATCTAATATGGAGAGACTAACATCTCGGAGAATCAATTTGGATTCATGCCAGAGAGGTCGACCATGGAAGCTATACATCTCTTGAGGAGACTCATCGACAACTATCGAGAAAGAAAACAATATTTCCATATGCTGTTTATTGATCTTGAGAAGGCTTATGATAGAGTTCCAAGAGAGATTGATGTAGGGTAGGCTATGTATTATGCAATCTAGGTCGACTCGAGTGAGTGGAAACGTGAAAGCTATGATGAGATGCACAAAACTCGCTAGACAATTATTCCAAGTGACGATTCACAACCATGCATAATTAAATTAGACAACAACAATTCTTTTAAGGCGATCAAGCAAGGCTTTCCTCCAAACGGAGGGTCAAATTAAGCACGATGCGAATAGCTCCTTCCTGCAATCAATATTCTTACGGGCAAAATTCCACAATAAATATTTTAAGCAAGTACAAATATCCCAAACAATATCCAAATGCTGAAAACTAAAAATTCATACAACAAACAACTCACAAACAAAGGAATGTTCAAGGCGGGAAAGATCCGGCGGTTTTGGGAGTAGATCCGGGTTGGCGAATCGAGAAGGTGGCTGTCCACGGTGGAAAATGGTTGCAGATGGTTGGAAACGGGTAGATCCGGTAATATTGTGACGGATCCGGGCTTCGGAAGAGGGGATATGAGAGTGGGTGGTAGATCGGGGAGAGTAGTGCTAGATCAAGGTAGATCTAGGATTTTCGGAGTGGTGTGAAGTGGATCCATGAAGGGGAGGTTAGCGGGGTGGTCGGCTAGGGATGGGATGGCCGTGGGGTGGTCGGGTATGGACGGGAAAAGGGAGGTGGAGGGAGCTGGGGCTGGCAGCAGGGCTGGCGGCCGGATCTGGGTGGCCAGGCGGCGACGGAAAGGGGAAGGGAGGCAGGGCGGCGGCCTGCTGCAGGGCTGCAGGTCGGCGGTGATTGGGGGGACGTTTTGCGGGATTCAGGTGGTGGGAAAGGGGGAAAAGGGTTGGAAAATGATGGAGGGGGATAGGGTTTACCTTGGGGATGAAGTTCCACAACTAGAAGTCAACACCTAGGGCTCCACGGCGTCGGCACCGTGCCGTGATCGCGGAGGTCCGGGAATATCTTCTCCAAAACCAGCAATGAGTCTTTCAAAGCCTCAACACTCCTATTTATAATATTCTAACATTAGGGCGACCCGGATTCGACGGCTATGATTGGCCGAAGAATCCACGTGCCAAACATAAGCAAATGAAATTAAAATAACAAAGTTATATATCAAAAAGATTCGCGGCGCGCATCCGGACGCATCCACGGGATCGGATCGTCCCTCCGATCAAGTCTTCCAGCGAGAACAGACGAAAGTGGGCCCCTCCTTGTTATGGGCCGATGGTCTCCCATCAACTCCCCCTGACTGAAAAGAATTCATCTCCGATGAATGGAGAGAATCATACTGTCGTCGAAGCCCAGGGGCGAGTCGGTCCAGCTCAGTAGGTAGAATCCACGTGTCATAAGAGGCGGAGCGGCCTCTCCAACAAACCAGGTAACGGCATGAAAGTCCAGTGGTGGTAGGGACGTACTCATGGGTGACGATATCTGTAATACTCTCAGCAGACTGCTCTCGTGCAGTGGATCCCGGGACGATCAGGCATGCAGGCGGTGTCACCATAGGTGATGGACTCCCAGGGGTGCGAGTAGTAGGGGGCAAGGTCAGTGGCAGAGGTGAGTGGGCCGAAGCTGTAGCTGGTGGTGAGGTGGAGGGGCGGTGATCATTCCGACTCGGGTCCGAATATTCGCGAGGTTCGTAATACGGAGTCAAGTCCTCAATATTGAATACCGGATGGATGCCCATACTTGCGGGGATATTTAGTTCGTAGGCATTTGTCCCGATCCGCTTAATGATCGAGTAGGGACCTATTCGTTTAGCGCTTAGTTTTTTGGCAGGCCCCGGTGGGAGCCTCTCCGCCCGGATTCAGACCATTACCTGCTCGCCTTCGTTGAAAACCTGTTCTCGCCTGCTTAAATCTGCATGGGTTTTACAGCTGTCATTACTTGAAATAATTTGCCGACGGACTGACTCATGTAAATCATGCAAGTGACGTGCAAATGATTCGGCGGACTCGCAAGGACTGGCCTCTAATGGGTAAGGAATGAGGTCAATGAGCTTCTTGGGATCGTACCCTAATACTACGTGAAATGGGCTCAGCCCGATGGACCTATTGACTGAACTATTGTAGGTGAATTCCGCGACAGGAAGGACAGAGTCCCAACTCGCCACATGCTCGCCAACAAGACACCTAAGCAAGTTACCTAGACTGCGGTTCACAACCTCAGTCTGCCCGTCAGTCTGGGGGTGATAGGCAGATGAAAACTTCAGAGTAGTGCCCGTTTTGTACCAGAGGGTCTTCCAAAAGTAGCTCACGAATCTAACATCTCTGTCGGAGACTATGGACTTTGGTAGGTCATGTAGCCTAAAGACGTCCCGAATGAAAATGGAAGCAACACGTAAGGCGTCAGCGGTCCTAGAGCAGGCGATGAAGTGTGCCATCTTGGAAAAATGATCAATGACGACAAAAATGGAGTCGTGCTTTCGAACCGTGCGCGGCAATCCTAGTACAAAGTCCATACTAATATCCTCCCAGGATCTAAGTGGGACCGGCAGGGGTGTATACAATCCTGTGTTTTGTTTAGTTCCCTTCGCAGTCTGACATGTACGACAATGTCGAACAACTCTAGCCACGTCTCTCTTTAGGCCTGGCCAATAAAACCTATCCTCTACGATAGCTATGGACTTATCCCTGCCAAATGCCCGGCAGCTCCGCCCGCATGAAGTTCCCAAATCAGATAGTCACGGTATGATGTGCTTGGGATGCACATGTGGGAACCCCGGTAAAGGTAACCTTCCCAAATCTGGAAGCTGTCGACAGGCTCGGGTGGGTCTCGGGATAAGGCTGCGTATATCTCGCTGAAGTCCGGACATCCTGGGTAGTCAGCAATAATCTGCTCAAGTCCGTCCACGTGGGCTCTCAGGGTCTGCAAAAGGGTGACCCGCTGACTCAACGCATCAGCGGGCTTGTTCTCAACACCGGCGCGATGTTTGAGAACATGGTGGAAATCCTGAAGGTACTCAACCCACTTCGCATGCTTATGTCCCAATTTCTTCTGTGAGTCTAAGTATCGGAGCGCCTGGTGGTCAGAATAGAGAACGAACTCCCGGGGGAAGAGGTAGTGTCTCCAGTATCGCAATGACTGAACGATCGCATAAAACTCCTTATCGTAATTGGAATATTTTTGCTTGGCTTCATTTAACTTCTCGCTGAAGTAGGAGACCGGGTGTCCCTCCTGGCTCAGCACACCGCCGATCCCTACTCCAGAAGCATCACACGCAACCTCAAAAGCCTTGCCAAAATCAGGGAGTCGTAAGACGGGTGCCGTGGTCAACTTCTCCTTAATCTCCTCAAACGCTCGAGTGGCTGCGGGGGTCCACTGAAATTCGCCTTTCTTCAAACAGCTAGTGAACGGGGCCATAATCGAGCTAAATCCTCGAACAAACCGCCTGTAGAAGGTAGCTAGCCCATGGAAGCTGCGGGCCTCGTGAATGGTCGTAAGCAAGGGCCACTCACAAATGGACTTAACTTTTTCAGGGTCGACTGACACTCCTGTGGATGATACGATAAACCCCAAGAACTGTACCGACTCGGCGTAGAACGAACACTTCTTTAGATTCACGAATAGCTTCTCCTTACGAAGGGTCTCGAAAAGGAGCCTCAAGTGCACTAGGTGGTCACCATGGGTCTGAATGTAGATCAGAATATCATCAAAATATACAACTAGGAATTTGCCCATGTAAGACCGTAAGATCTGTGTCATAATCCTCATGAACGTGCTCGGGGCGTTGGACAACCCAAACGGCATGAACAACCACTCATACATGTCATCTTTAGGCTCTATTTGTTTGAGCGTTTTGATACTCCGTTTTGGGCAAACGCCGCCGGAAGGAGGGTAAACAAATGAACCTCCGGCGGCGTTTGCTCCGTTTCCACCCGTCCGCCTTGAGAAACGCCCCAAAAAGCTCCGTTTGGAGCAGCCACCTCCCCCCTCCGGTTCGAACACTCCGTTTCCACCCGCCGGATCGATCTGCCACCGCCGAACCAAATGAAGCCTTAGTCTTAAAGGCCGTTTTCCATTCATCACCCTCCCGTACCCGGATCTGGTGGTACCCACTCCGTAGATCGATCTTGGAAAAGAGTTGGGCACCAGACATGGTATCTAATAAGTCATCAAGACGAGGGATGGGAAACCTGTACCTCACCGTAATCTTATTGATGGCACGGCTATCGATGCACATGCGCCAGCTACCATCCTTCTTGGGGGTAAGAAGGGCGGGAACGGCACAGGGACTCAGGCTCTCCCAGATGAACTGCTTCCGAAGTAGCTCGTCAACCTGCCGCTTGAGCTCGGCGTGCTCATCTGGATTCATACGATAGTGCGGCAGATTTGGGAGAGAAGCTCCTGGAACTAGATCGATCACATGTTGGATATCTCGCAAAGGTGGGAGTTCATCAGGTAACTCCTCCGGCATGATGTCGGTAAACTCCTCAAGTAGGGTCTGGATCTCCGGGGGAAGATCTGGGGTCACTGTCGGGCTCTCAGAAGCCATAGTGGCGGCAACGATGTAAAATACCCCGGCATCCCTGCTCTCCCGCAAGAACTCACTACACCGCAGGAGATTCAGTGGTCGCGACGATATGGTGCTCGGGGAGGGCTCAATCGGGCCCTTGGATTTCTCCTTGGGCCGGGTTGGGGACAGCGTGATCTTCTTACCTTTATCGAAGAATGTATATGTGTTCGACCGGCCGTAGCTCGTGACATCGCGGTCGTATAACCAGGGTCGCCCCAATAACACGTGGGCAACGTCCATAGGAATGACGTCACACCACACGTGATCCTCAAATGTAGCAAGCCGAATAGGAATGAGGCACCGCTGTGTCACCTGGATGGCGGTTTTGTCTACCCAAATAACTCGATACGGGTGAGGGTGGGGCTCCGCCTTCACTTGCATACGCTCTAAACCACTCTGGGCCACGATATTGACACAACTCCCACTATCAATGGCTAGTTTGCAGGGTCCGCCTGTGCTAGGAAAATACGTGTAGAAGATAATGGTGCGGCGCCAATCCTAGTCTGCACGGGGGGTATGTAGGAGGCGTCGTACTACGCCCATCTCTAGGGATCTCTCGGCCTCGCTCTCCCACCCCTCCTCGACCGCAGCTTTGACCTCCTCAGTGACATCCTCGGCTCCCTCTAGGCCCGGCTCTTCCTCTCCCTCGACTAGCAGACTTCGTGTGGGGCAATGTGCCGCCACATGTCCTCTGCCAGAGCATCTAAAGCACTGGATACCCCCGGGCCTCTGGCCCTCGGTGGCGATGGCCTTTCCCTTCATGTCAGTGGTGATCTGTGGGGGTGGGGTGGCCGTGGTAGTCTGGAAAGGTGTGGGCTTCTTAAATGTCGAGGAATCAGTGCGTGCGGGGAACTGCCTCGTACTCGAAGTACGGAGATACTGCTCGTACTCTAAGGCGAGCTGGAATATCTGATCAACTGTCTCGAGGCGATGGGGAATTAACTCTCTCTGGAGCTCTGAGCGAAGGCCAGCCTTAAATCGCGATGCAGTGGCAATGGGCTCTTCCGAAATATCACTCCTAACGACCAACTCATCGAATCGAGCCATGTACTCCGCTACCGAGAGCGCTCCATGTCGTAGGTTCTGTAGCTGATCCAGCAACTGATCACGGTATGAGGCGGGGAGATATTTATCTTTCAGTCTCTCCTTCATCTCATCCCATCGGGAGATGGGATAATAGCCTTCTCTCTCGACAGCTCTCTCCACGCTAATCCAAAATACTTTGGCTTGCCCGACCAACTTCATCTTCGCGAAACAGACACAACGCTCATCTCTCATATCGTACCAGTCAAAATAGTGATCCATGTCTAGGATCCAATCACTAAAGGCCTTCGGATCCAAGCGGTCGTCGAACGAAGGGGCGTCGAGGCGAATCCGTCGGGTGATGTCGAAGGCATGGCCACCTCTCCGCAGGTCGGGGTAGTCCCCTGGATAGTCATCGTAGTCGTAGTCAAACCTTCGTCGATCTGGCGGGTAATACTCATCCCGGTGCTGGTCGCGGCGACCAGGTGGAGGCAACCGGTCCCTAAGGTCCGGTTGCGGCTGAAGGGGCATACGATAATCCTCTCGTAGCGGGTGTCTATCGCGTGCTGGCTCGGGGTTTCGCCTTGCCGGTGGGGCAGGGGCCCGGCAGGGAATGTCATGGCGACAACGTTCCTCAGGTGGCTGGCCCGCCCTTGGGCACCGATCGGGACGTGGAGAAACATCAAGGTCGTCCACCAAAGGGTCGTCAAGATGCGTAGGCGTGGCCCTAGCGTTCTCTAAATGGTCTAGTCGTATGTTAACCTCGGCAAGGTCATGTCGAACGTCGTTAAACTGGGTGCCTAAGGTGTCAAAACGATCAAAGATAAGGCGTTGGAACTCAGCAAATGCGGTGCCCGAGTTCGAAATTCCCGCACGGTCGTCGGTTACGTGTGGGTCAGCCATGCTAGTCCTAAATGTCCTACCACTACGGAGCATGCAAGTGGCCTAACCTTGACCTCTGATACCAATTGATGTAAGGTAGGCTATGTATTATGCAATCTAGGTCGACTCGAGTGAGTGGACACGTGAAAGCTATGATGAGATGCACAAAACCCGCTAGGCAATTATTCCAACTGACGATTCACAACCACACATAATTAAATTAGACAACAACAATTCTTTTAAGGCGATCAAGCAAGGCTTTCCTCCAAACGGAGGGCCAAATTAAGCGCGCTGCGAATAGCTCCTTCCTGCAATCAATATTCTTAAGGGCAAAATTCCACACTAAATATTTTAAGCAAGTACAAATATCCCAAACAATATCCAAATGCTGAAAACTAAAAATTCATACAACAAACAACTCACAAACAAAGGAATGTTCGAGGCGGGAGAGATCCGGCGGTTTTGGGAGTAGATTCGGGTTGGCGAATCGAGAAGGTGGTTGTCCACGGTGGAAGATGGTTGCGGAGGGTTGGAAACAGGTAGATCCGGTAATATTGTGACGGATCCGGGCTTTGGAAGAGGGGATATGAGAGCGGGTGGTAGATCGGGGAGGGTAGTGCTAGATCAAGGTAGATCTAGGATTTTCGGAGGGGTGTGAAGTGGATCCACGAAGGGGAGGTTAGCGGGGTGGTCGGCTAGGGCTGGGATGGCCGTGGGGTGGTCGGGTATGGACGGGAAAAGGGAGGCGGAGGGGGCTGGGGCTGGCAGCAGGGCCGGCGGCCGGATCTGGATGGCCAGGCGGCGACGGAAAAGGGAAGGGAGGCAGGGCGGCGGCCTGCTTGCAGGGCTGCAGGTCGGCGGTGATTGGGGGACGTTTTGCGGGATTCCGACGGTGGGAAAGGGGGAAAAGGGTTGGAAAATGATGGAGGGGGATAGGGTTTACCTTGGGGATGAAGTTCCACCACTAGGAGTCAACACCTAGGGCTCCACGGCGTCGGCACCGTGGCGTGATCGCGGAGGTCCGGGAATATCTTCTCCAAAACCAGCAATGAGTCTTTCCAAGCCTCAACACTCCTATTTATAATATTCTAACATTAGGGCGACCCGGATTCGACGGCTATGATTGGCCGAAGAATCCACGTGCCAAACATAAGCAAATGAAATTAAAATAACAAAGTTATATATCAAAAAGATTCGCGGCGCGCATCCGGACGCATCCGCGGGATCGGATCGTCCCTCCGATCAAGTCTTCCGGCGAGAATAGACGAAAGTGGGCCCCGCCTTGTTATGGGCCGATGGTCCCCCATCAGAGATCTTATGAAGAATCTTAGAAAAGAAAGGTGTAAATGTATCATATATCGACATAATCAAAGATATGTATACAAATTAGGTGACAATGGTGAGGATATCTGGAGGATTAACACAAGAATCTCAATTACTGTTGGATTACATCAAGGTTCAACTTTAAGCCCTTATCTCTTTACCCTTATCTTAGATAAGCTCACCAGACATACCCAACAAGCAATACCTTGGTGTTTATTGTTTGCGGATGATATTGTTTTGGTTGATGAGACGCGCGAGAGTGTAAATGCAAAAACTTGAATCTTGGCGAGATACTTTAGAAAAGAAAGGTTTTAGGTTGAGCAAGGCAAAGACGAAGTATATGGAGCATAAATTTAGAAGTACAAGAAGGACAGATGACTTCGTTATTAGGTTGGGTGATCAAGATATTTCCCGTCGTGAGGGTTTTAAATATCGTGGATCAATAGTTCAAAAAGATGGAGGTATTGATAAAGATGTGACACATAGAATCCAAGCGAGTTGGTTGAAGTGGAGAGGCGTGTCAGAGATCTTATGTGATCGTAAAGTACCACTAAAACTTAAGGTCAAGTTTTACCGCACTGCAATTAGACTCGCGATACTCTATGGTTCTAAGTGTTGGGCAGTGAATTGTGTACATGAGCAAAAAATGGGAGTTGCGAGATGAGAATGCTTAGGGGGATGTGTGGACACACGAGATTGGATAAAATTAGAAATGAAAGTATCAGGGATAAGACAGGAGTAACACCAATTTTAGAGAAGATGTGAGAAGCTCGTCTAAGATGGTTTGGACACATACAAAAGAGACCATTAGAGGCACATGTTAGGCATTGTGAGAGTCTAGTCACTAGGCATATTAGACGAGAGAGGGGTAGACCAATAAAGACTTGGAATGAAACTATAAAGAAAGACATGATGTACTTAGGCATTAGTGAGATTATGACAAAAGATAGGGCACAATGGCGACAAAGGATCCATATAACCGACCCCACTATAGTGGGATAAAGGCTTGAGTGTTGTTGTATGAGGAGTGTGATCTAGGGGATTTTTTACCATTAAAATAATCCCACCACACTTGTTTTTATCATACAAATTTGTTTGGAGTTCATTGCTTCAAATCACATCAAAATTTTAGATTATTGCTCCGTTTGGCACGGTGGTAGCGGTCATGAACATGGGGATTAAATTGTCATTTGTTAACGCCTACCTAAGGAACTTCATTCACTTTTAGGTTCAAACGAATGATGTTTGTTAGGTGATCCTTAACGAATGACGATTTAACTCATGCGTTTATGACCGCCACCACTGTGCCAAACGGAGCCTATATATGTCTTGGACACACAAAAAATGATGTTATTAGCAAACTTTGTTTCGCTTTTAGCAAATAAAAAACTACCAAAAAATTTAATTTTTTGCTTTATTTTCATATCCTTGTAATTTATATTAGCAAACCACCCACAAACTATGAGAAAGTGCCCTAGTGCAAAATTAATTCGATCGACGACTCGCCCTAGCATTCTTCTCTCTCGACCGACCGCGCATTTACTGGAGTCCTCATTCTAGCTTTCTTCCCTCCCAACCGGCCACGAGAGGCATCACATTCCTCATCCCCCAGATCGACGATGGTTGACGATCGAGTGGACTCTGATTACAACTGCTAAATTTACAGTCTGTGCCCGTTCGTTCCTGAAGAATTTTTAGTATGTGAATGCAAAATTGCAAACCTACCAACTGTGTATCTGCCAAGGAATTTTTATACAAAAAAGGATATGATTTTTCCGTTTGTAATCAAAATTCTGAAGAATTATTTCCTCCGATTTTAGTGAAGCATGCCTTGTGATTTGCAAAATGGTTGTGGGTCGAATTGGCTTAATTTGATCTTCGTTGAGATGTGTTTGATAGAGGACGAACTCCTTTTTTTCTTGTTTAATATATGATTAAATATCAAGGGAAGGGAAATATATTTTCATGAGATGTGTTCTTCCATATATATTGTATCGGTTAGATGACATAGGAAAGATAATTGTAAAGGCCCAATTATAGGCTAATTTCCTTCTTCTCCTTTAGTCCCACATCTCTTGTATAGGATTGTTCTCATACTCTTCTCTTATATATTTGTATTTTCTCTTGGATTTTATGAATGAAGAAGAATATACAAGGTTTCTCCATTCCTTTCTACATGGTATCAGAGGGAATCAGTCTCTCCTTGCGGCTAGCATTCTGCTAACCGTCCGGTCTTCCTCTAGGTTTTTCTAACCGGTCGTCCTTCTCTTCTCGCACAAGGCGCGGCCTTGGCGGATAAGTCTTCCCTACTCGCTTCTATTCGACTTTTTCATTCCTGTGGCCTCCACCTCTACCTCCCTCTCCTCTTTATAGGATTCTCTCTGGCAAGTGGGGCCCTCCCTCTTTCTCCCTATCCGCGCGGTCTCTTCTATACCCGCGCGGTTTAGTCTCTTCTCGCTGCGCGCTCCCCTCCTCAGCTCGCGATCTCCTCTCCTTTCTTCTCCCCTGCGGGTTCTTCCCTAACCGCTCGGTTTCCTCTCAACCTGCTTCTTCTCTTTCCGCTGAGAACTCCGCATTTTGGTCGCGGCTTCTTGTCGTTGGTGTCTTATCGCTGAGACTGTGCGGTCTCCCTAGTTTGCGTGCCTTTTTCATCTTCTCCAACCTTCTTGCTCGGCCTCTCTGGTCGCCGCCTCTTCTGCGCTAACCGCTGCCCTAGTGTTGTGCGCCTTCTCGCGCGGCTTGCTTTGTTGCTCTCTGCGGCCCACTTCTCTGGCTGGTTCTCGCCCCTTTACTCCCTGCTCGCCGCGACTTCTCCTAGTCGCCGCGAGTTCTCTTCGTCGTCACGGCTTCTCCTCTCTTCTCTTCTCTTCTCGCCGCGAATTGTTCTTTATGCGTTGCGGTCTCCGCATCTGGGTCGTGGCATCATCCCTTGCTGCTGGTTTGATCACCGTGACCGTACGGACTTCTTGCGCGGCTTCTTCTCTGGCTAGTCGCTGCGACTTGGCTCCTTGTGTGTGGCTTCTTCTCTTCTCCGCTCCGCCTTCTTCTGGTCGCGGGTTGTTCTCTTCCCCGCGACTTGTTTTTTCGCCGATGCGGCATGTTCTCGCCGCGGTCTTTGGTTTCTCGCGACTACCTCTTCCCGCGCGGCCTGTTCTCGCCGCTGCAGCCTGTTCTCGCTGTTCTTAGTGCTTCCTCCAGTCTAGTCGCTGGATCTGTCCGGCTAGCCGCATCCCTTTTTATCGCCCGCTTGTCGTGCCTCGCCGCAGATCACGGTTATGGCCTCTGACTCGATCACTGGTGCTGAGGTTGCTGCGCTATGTACTCAACTACATCAGCTTCAAGGGGTAGTAAGTCGCTCTTCTGGCTTCGTAGCCTCGATCTTCAAGGAAGGTATATCATACCTCTCACACAGCTCTCACTGGATTGTGGACTCGGGTGCCACACATCACATCTCTCCGCAGCAGCCGCTACACTACTTAGATATTGCTTACCCCAAGCACATCACTGTGGCCAATGGTGGTGACACGCACCCGGTTTCTGGCACTGCTAATCTGTCTCTTACTCCTTCCCTTTCCTTATCCTCGGTTCTTCATGTTCCGGGCTCTCCTTTTAACCTTCTTTCTGTTAGCCGTCTTACGCAAAACCTTGATTGTTGTGTCACTTTCTCACGCTCTTATTTTATGGTGCAGGATTTCCTTTGTGGTGCAGGATTTTCTTTGTGGTGCAAGATCGACTGACACAGACTATACTTGGTAGGGGGCAACTATCTAATGGGCTATATCTTCTCGACGTTCCTCCCACTGCTCTCACCTCTGCTCTCACCTCTATCTCCACCACTGATTGGCATCGTCGTCTTGGGCATGCCCCTCTCCCTATTCACAAGAAAGCTCTTCCTACTGGCTCTCTCCAAGAGTTCGTTAAATGAATCCTGTATTTTCGGTAAACAACACGGTGTCTCCTTTTCTCCTTCATGTATTCGGAGCGATTCTCCTTTATCCCTAGTACACTCAGATATCTAGGGACCCTATAAGGTCCTTAGTGTCTTAGGGCACCAGTACTTTGTTACCTCTATCGATGATTACTCGCGCGTTACTTGGTTGTATTTACTTCGTGATCGTATCGAACTCACGACTATGTTTCGTGCGTTTCTTACAGAAACGCGCACACAGAAACGCGCACTCAGTTTTCTATCTATGTCAAAACTCTTCGAACGGACAATGCTCGATAATATACAGGTCGCACCTTCTCCAATATGTGCGCTGAGTTCGGTATTATACATCAGACTTCTTGTGCTTATACGCCTCAACAGAATGGCATATCGGAACGCAAAAATCGTCACCTCTTTGATGTGGCTCGATCTCTCATGATTCAAATGCAGGTTCCTCTCCTCTACTGGAACTTTGTCGTCTCTACTGCTTGTCACCTAATCAATCGCATTCCCTCGTCTGTCCCAAACTTTGTGGCACCCATTACACTGCTTTACCCATCCACAACTCTCTTCTCTCTCACACCTCGTGTGTTTGGGTGTACCTGTTATGTCCACCACCTTGGTCCTTCCAATGACAAGCTCGCCCCTCGTGCTATCAAAGCCATTTTTGTTGGGTACTCCCGCACTCAGAAGGGTATGTCTGTTTTTATCCTACCACTGGTAAGGTGGTTGTGTCTATTGATGTCTCCTTTCATGAAGACCAACCATATCACACCAATCCTTCTGATCCCCTTCTTCCTCCTCCGCTACCTCGGCCCATCATACCCGTGATGTCTCAACTTCCACCACTTCTCCCTACTCCTCTGCTTCGGATTCCCACACCACCACCAGTTCAGATTCCCACACCACCACCAGTTCCTTCCAAACCTCCTATCATACAGGTATACACTCGTCGTCCTCCACGTCCAGATGCCCTACAACAGCTTCCCCCTATCGGTGTGCTCTCGCGGTCTGTTGATCTGATAACCTCCTCAACAGCACATCCAATGGCCAATTATGTCTCTCTACATCGGCTCTCTCCGCCCCTTCTTCACTTTGCTCTCTCTCTCTCCTCTATCTCTATACCTAATTCTGTACAGGAAGCCCTCTAGAATCCACGGTGGCGTGCCGCCATGGACAAAGAAATGATTGCTCTATGGGATAATCACACATGGGAACTTGTCTCTCTTCCTTCTGCTAACAGCTGTGTTAGCTGCAAGTGGATCTTTACTATCAAACATGTTGCGGATGGGACGGTTGATCGCTTAAAGGCTAGGTTGGTGGCTAGGGGCTTTACCCAATAGTATGGCCTTGATTATAAGGAAACATTTTCTCAAGTTGCAAAATTGAACTCCGTTCGGGTTCTGCTCTCCTTAGTTGTTCACCGCCGATGGACTCTTCGTCAGCTTGATGTCAAGAATACTTTCTTGAATGGCGATCTTCTTGAACCGTATACATGCATCAACTGCCCGGGTTTGAGACCACGGGGGTGTCTCGTGTATGCTTACTTCGCAAATCTATCTATGGTCTCAAACAGTCTCCCCGGGCATGGTTTGGGAAATTCAGCAAGGTCGTTCGTGAGGTGGGCTTCAAACAGGGCTCTGCAGATTCCCCTCTCTTCACTCGTCACCAGTCAACTGGGACCATAATACTACTGGTTTATGTAGACGATATTCTGATCACTGGTGATGACTCAACCAGGATACAACATGTTAAGCAACATCTAAACTCTATCTTCCAAATCAAAGACCTCGGAAATCTTCGATACTTTCTTGGACTGGAGGTAGCTCGACGACCTGATGGCCTAGTCTTATCTCAGCGTAAGTATTGTATGACCTTCTGCAAGATGCCGGCCTCTCGGGGTGTAAACCTGCGGATACCCCGATAGAAGTCAACCACATGCTGTGTGCTCAGGGATCTGAGGAGGACTCTCTACTTCCAAATCCAGAATACTATCGCCATCTTGTGGGAAAATTGATCTACCTAACCGTCACAAGACCAAATATATCATTTGTGGTTGGTGTGGTAAGTCGGTTAATGCATACCCCACGGGTCTCTCACCTTCAGGCTGTGGAGCGCATTCTCAGGTATTTGAAGACTTCTCCTAAGCAAGGACTTGTGTACAAGCCATCCTTTTCTCTTTCTCTAATTGCATACTCAGATGCAGATTACGCGGGCTCGTTGGATGATCGACAGTCTACAACTGGTTTCTGTACTTTCTTTGGAGGAAACCTTATCATATGGAGGAGTAAGAAACAGACAGTTGTAGCTCGCTCGTCTGCTGAGGCTGAGTACCGTGCAATGGCGGTTGTTACTTCTGAACTAACATGGCTGGGAAGTCTCCTAGGAGATTTGGGAGTTAAATTGTCCTCACCACCAACTCTGTTTTGTGACAGTCAAGCTGCAATATACATTGCAAAGAATCTGGTGTTCCATGAGTGGACTAAACATATTGAGGTTGATTGTCACTTCGTTCGAGAGAAGCTCCAATCAAAGGAGCTGAAGCTTGACCATGTTCCCGCATCTGGGCAAATTGTTGATGTCCTCACCAAGGCTTTACCTCGCAAGTTGTATTACCAGTTCTTGTCCAAGCTTGGTGCCTACGATTTGTACGCTCCAGCTTGCGGGGGAGTGTTAGATGACATAGGAAAGATAATTGTAAAGGCCCAATTATAGGCCCATTTCCTTCTTCTCCTTTAGTCCCACATCTCTTGTATAGGATTGTTCTCCTACTCTTCTCTTATATATTTGTATTCTCTCTTGGATTTTATGAACGAAGAAGTATATACAAGGTTTGCCCATTCCTTTCTACAGTATCCATAATTTGTTGTACATTTTTGCCTTTGATTTCAAGAGCTTTAGCCGGAGGAAATGAAAATGAAAGCACGAAGTCATGATAACTAGTAGAACAATTTTGTAATGCTAAAACACTAGTTTAATACAAACGGTTATTTTGAATGAGTGAATGTAACTCATTATATGATGGAGATTTTTTTAAAAAAAAAATTGGTTTGTTAAAAACAAAATAGTTTTCAAATAGTCATTTTCATATATATAACTCGTAATTCATCGAGATCAAAAATGCATAAGGATGAAACTTTTGAAAACCTCTCCCAACAAGGGAAAGTTCAAACCACCTCACCCAACTGGGGCGAGCTCAGAAGACCTCGTCCAACAGGGGCGAGCTCAGACCACCCCGTCCAACTAGGGAGAGCTCAGAAGACCTCGCCCAGTAGGGGCGAGCTCAAATTTTCACCTCGCCTCAGATCATTTAGGCATGAGAATATCATTTTAGTTAAGGCTGGAGCGGCTATTCGCAAACCATACCCACTCCCCCTTGGATTTGCCTATAAATAGAACCTCAAGGCACAAGTAGAAGACACTTTCACCCCCCCTAAGGTGGGCGAGTTCAGTGTCCGCCTCTCTTGTGTCGAGCTCAACATTGGCTTTAGGAGGGAAAGTTTTTATAGACTTCCGGGTGTGTGGTGAGACCTCCTTGTTGCAGCACGTGGGTCTTGTTTGTAGACAATTCAGAATAGTTTCTTGTGTTCTCCAGACTCTTCTCGCCATGTATCATCCAGGTCAACTACTAGACCAGTGATATTTAGTCACCCCCAAGTATGAGCAGGAGCCAATTTTTATGATTCCAACATCATATTTGAGGGTTTCCTAATAGTAATGATTTGTTAAAAGCAAACATGATTTGCTAATAGCAGCACAAAAACAAAATTAAGAGATTGATTTTACCAACATTATTTAATTATATTTTATGAATTACTTGTTAGAACTTACTTGCACTTCAAAAGTTAATTAAATAAAATGAGCTACTATAACAAATATATATTAAAATAAATTAAATTTCATCGTATTTATACATCAAAAAGTATGCCATTAGTTGAATATTATTAAATATATACATTTAAATTATTTAATTACTTAAATGTAATAGTTAGTTAATAGTTGCCCATTTAAACTTAAGGAGTTAGTTTTTTTATTTAAATAATGTTTAATTATTCAGATAATTCCAATATTATTTAAATAATTATCTTCTTAGATTATGATTATTCAAAACAATAATTATCTTCTTATATTATTTAAATACTGTTTAATTATTCAGATAATTCCAATATTATTAAATATGTACACGAAGCCCTCTAGAATCCACGGTGGCGTGCCGCCATGGACAAAGAAATGATTGTTCTATGGGGTAATCACACATGGGAACTTGTCTCTCTTCCTTCTGCTCACAGCTGTGTTAGCTGCAAGTGGATCTTTACTATCAAACATGTTGCGGATGGGACGGTTGATCGCTTAAAGGCTAGGTTGGTGGCTAGGGGATTTACCCAATAGTATGGCCTTGATTATGAGGAAACATTTTCTCAAGTTGCAAAATTGAACTTCGTTCGGGTTCTGCTCTCCTTAATTGTTCACCGCCGATGGACTCTTCGTCAGCTTGATGTCAAGAATACTTTCTTGAATGGTGATCTTCTTGAACCGTATACATGCATCAACTGCCCGGGTTTGAGATCACGGGGGCGTCTCGTGTATGCTTACTTCGCAAATCTATCTATGGTCTCAAGCAGTCTCCCCGGGCATGGTTTGGGAAATTCAGCAAGGTCGTTCGTGAGGTGGGCTTCAAACAGAGCTATGCAGATTCCTCTCTCTTCACTCGTCACCAGTCAACTGGGACCATAATACTACTGGTTTATGTAGACGATATTCTGATCACTGGTGATGACTCAACCAGGATACAACATGTTAAGCAACATCTAAACTCTATCTTCCAAATCAAAGACCTCGGAAATCTTCGATACTTTCTTGGACTGGAGGTAGCTCGACGACCTGATGGCCTAGTCTTATCTCAGCGTAAGTATTGTATTGACCTTCTGCAAGATGTCGGCCTCTCGGGGTGTAAACCTGCGGATACCCCGATAGAAGTCAACCACATGCTGTGTGCTCAGGGATCTGAGGAGGACTCTCTACTTCCAAATCCAGAATACTATCGCCATCTTGTGGGAAAATTGATCTACCTAACCGTCACAAGACCAAATATATCATTTGTGGTTGGTGTGGTAAGTCGGTTAATGCATACCCCACGGGTCTCTCACCTTCAGGCTGTGGAGCGCATTCTCAGGTATTTGAAGACTTCTCCTAAGCAAGGACTTGTGTACAAGCCATCCTTTTCTCTTTCCCTAATTGCATACTCAGATGCAGATTACGCGGGCTCGTTGGATGATCGACAGTCTACAATTGGGTTCTGTACTTTCTTTGGAGGAAACCTTATCATATGGAGGAGTAAGAAACAGACAGTTGTAGCTCGCTCGTCTGCTGAGGCTGAGTACCGTGCAATGGCGGTTGTTACTTCTGAACTAACATGGCTGGGAAGTCTCCTAGGAGATTTGGGAGTTAAATTGTCCTCACCACCCACTCTGTTTTGTGATAGTCAAGCTGCAATATACATTGCAAAGAATCCGGTGTTCCATGAGTAGACTAAACATATTGAGGTTGATTGTCACTTCGTTCGAGAGAAGGTCCAATCAAAGGAGCTGAAGCTTGACCATGTTCCCGCATCTGGGCAAATTGCTGATGTCCTCACCAAGACTTTACCTCGCAAGTTGTATTACCAGTTCTTGTCCAAGCTTGGTGCCTACGATTTGTACGCTCCAGCTTGCGGGGGAGTGTTAGATGACATAGGAAAAATAATTGTAAAGGCCCAATTATAGGCTCATTTCCTTCTTCTCCTTTAGTCCCACATCTCTTGTATAGGATTGTTCTCCTACTCTTCTCTTATATATTTGTATTCTCTCTTGGATTTTATGAATGAAGAAGTATATACAAGGTTTGTCCATTCCTTTCTACAGTATCCATAATTTGTTGTACATTTTTGCCTTTGATTTCAAGAGCTTTAGCCGGAGGAAATGAAAATGAAAGCACGAAGTCATGATAACTAGTAGAACAATTTTGTAATGCTAAAACACTAGTTTAATACAAACGGTTATTTTGAATGAGTGAATGTAACTCATTATATGAGGGAGATTTTTTTTTTTTTTAAATGGTTTGCTAATAACAAAATAGTTTTCAAATAGTCATTTTCATATATATAACTCGTAATTCATCGAGATCAAAAATGCATAAGGATGAAACTTTTGAAAACCTCTCCCAACAAGGGCAAGTTCAAACCACCTCACCCAACTGGGGCGAGCTCAGAAGACCTCGTCCAACAGGGGCGAGCTCAGACCACCCCGTCCAACTAGGGAGAGCTCAGAAGACCTCGCCCAGTAGGGGCGAGCTCAAATTTTCACCTCGCCTCAGACCATTTAGGCATGAGAATATCATTTTAATTAAGGCGGGAGCGGCTATTCGCAGACCATACCCACTCCCCTTGGATTTGCCTATAAATAGGACCTCAAGGCACAAGTAGAAGACACCTTCACCCCCCCTAAGGCGGGCGAGTTCAGTGCCCGCCTCTCTTGTGTCGAGCTCAACATTGGCTTTATGAGGGAAAGTTTTTATAGACTTCCGGGTGTGTGGTGAGACCTCCTTGTTGCAGCACGTGGGTCTTGTTTGTAGACAATTCAGAATAGTTTCTTGTGTTCTCCAGACTCTTCTCGCCATGTATCATCCAGGTCAACTACTAGACCAGTGTTATTTAGTCACCCCCAAGTATGAGCAGGAGCCAATTTTTATGATTCCAACATCATATTTGAGGGTTTCCTAATAGTAATGATTTGTTAAAAGCAAACATGATTTGCTAATAGCAGCACAAAAACAAAATTAAGAGATTGATTTTACCAACATTATTTAATTATATTTTATGAATTACTTGTTAGAACTTACTTGCACTTCAAAAGTTAATTAAATAAAATGAGCTACTATAACAAATATATATTAAAATAAATTAAATTTCATCGTATTTATACATCAAAAAGTATGCCATTAGTTGAATATTATTAAATATATACATTTAAATTATTTAATTACTTAAATGTAATAGTTAGTTAATAGTTGCCCATTTAAACTTAAGGAGTTAGTTTTTTTATTTAAATAATGTTTAATTATTCAGATAATTCCAATATTATTTAAATAATTATCTTCTTAGATTATGATTATTCAAAACAATAATTATCTTCTTATATTATTTAAATACTGTTTAATTATTCAGATAATTCCAATATTATTAAATATGTACACGAAGCCCTCTAGAATCCACGGTGGCGTGCCGCCATGGACAAAGAAATGATTGTTCTATGGGGTAATCACACATGGGAACTTGTCTCTCTTCCTTCTGCTCACAGCTGTGTTAGCTGCAAGTGGATCTTTACTATCAAACATGTTGCGGATGGGACGGTTGATCGCTTAAAGGCTAGGTTGGTGGCTAGGGGATTTACCCAATAGTATGGCCTTGATTATGAGGAAACATTTTCTCAAGTTGCAAAATTGAACTTCGTTCGGGTTCTGCTCTCCTTAATTGTTCACCGCCGATGGACTCTTCGTCAGCTTGATGTCAAGAATACTTTCTTGAATGGTGATCTTCTTGAACCGTATACATGCATCAACTGCCCGGGTTTGAGATCACGGGGGTGTCTCGTGTATGCTTACTTCGCAAATCTATCTATGGTCTCAAGCAGTCTCCCCGGGCATGGTTTGGGAAATTCAGCAAGGTCGTTCGTGAGGTGGGCTTCAAACAGAGCTATGCAGATTCCTCTCTCTTCACTCGTCACCAGTCAACTGGGACCATAATACTACTGGTTTATGTAGACGATATTCTGATCACTGGTGATGACTCAACCAGGATACAACATGTTAAGCAACATCTAAACTCTATCTTCCAAATCAAAGACCTCGGAAATCTTCGATACTTTCTTGGACTGGAGGTAGCTCGACGACCTGATGGCCTAGTCTTATCTCAGCGTAAGTATTGTATTGACCTTCTGCAAGATGCCGGCCTCTCGGGGTGTAAACCTGCGGATACCCCGATAGAAGTCAACCACATGCTGTGTGCTCAGGGATCTGAGGAGGACTCTCTACTTCCAAATCCAGAATACTATCGCCATCTTGTGGGAAAATTGATCTACCTAACCGTCACAAGACCAAATATATCATTTGTGGTTGGTGTGGTAAGTCGGTTAATGCATACCCCACGGGTCTCTCACCTTCAGGCTGTGGAGCGCATTCTCAGGTATTTGAAGACTTCTCCTAAGCAAGGACTTGTGTACAAGCCATCCTTTTCTCTTTCCCTAATTGCATACTCAGATGCAGATTACGCGGGCTCGTTGGATGATCGACAGTCTACAATTGGGTTCTGTACTTTCTTTGGAGGAAACCTTATCATATGGAGGAGTAAGAAACAGACAGTTGTAGCTCGCTCGTCTGCTGAGGCTGAGTACCGTGCAATGGCGGTTGTTACTTCTGAACTAACATGGCTGGGAAGTCTCCTAGGAGATTTGGGAGTTAAATTGTCCTCACCACCCACTCTGTTTTGTGATAGTCAAGCTGCAATATACATTGCAAAGAATCCGGTGTTCCATGAGTAGACTAAACATATTGAGGTTGATTGTCACTTCGTTCGAGAGAAGGTCCAATCAAAGGAGCTGAAGCTTGACCATGTTCCCGCATCTGGGCAAATTGCTGATGTCCTCACCAAGACTTTACCTCGCAAGTTGTATTACCAGTTCTTGTCCAAGCTTGGTGCCTACGATTTGTACGCTCCAGCTTGCGGGGGAGTGTTAGATGACATAGGAAAAATAATTGTAAAGGCCCAATTATAGGCTCATTTCCTTCTTCTCCTTTAGTCCCACATCTCTTGTATAGGATTGTTCTCCTACTCTTCTCTTATATATTTGTATTCTCTCTTGGATTTTATGAATGAAGAAGTATATACAAGGTTTGTCCATTCCTTTCTACAGTATCCATAATTTGTTGTACATTTTTGCCTTTGATTTCAAGAGCTTTAGCCGGAGGAAATGAAAATGAAAGCACGAAGTCATGATAACTAGTAGAACAATTTTGTAATGCTAAAACACTAGTTTAATACAAACGGTTATTTTGAATGAGTGAATGTAACTCATTATATGAGGGAGATTTTTTTTTTTTTAAATGGTTTGCTAATAACAAAATAGTTTTCAAATAGTCATTTTCATATATATAACTCGTAATTCATCGAGATCAAAAATGCATAAGGATGAAACTTTTGAAAACCTCTCCCAACAAGGGCAAGTTCAAACCACCTCACCCAACTGGGGCGAGCTCAGAAGACCTCGTCCAACAGGGGCGAGCTCAGACCACCCCGTCCAACTAGGGAGAGCTCAGAAGACCTCGCCCAGTAGGGGCGAGCTCAAATTTTCACCTCGCCTCAGACCATTTAGGCATGAGAATATCATTTTAATTAAGGCGGGAGCGGCTATTCGCAGACCATACCCACTCCCCCTTGGATTTGCCTATAAATAGGACCTCAAGGCACAAGTAGAAGACACCTTCACCCCCCCTAAGGCGGGCGAGTTCAGTGCCCGCCTCTCTTGTGTCGAGCTCAACATTGGCTTTATGAGGGAAAGTTTTTATAGACTTCCGGGTGTGTGGTGAGACCTCCTTGTTGCAGCACGTGGGTCTTGTTTGTAGACAATTCAGAATAGTTTCTTGTGTTCTCCAGACTCTTCTCGCCATGTATCATCCAGGTCAACTACTAGACCAGTGTTATTTAGTCACCCCCAAGTATGAGCAGGAGCCAATTTTTATGATTCCAACATCATATTTGAGGGTTTCCTAATAGTAATGATTTGTTAAAAGCAAACATGATTTGCTAATAGCAGCACAAAAACAAAATTAAGAGATTGATTTTACCAACATTATTTAATTATATTTTATGAATTACTTGTTAGAACTTACTTGCACTTCAAAAGTTAATTAAATAAAATGAGCTACTATAACAAATATATATTAAAATAAATTAAATTTCATCGTATTTATACATCAAAAAGTATGCCATTAGTTGAATATTATTAAATATATACATTTAAATTATTTAATTACTTAAATGTAATAGTTAGTTAATAGTTGCCCATTTAAACTTAAGGAATTAGTTTTTTTATTTAAATAATGTTTAATTATTCAGATAATTCCAATATTATTTAAATAATTATCTTCTTAGATTATGATTATTCAAAACAATCATCAAAATTATTCAAAATAATCATCAAAATTATTCAAAAAAATCATTTAGATAAAGGCATGAGTGTTGTTGTTGTAATCATTTAAATTATTATGCATTTAGGAATTTAATTAATTGTTAAATGAAAACAAGATTCTCTTTCCTTCATTTACACCTTTTTAATTTGATTTCCAACCTATAAAAAAGAGATATATGTTTCATCCAACACCTCATGAAATTCTCTCATCCACACCTCACACATTGCATACTCATAAATCCACTCTCTCCTCAAATCCAGGGGTCCCAAAGAAAATGCAGAACCCTAAAAAAATGCTCAAAAAACCCTCTGCAATGCTTAGAGACCCTTGGATGGGGATCCTTCCATCTGGACTACCAAATGGATCCAGTCCAATCGGGCCAAATGGAGAGGATCTCCGTCCTAATACTACATCCAATCAGATCCAAAAATTTATCCGCCATCCAAAGAGAAATGTCAAAGGACGTTGACTACGTATCTAAAGCAGAAATTAGACTGCGCCGTCATTAACAATCCAACGTAAACTATTTTCTACGGTCCGGTTCAAGACAGATTCCACGATTGCAGGAAAAGCCATCCACAAATTCAAAGGAAAAAAAAATCCAGTGAAAATAGAGTACAGAAAGCACACCTCCAAATAGAAACCTAGGTTGCTTCGCCGCAGCCACCGCATCCCCAAACACATTAAACCTCGGCTGCGAAGAATCGGAAAACGACGCATCTGCCGAATCGGGTAGGAACCACAGCCCCAAGCCCGATCCTCCCACGGCGACGATCCCTGCAGCCACCTTCGCGAAGGAGGCAAGACCACGGCCAGAAGGCGCCGGATCTCCCTCGCCGGAAGCCCCTCCGGACACGCCGGAGCGCCTCCGGAGCTCAGATCTGCCGATCGAGCACAAGATGCGTGACGATCGCAGAGTCATCGCAGTGTCGCCCCTAGGTTTTGGATCGGAGATCGAAAAACCAGCACAGTCAAAGCTGAGAGATGCTAAGGCTTTTGGAAGATAAGATAAGATGCCGTCACCTCCTTGATGTGGCTCGATCTCTCATGATTCAAATGCAGGTTCCTCTCCTCTACTGGAATTTTGTCGTCTCTACTGCTTGTCACCTAATCAATCGCATGCCCTCGTCTGTCCCAAACTTTGTGGCACCCATTACTCTCCTTTACCCATCCACAACTCTCTTCTCTCTCACACCTCGTGTGTTTGGGTGTACCTGTTATGTCCACCACCTTGGTCCTTCCAATGACAAGCTCGCCCCTCGTGCTATCAAAGCCATTTTTGTTGGGTACTCCCGCACTCAGAAGGGTATGTCTGTTTTTATCCTACCACTGGTAAGGTGGTTGTGTCTATTGATGTCTCCTTTCATGAAGACCAACCATATCACACCAGTCCTTCTGATCCCCTTCTTCCTCCTCCGCTACCTCGGCCCATCATACCTGTGACGTCTCAACTTCCACCACTTCTCCCTACTCCTCCTCTGCTTCGGATTCCCACACCACCACCAGTTCGGATTCCCACACCACCACCAGTTCGGATTCCCACACCACCACCAGTTCCTTCCAAACCTCCTATCATACAGGTATACACTCGTCGTCCTCCACGTCCAGATGCCCTACAGCAGCTTCCCCCTACCGGTGTGCTCTCGCGGCCTGTTGATTCGATAACCTCCTCAACAGCACATCCAATGGCCAATTATGTCTCTCTACATCGGCTCTCTCCGCCCCTTCTTCACTTTGCTCTCTCTCTCTCTCCTCTATCTCTATACCTAATTCTGTGCAGGAAGCCCTCTAGCATCCACGGTGGCGTGCCGCCATGGACGAAGAAATGATTGCTCTATGGGGTAATCACACATGGGAACTTGTCTCTCTTCTTTCTGCTCACAGCTGTGTTAGCTGCAAGTGGATCTTTACTATCAAACATGTTGCGGATGGGACGGTTGATCGCTTAAAGGCTAGGTTGGTGGCTAGGGGCTTTACCCAATAGTATGGCCTTGATTATGAGGAAACATTTTCTCAAGTTGCAAAATTGAACTTCGTTCGGGTTTTGCTCTCCTTAGTTGTTCACCGCCGATGGACTCTTCGTCAGCTTGATGTCAAGAATACTTTCTTGAATGACAATCTTCTTGAAACCGTATACATGCATCAACTGCCCGGGTTTGAGACCACGGGGGTGTCTCGTGTATGCTTACTTCGCAAATCTATCTATGGTCTCAAACAGTCTCCCCGGGCATGGTTTGGGAAATTCAGCAAGGTCGTTCGTGAGGTGGGCTTCAAACAGAGCTCTGCAGATTCCTCTCTCTTCACTCGTCACCAGTCAACTGAGACCATAATACTGCTGGTTTATGTAGACGATATTCTGATCACTGGTGATGACTCAACCAGGATACAACATGTTAAGCAACATCTAAACTCTACCTTCCAAATCAAAGACCTGGGAAATCTTCGATACTTTCTTGGACTGGAGGTAGCTCGACGACCTGATGGCCTAGTCTTATCTCAGCGTAAGTATTGTATTGACCTTCTGCAAGATGTCGGCCTCTCGGGGTGTAAACCTGCGGATACCCCGATAGAAGTCAACCACATGTTGTGTGCTCAGGGATCTGAGGAGGACTCTCTACTTCCAAATCCAGAATACTATCGCCGTCTTGTGGGAAAATTGATCTACCTAACCGTCACAAGACCAAATATATCATTTGCGGTTGGTGTGGTAAGTCGGTTAATGCATACCCCACGGGTCTCTCACCTTCAGGCTGTGGAGCGCATTCTCAGGTATTTGAAGACTTCTCCTAGGCAAGGACTTGTGTACAAACCATCCTTTTCTCTTTCTCTTATTGCATACTCAGATGCGGATTACGCGGGCTCGTTGGATGATCGACAGTCTACAACTGGGTTCTGTACTTTCTTTGGAGGAAACCTTATCATATGGAGGAGTAAGAAACAGACAGTTGTATCTCGCTCGTCTGCTGAGGCTGAGTACCGTGCAATGGCGGTTGTTACTTCTGAACTAACATGGCTGGGAAGTCTCCTAGGAGATTTGGGAGTTAAATTGTCCTCACCACCCACTCTGTTTTGTGATAGTCAAGCTGCAATATACATTGCAAAGAATCCGGTGTTCCATGAGTAGACTAAACATATTGAGGTTGATTGTCACTTCGTTCGAGAGAAGGTCCAATCAAAGGAGCTGAAGCTTGACCATGTTCCCGCATCTGGGCAAATTGCTGATGTCCTCACCAAGACTTTACCTCGCAAGTTGTATTACCAGTTCTTGTCCAAGCTTGGTGCCTACGATTTGTACGCTCCAGCTTGCGGGGGAGTGTTAGATGACATAGGAAAAATAATTGTAAAGGCCCAATTATAGGCTCATTTCCTTCTTCTCCTTTAGTCCCACATCTCTTGTATAGGATTGTTCTCCTACTCTTCTCTTATATATTTGTATTCTCTCTTGGATTTTATGAATGAAGAAGTATATACAAGGTTTGTCCATTCCTTTCTACAGTATCCATAATTTGTTGTACATTTTTGCCTTTGATTTCAAGAGCTTTAGCCGGAGGAAATGAAAATGAAAGCACGAAGTCATGATAACTAGTAGAACAATTTTGTAATGCTAAAACACTAGTTTAATACAAACGGTTATTTTGAATGAGTGAATGTAACTCATTATATGAGGGAGATTTTTTTTTTTTTTTAAATGGTTTGCTAATAACAAAATAGTTTTCAAATAGTCATTTTCATATATATAACTCGTAATTCATCGAGATCAAAAATGCATAAGGATGAAACTTTTGAAAACCTCTCCCAACAAGGGCAAGTTCAAACCACCTCACCCAACTGGGGCGAGCTCAGAAGACCTCGTCCAACAGGGGCGAGCTCAGACCACCCCGTCCAACTAGGGAGAGCTCAGAAGACCTCGCCCAGTAGGGGCGAGCTCAAATTTTCACCTCGCCTCAGACCATTTAGGCATGAGAATATCATTTTAATTAAGGCGGGAGCGGCTATTCGCAGACCATACCCACTCCCCCTTGGATTTGCCTATAAATAGGACCTCAAGGCACAAGTAGAAGACACCTTCACCCCCCCTAAGGCGGGCGAGTTCAGTGCCCGCCTCTCTTGTGTCGAGCTCAACATTGGCTTTATGAGGGAAAGTTTTTATAGACTTCCGGGTGTGTGGTGAGACCTCCTTGTTGCAGCACGTGGGTCTTGTTTGTAGACAATTCAGAATAGTTTCTTGTGTTCTCCAGACTCTTCTCGCCATGTATCATCCAGGTCAACTACTAGACCAGTGTTATTTAGTCACCCCCAAGTATGAGCAGGAGCCAATTTTTATGATTCCAACATCATATTTGAGGGTTTCCTAATAGTAATGATTTGTTAAAAGCAAACATGATTTGCTAATAGCAGCACAAAAACAAAATTAAGAGATTGATTTTACCAACATTATTTAATTATATTTTATGAATTACTTGTTAGAACTTACTTGCACTTCAAAAGTTAATTAAATAAAATGAGCTACTATAACAAATATATATTAAAATAAATTAAATTTCATCGTATTTATACATCAAAAAGTATGCCATTAGTTGAATATTATTAAATATATACATTTAAATTATTTAATTACTTAAATGTAATAGTTAGTTAATAGTTGCCCATTTAAACTTAAGGAATTAGTTTTTTTATTTAAATAATGTTTAATTATTCAGATAATTCCAATATTATTTAAATAATTATCTTCTTAGATTATGATTATTCAAAACAATCATCAAAATTATTCAAAATAATCATCAAAATTATTCAAAAAAATCATTTAGATAAAGGCATGAGTGTTGTTGTTGTAATCATTTAAATTATTATGCATTTAGGAATTTAATTAATTGTTAAATGAAAACAAGATTCTCTTTCCTTCATTTACACCTTTTTAATTTGATTTCCAACCTATAAAAAAGAGATATATGTTTCATCCAACACCTCATGAAATTCTCTCATCCACACCTCACACATTGCATACTCATAAATCCACTCTCTCCTCAAATCCAGGGGTCCCAAAGAAAATGCAGAACCCTAAAAAAATGCTCAAAAAACCCTCTGCAATGCTTAGAGACCCTTGGATGGGGATCCTTCCATCTGGACTACCAAATGGATCCAGTCCAATCGGGCCAAATGGAGAGGATCTCCGTCCTAATACTACATCCAATCAGATCCAAAAATTTATCCGCCATCCAAAGAGAAATGTCAAAGGACGTTGACTACGTATCTAAAGCAGAAATTAGACTGCGCCGTCATTAACAATCCAACGTAAACTATTTTCTACGGTCCGGTTCAAGACAGATTCCACGATTGCAGGAAAAGCCATCCACAAATTCAAAGGAAAAAAAAATCCAGTGAAAATAGAGTACAGAAAGCACACCTCCAAATAGAAACCTAGGTTGCTTCGCCGCAGCCACCGCATCCCCAAACACATTAAACCTCGGCTGCGAAGAATCGGAAAACGACGCATCTGCCGAATCGGGTAGGAACCACAGCCCCAAGCCCGATCCTCCCACGGCGACGATCCCTGCAGCCACCTTCGCGAAGGAGGCAAGACCACGGCCAGAAGGCGCCGGATCTCCCTCGCCGGAAGCCCCTCCGGACACGCCGGAGCGCCTCCGGAGCTCAGATCTGCCGATCGAGCACAAGATGCGTGACGATCGCAGAGTCATCGCAGTGTCGCCCCTAGGTTTTGGATCGGAGATCGAAAAACCAGCACAGTCAAAGCTGAGAGATGCTAAGGCTTTTGGAAGATAAGATAAGATGCCGTCACCTCCTTGATGTGGCTCGATCTCTCATGATTCAAATGCAGGTTCCTCTCCTCTACTGGAATTTTGTCGTCTCTACTGCTTGTCACCTAATCAATCGCATGCCCTCGTCTGTCCCAAACTTTGTGGCACCCATTACTCTCCTTTACCCATCCACAACTCTCTTCTCTCTCACACCTCGTGTGTTTGGGTGTACCTGTTATGTCCACCACCTTGGTCCTTCCAATGACAAGCTCGCCCCTCGTGCTATCAAAGCCATTTTTGTTGGGTACTCCCGCACTCAGAAGGGTATGTCTGTTTTTATCCTACCACTGGTAAGGTGGTTGTGTCTATTGATGTCTCCTTTCATGAAGACCAACCATATCACACCAGTCCTTCTGATCCCCTTCTTCCTCCTCCGCTACCTCGGCCCATCATACCTGTGACGTCTCAACTTCCACCACTTCTCCCTACTCCTCCTCTGCTTCGGATTCCCACACCACCACCAGTTCGGATTCCCACACCACCACCAGTTCGGATTCCCACACCACCACCAGTTCCTTCCAAACCTCCTATCATACAGGTATACACTCGTCGTCCTCCACGTCCAGATGCCCTACAGCAGCTTCCCCCTACCGGTGTGCTCTCGCGGCCTGTTGATTCGATAACCTCCTCAACAGCACATCCAATGGCCAATTATGTCTCTCTACATCGGCTCTCTCCGCCCCTTCTTCACTTTGCTCTCTCTCTCTCTCCTCTATCTCTATACCTAATTCTGTGCAGGAAGCCCTCTAGCATCCACGGTGGCGTGCCGCCATGGACGAAGAAATGATTGCTCTATGGGGTAATCACACATGGGAACTTGTCTCTCTTCTTTCTGCTCACAGATGTGTTAGCTGCAAGTGGATCTTTACTATCAAACATGTTGCGGATGGGACGGTTGATCGCTTAAAGGCTAGGTTGGTGGCTAGGGGCTTTACCCAATAGTATGGCCTTGATTATGAGGAAACATTTTCTCAAGTTGCAAAATTGAACTTCGTTCGGGTTTTGCTCTCCTTAGTTGTTCACCGCCGATGGACTCTTCGTCAGCTTGATGTCAAGAATACTTTCTTGAATGACAATCTTCTTGAAACCGTATACATGCATCAACTGCCCGGGTTTGAGACCACGGGGGTGTCTCGTGTATGCTTACTTCGCAAATCTATCTATGGTCTCAAACAGTCTCCCCGGGCATGGTTTGGGAAATTCAGCAAGGTCGTTCGTGAGGTGGGCTTCAAACAGAGCTCTGCAGATTCCTCTCTCTTCACTCGTCACCAGTCAACTGAGACCATAATACTGCTGGTTTATGTAGACGATATTCTGATCACTGGTGATGACTCAACCAGGATACAACATGTTAAGCAACATCTAAACTCTACCTTCCAAATCAAAGACCTGGGAAATCTTCGATACTTTCTTGGACTGGAGGTAGCTCGACGACCTGATGGCCTAGTCTTATCTCAGCGTAAGTATTGTATTGACCTTCTGCAAGATGTCGGCCTCTCGGGGTGTAAACCTGCGGATACCCCGATAGAAGTCAACCACATGTTGTGTGCTCAGGGATCTGAGGAGGACTCTCTACTTCCAAATCCAGAATACTATCGCCGTCTTGTGGGAAAATTGATCTACCTAACCGTCACAAGACCAAATATATCATTTGCGGTTGGTGTGGTAAGTCGGTTAATGCATACCCCACGGGTCTCTCACCTTCAGGCTGTGGAGCGCATTCTCAGGTATTTGAAGACTTCTCCTAGGCAAGGACTTGTGTACAAACCATCCTTTTCTCTTTCTCTTATTGCATACTCAGATGCGGATTACGCGGGCTCGTTGGATGATCGACAGTCTACAACTGGGTTCTGTACTTTCTTTGGAGGAAACCTTATCATATGGAGGAGTAAGAAACAGACAGTTGTATCTCGCTCGTCTGCTGAGGCTGAGTACCGTGCAATGGCGGTTGTTACTTCTGAACTAACATGGCTGGGAAGTCTCCTAGGAGATTTGGGAGTTAAATTGTCCTCACCACCCACTCTGTTTTGTGATAGTCAAGCTGCAATATACATTGCAAAGAATCCGGTGTTCCATGAGTAGACTAAACATATTGAGGTTGATTGTCACTTCGTTCGAGAGAAGGTCCAATCAAAGGAGCTGAAGCTTGACCATGTTCCCGCATCTGGGCAAATTGCTGATGTCCTCACCAAGACTTTACCTCGCAAGTTGTATTACCAGTTCTTGTCCAAGCTTGGTGCCTACGATTTGTACGCTCCAGCTTGCGGGGGAGTGTTAGATGACATAGGAAAAATAATTGTAAAGGCCCAATTATAGGCTCATTTCCTTCTTCTCCTTTAGTCCCACATCTCTTGTATAGGATTGTTCTCCTACTCTTCTCTTATATATTTGTATTCTCTCTTGGATTTTATGAATGAAGAAGTATATACAAGGTTTGTCCATTCCTTTCTACAGTATCCATAATTTGTTGTACATTTTTGCCTTTGATTTCAAGAGCTTTAGCCGGAGGAAATGAAAATGAAAGCACGAAGTCATGATAACTAGTAGAACAATTTTGTAATGCTAAAACACTAGTTTAATACAAACGGTTATTTTGAATGAGTGAATGTAACTCATTATATGAGGGAGATTTTTTTTTTTTTTTTAAATGGTTTGCTAATAACAAAATAGTTTTCAAATAGTCATTTTCATATATATAACTCGTAATTCATCGAGATCAAAAATGCATAAGGATGAAACTTTTGAAAACCTCTCCCAACAAGGGCAAGTTCAAACCACCTCACCCAACTGGGGCGAGCTCAGAAGACCTCGTCCAACAGGGGCGAGCTCAGACCACCCCGTCCAACTAGGGAGAGCTCAGAAGACCTCGCCCAGTAGGGGCGAGCTCAAATTTTCACCTCGCCTCAGACCATTTAGGCATGAGAATATCATTTTAATTAAGGCGGGAGCGGCTATTCGCAGACCATACCCACTCCCCCTTGGATTTGCCTATAAATAGGACCTCAAGGCACAAGTAGAAGACACCTTCACCCCCCCTAAGGCGGGCGAGTTCAGTGCCCGCCTCTCTTGTGTCGAGCTCAACATTGGCTTTATGAGGGAAAGTTTTTATAGACTTCCGGGTGTGTGGTGAGACCTCCTTGTTGCAGCACGTGGGTCTTGTTTGTAGACAATTCAGAATAGTTTCTTGTGTTCTCCAGACTCTTCTCGCCATGTATCATCCAGGTCAACTACTAGACCAGTGTTATTTAGTCACCCCCAAGTATGAGCAGGAGCCAATTTTTATGATTCCAACATCATATTTGAGGGTTTCCTAATAGTAATGATTTGTTAAAAGCAAACATGATTTGCTAATAGCAGCACAAAAACAAAATTAAGAGATTGATTTTACCAACATTATTTAATTATATTTTATGAATTACTTGTTAGAACTTACTTGCACTTCAAAAGTTAATTAAATAAAATGAGCTACTATAACAAATATATATTAAAATAAATTAAATTTCATCGTATTTATACATCAAAAAGTATGCCATTAGTTGAATATTATTAAATATATACATTTAAATTATTTAATTACTTAAATGTAATAGTTAGTTAATAGTTGCCCATTTAAACTTAAGGAATTAGTTTTTTTATTTAAATAATGTTTAATTATTCAGATAATTCCAATATTATTTAAATAATTATCTTCTTAGATTATGATTATTCAAAACAATCATCAAAATTATTCAAAATAATCATCAAAATTATTCAAAAAAATCATTTAGATAAAGGCATGAGTGTTGTTGTTGTAATCATTTAAATTATTATGCATTTAGGAATTTAATTAATTGTTAAATGAAAACAAGATTCTCTTTCCTTCATTTACACCTTTTTAATTTGATTTCCAACCTATAAAAAAGAGATATATGTTTCATCCAACAGCTCATGAAATTCTCTCATCCACACCTCACACATTGCATACTCATAAATCCACTCTCTCCTCAAATCCAGGGGTCCCAAAGAAAATGCAGAACCCTAAAAAAATGCTCAAAAAACCCTCTGCAATGCTTATAGACCCTTGGATGGGGATCCTTCCATCTGGACTACCAAATGGATCCAGTCCAATCGGGCCAAATGGAGAGGATCTCCGTCCTAATACTACATCCAATCAGATCCAAAAATTTATCCGCCATCCAAAGAGAAATGTCAAAGGACGTTGACTACGTATCTAAAGCAGAAATTAGACTGCGCCGTCATTAACAATCCAACGTAAACTATTTTCTACGGTCCGGTTCAAGACAGATTCCACGATTGCAGGATAAGCCATCCACAAATTCAAAGGAAAAAAAAATCCAGTGAAAATAGAGTACAGAAAGCACACCTCCAAATAGAAACCTAGGTTGCTTCGCCGCAGCCACCGCATCCCCAAACACATTAAACCTCGGCTGCGAAGAATCGGAAAACGACGCATCTGCCGAATCGGGTAGGAACCACAGCCCCAAGCCCGATCCTCCCACGGCGACGATCCCTGCAGCCACCTTCGCGAAGGAGGCAAGACCACGGCCAGAAGGCGCCGGATCTCCCTCGCCGGAAGCCCCTCCGGACACGCCGGAGCGCCTCCGGAGCTCAGATCTGCCGATCGAGCACAAGATGCGTGACGATCGCAGAGTCATCGCAGTGCCGCCCCTAGGTTTTGGATCGGAGATCGAAAAACCAGCACAGTCAAAGCTGAGAGATGCTAAGGCTTTTGGAAGATAAGATAAGATGCCGTCGGTTGCACGCGCGGTCTTTATATATCGCCTCCAGTATTGTGGGCGGCGAAAACGGGACGCTGTGCTCGTCTGTGGGTGAAGTGGTGAACATTTCTATGCGACCGGCCGCTGGTTTACGCCCACAATAATAAATCGTATAAAACAATAGTTCGCATACAAACACAAAATGTTCTTGTAAAAAATAAATCGATAGGATTTTCAAATTAAACCGCTTGTTGGCAGAATACGTTAAATCATTACGGAGACCGAATCGTTTTTATCGAAATTTTGAGATGAAGTATATCTGAATTCAAAAATATAGATAAATGTGATTAGGGATCTTTCAAATTTACATGCTTCTATGCACAAGAAGACTTCTCTTTCTCCCCTAGTCTCTCTCTAGCGATGAGATGTTGGAATTAAGGCTTCATTTGGTTCGGCGGTGGCGGGTCGATCCGGCGGGTGGAAACGGAGTGTTCCAATTGGAGGGGGGGAGGTGGCTGCTCCAAACGGAGCTTTTTGGGACGTTTCTCAAGGGGGACAGGTGGAAACGGAGCAAACGCCGCCGGAGGTTCATTTATTTACCCTCTTTCTGACAGCGTTTGTTCAAAACGGAGCAACGAAACGTCCAAACAAATAGAGCTTAAAAGAGGGTGAACCGTACGTAGTGACCATGATATCATAATCTATTTGTATTAAAGCCCTTATGTGTCTATGCGGTCGTTTTACGATTGCATTCATCGTGTAAACGTAAAACTGTTAGAATATTTTATCTATATTTCAAAATACTATATAATTTTTTTTTATTTTCAAAACAATTAATAATAACAATAAAAATTAGCAGATCTTGAAAACAAGATTCTAAAACTTATATAAACAAAAGAGTTGAGAAATAAAAAATAGAATATAATATAGGTTTGAAATCGAGTCTGGATAAGGCACGTGATCACTACCCTAAAAAAGTTGCATCACCCTCCAACAGGGCTTTCAACCGATGTTACTTCTCCAAGGTACAGCACCCGGCTAGATCCTGAAACTTCAATGTGCGCGGACACCGAAGAAGCATAGAGCACCTAAAATCATATTTGATGAAGCAAACGTAAAGAAAATGAAATCTCGCTGAAGATCATCGAAGAGCTAGAGAGGAAAAGAGTGACAGTATGTTTTTCCAGAGTGTCTTTAAACGAATCAGAAAATTATCCTAAATAGGAGTCTCGAAAATGGCAAAAAATAACCACGTAATAAATCTCGAAGGTTATAATTAGAAATTTTAATCATGCGGGTGAACGTTAGAGTTAATGACGAGAAACGCGTAACTTAAAACAACGCAAAAAGAAACTGGCAAACAAGCCGACGCAGGTTGCGTCGACTTCTATTTGACGCAGGTGAAGTCGAAGCAAGAGTGTCGAGTTCAAATCAACGCAACGTCGATAACTCTTCGACGCAACGTCGAGACAAAGATAGTGTCGAGTATAATCCGACGCATCGTCGAGTATATTTCGACGTAGCCAACGCAAGAAAAAAAACTGTGTGTTCTGTCGAGCATGTGGTCCATAGATCATCCTTATGTTTCTTTGAACAAATAATGAGTGAAACATATTATATATTCGCTAGTATGAGAGTAAATGAGCAAGGTGAGACTAAAGATTTTGTCATTTCTTTCATAAAAGTTTCCCTCCAAAAATTTGATGTATAAATCAAGCCACAAAAATACAGTGATTAGTAAACCCTAGAAGCTTGGAGTTTTGATTAATCAGACTTTCTGTCAAGTATAATCTCACTTAACTGTCTTAAATATTTATTATGAAGATCATTAAATTAAGCTGAAGTATTTATCTGTTAGTCCCCTAATTTGTTTAGTAATTGATTGCTTTCTTGATTCAAATTTGAGAATATACACTTCAACATATTTATAACCCAAATTTATCATGAATTTGAACTTGGAGAGACATTAAGGCTCTACATGTCTGTATTTTAACTTCATTTTGGTGTGATAAAAATGTCAAGGGAAAAAATTAGTGTGCTAAGTAAACCCTCACTTTAAAGCTCAGATGCAACTAGAAAGACAAAAAAATATCATTTAAAATAGGGCATTTATATTGGCAGGCAGGCAGCCTTGCTTTGGCAATTGACAGCCAGATTATAATAGTACTCTAGCTTGATCACCGGTTTCCGCCATCAGAACGGAGAACTTCGACTTTACGACCTGTTTCTGGAAGAGTAGAACTTGCGCAAACCGGCTAGATGCCCGCAGCCGCTGCGCCCACCACTCTGTCACATCATCCTCGCCGAGCGCAATAAATATTTCTCCAGCAGTTTACTGCGACCGGCGGAAGCGGGAGAGGCGTGGATTTCACAAGCAGGTTTCGCAAGCGAGTTTAGCAGAGCAGCGGGGTTCGGGAGAAATGAAAAAAAATGGAGAAGGTTTTAGGGTTGCTATCAGAGGCTCGTTTTAATGTGTGTTTTTTTTTATTTTAATGGGACTGTCAATAACGAAAATCGGGCCGCCAATACATATGTGCTTAATATCATTTCAATCAAAAGGGTGAGAACTTCATTTTCTGCAGGAGCCTATATTTCCCTCATGAGTTATGATGAGCATAAGAGTTCCACTAGTGTCCTAAAATCCTCCACTCAAAAGGGTCATGTGGTAAAGTACATTGTTTGTTCTCATATCATATATCTAGTTAATATCTAAATAATATTTATCATTATCTTAATTTTTATTAATCTGAGAATATTTTTTTCTAAAATTATGAGAAAAATATGCTCATTGACAGATTTTAAATTAAGGCTAAAGTTTTATTATGTTTAAAATTATTTTATTTTTGGGGCATATAATAATCCACTTTTGTTATGTGTTTTAACTTATATGTTAAACAATCCAATGCTTATTAAAATTGTTAAGAACAGTTAAATAATTATATTTGACATAATTATTTATTTATGTAAAGAATATAAAACACATTGTACTTCACATTAATATTGCTTGAAATTGATGTTAGCATATTCAAATTCAAATCTTTATCATATTGGATTTCATAAAATCATACATATTATGTTGTAAAATAATGTGATTTATATGATTTTGTTGACGATCACGAGCAATTAATTGATATTAGCAATAAAAACATATTTTATATAATTATATATATACTATTAATTAATCAAATATCCTCCGGGAGTTCGCGTATTAATTGATATTAGCACATAAAAGAGTAGCCCGGTACACAAAGCATCCCCGGGCAAGCGAGGGTTCGGGAAAGGGTCTCATCACAGGCGTGAAATATAGAAAAACTTTACCTTGCATTTTTGCAGAGGGCTACTTACTTCTAGAACTCAAACCCGCGGCCTCAAGTTCACACAATATCTTAACCGGTGCGCCAGTGCTCCCCTTCGCATTTCATAACACAGACATTCACAAAAATATCTTGAGGAATGCTACATGTAATTATGCAAATTTATTGGGGAGGCCTAGGTAAATGGAGCATTATAGGAATTATTATTCATTATAAACTGTTGCTTATTCATTCCAGGTGGCTGCTCCCACTAACTGTACTGGCATGTTGCTTATTCATTCCAATTTGATTATTATATTTCATAGCCTATGCTCTAATTAATATGTACAAATAACTTATAATCAACACTCAAAGCTGAAAATATAATAAAGCAAAAGCCTTAGGTCCCAATAGGGGTAGTAGGGTTACTAAGATCCAAAACAGAGCTTAATTATTGGCTCCGTCCGAGCTCGGATCGAGCCCGAACAATCCGAGTCACGGGCCAAAACAAATTTCTACTAAAATTAGAAGGGGTTTTCATTCAGCTTCTACGATAGAATTAAAAATGAGGAAAGCACCGCTATTCATTTCTGCAAATTCGAGCGAAAGAGGTTTTTTTTAGTCTCGATCGATTGCGTGCATACAAAAAGAGCGAATGGGCCATAGAAAGTCAACTGATTAGGCTAAGACTTTTCACTTCACAAACAAATTTCTACAAATTTCAAAATTCTTGAAATCAAAACTGAAGGTCAACTTTGAAAATGTGAATCATCACATTTTAGTCACCACCCAAAATTATTCAATCCATCATCATCAGAACATTCCATTCAAAAATTCAAAAAAAGTCTCACAAACATTCCAATGAAAAACTATTTACAAAAATCTCCCCCTTAAGAATACATTTCAAAAAGGATAATAACTCACCTAAAACAATCCAAAAAACCACAAAAAGTGGGTCCCACTCAGCACAAAAACACCTGACCTCCTTATTTCCCCAACCTTGCAAACCTAATTACAGGAGTCGGGTGTTTTTGTGCTAAGTGGGGCCCACTTTTTGTGATTTTTTGATATGTTTTAGGTGAGTATAATATTATCCTTTCAAAAATCCATGCACAAAAAGAAGCCCCTGAAAATGTACTCAAAGGAAGTATTTTTGAGCATGAATGTTATGAAATATAAACTTACAGCAGAGATTTCGGTAATTTAAAGAAGGGAGAGAGGTGCAACCTGTAATTATGTTAACTTCCAGGGGAAGCTTGAGTAATTATTCCAACAGTATTACCAGAAATTCAGATAGGAGGAAGAAAGCACAAGTATTATATTCCAAAGTACATTATTATAGTGAATGCTGTTCAAAGGAAAGTAAACGCTTACAATTTGATGAACTCAATGTTCTTCATGACAATAAGTCATGGTCAGACATTCAAAGGAAGTTTCTGATATCCAACGATCGAACATCGGGCATCTTCTCGTCCTTGAATTCTTCCCTGAATAAATTGAAGTCGTGTTTCGTTAGATACACAAGCCTTAACTCGCTCAATGAGGCAATTTTGATGAAAAATTAGAAAAACACTTGGGGACTGAACCATCGAGGCCAGGAAAATAATTTAGGTCCGGAGCCCAAACCCGAATCAACGTGCGCAGCCCCCAGGATTTCACCATGTGGGACAAATTTTCTCCTCCACACAGAATAAAAAATGCAAAATGTTTTAAACAATATCTGGAAATGGAGCTCTGTTGCGGGGAGGAGAAATAGTGTTCCATGTGATGAAATCTAGATGGTCACGGACGTTGATTCAAACTCGGCGGGGGGCTTAGCTTAAAATGCGGAAATGAATTAGCTCAAAGTAAAAGTTAGGCATTCAGAGGAAGTTTCAGATATCCAATTGTGCTGCATTTTCACAAACCATAAACTACCAGCATGTACAGCAGAATTAAAATGCCAGCACGGTTCAATGACTTCTTCATTATGAATTACAATATAATTAGCCGATGGGCTTAACTTATAGCCTATAATAACCGTTGCGGAATGTATAAATAATGCGCAAATGAATAAGAAATGTATTAAATCTATTGTTTTAGGAATTCTACACTGCCTGCATCTCCTCTCATTCTTCCTCTAATCTCATTCTCTCTTCCTATAATCAATCTCCCCTTGCAATCCCTACCAGTTTTTAGTCATCGCCATTCTTTAATTGTAAGAAATTTCCCCTTCCACAAATTACTGTAAATAGACTGCGGAGTTGAAGTGGAGAAGCGCGTCAGGGATTTTATGTGCCACTAAAACTTAAGGGCAGTTTTACCGTACTGCAATTAGACCCGCGATGCTCTATGGTTCTGAGTGTTGGGCAGTGAATTGTGTACATGAGCAAAAAATGAGAGTTGCGGAGATGAGAATGCTTGGGTGGATGTGTGGACACACGAGATTTGATAAAATTAGGAATGAAAGTATCAGGGATACGACAGGGGTTGCACCAATTGTAGAGAAGATGCGAGAAGCTCGTCTAAGATGGTTTGGACACGTACAAAGGAGACCATTAGAGGCACCTATTAGGCGTTGTGAGAATCTAGTCACTAGACATGTTAAACGAGGGAGGGGTAGACCAATAAAGACTTGGAATGAAACTGTAAAGAAAAACATGATGTACTTAGGCATTAGTGAGATTATGACAAAAGATAGGCCACAATGGCGACAAAGGATCCATATAGCCCATGTTTCTTGTTTATTTTTCCTTTCTCCTCTTTAGTCCCACTTCATGTATAGGAATCTCTTCTCTCTTTCTCCCTCCTATAAATATGTATTCATACCTTGTATTGAGATATAGAAAGAGTATTTACAAGTTTGAGTGTTTATCTACATGGTATCAGAGGGAATCGGTCTCTCTGGCGGCTAGAATTTTTACTACCCGCCCCCGCTCTCTTTGTTTCTACCGGGCGGCCTTCCTCTTCTCGCTAGGCGCGCGGCTACGCAGCCTCCTCTTCCTTTGCCGCTCTCGCCCTCCTTCCTTCCGTGGAGCCAGCTTCCTCCTCCTTCCCTCTCCTTCTTTTATAGTTTTTTTTCTCTTCTGACCCGTGGGCCCCTCCTCCGGTGTTACTCGCCCGGCTTCCTCCTCTTGCCCGCTCGAGTTCTCTCAACTCGCGGTTTAGTCTTCTGACCGCTCGAGTTCGCCCCTCCTCCGGTGCTACTCGCCTGGTCTCTCTCTTCTTTTTTGCCCGCTCGATTTTTCTACTCGTGGCTTCCTCCGCTTGCCCGCTCGCGTTCTTCTACTCGCAACCTCTTCTCTATTCGCAACGACTTCCGCACGTGGTCGTGGCTTCTTGCCACTGGTCTTCTTTCACTGTGACCGTGCGGCCTCTCCTGCTTCCTCCTATCTCTGTCCGCCTCTGGTGGTCTTATCGTGTGGTCTCCTTGCCTAAGCGCTGCGGTTAGCCTGCTCGGGCGACTTTCTGTCTGTCCGCTTCAGGTGGTCTTCTCGCGCGGTCTCTTGGCCTAACCGCGGCCTGCTTCTCTTCCCCCTGGTCATGGGCTCCTCTCCTGAATCTTCTGTTCCGTCAGTCTCTTCTGCTGACCGCCCGGCTCCTGTAACTGAAATTCGCGATGAATTGCAGATTACGACTATCGCCTTGACCGGCAAGAAGAACTTTACGGAGTGGGTGCACTCGGTTCGCCGTGTCCTTCAATCGAAAGGCTTTCTTCATCACCTCACCCAAGCTGCTCCGGTTCCTCCAACGGATGAGTGGCTACGCAATGACGGTCGGTGCAGAGATGTGGCTCCCTCAACTCTCTGGATAGTGAACCATACCGCATGGCTATGTATCATGAAACTGTCAAGGCCATGTGGGATGAGCTCCAAGCCCTCTACTCTGGTAAAGACAGTCTACAACACCTCTACGATATCATCACTGATCTCCAACATCTGGATGGTGGGGAGCATCCGACCTCACGTCCTTTGTGGCTCGGGCCAAGACTCTGGTCGAAGCATGGATTCAGCATCAACCTCTCAACGCTGGATCTTGCGGCACAACGTGCTCAGAAAGAGGTTGTTGGCGTAGCCATGATGATGGCTCGTGTTCCGCCTCATCTACAGAGCATTCGGGCACAGATTCTCTCTTCCGTGGCTACTCCCTCACTGTCCGATGTGTGTGCCATGCTGCTTAAGGTCTCGCCTCCTCCTGATTGTCTGGCCCCTCCATCACCAGCTCTACTTCAACAAACTTCGGCTCCCCTTCTCCCGCTTCCCTCGTCTACTCGTGGGGGACGTTTCTGGCTCGCGAGGCCGAGGTCGCGGCAAACCGCCCCTAAAGTGTTCTTTCTGCGGGAAGGATGGTCACCACGAGGCTATTTGCTATCGGAAGCATGGATTTCCTCCTCGCCCACAGGCTGTTGTTGCTGCTACCGACTCCTCTTCTCAGTCTGATCTTGACGAGGTCCGCCTTCAACTGCAACAACTCCATGGTTTGCTTAGTCGCCCTCCAGCCTCAGTTGCCTCTGCCTCCTCTATCTCCCATGAAGGTATGGCCCATCTCTCCACAAGTCCACATTGGATAGTGGATTCTGGTGCTACTCATCACATTACTTCTCGGCGACCACAACAATACCTCCACTCGTCACATCCCAGGTGTATTACTGTGGCTAATGGGGACACGGTTCCTGTTGTCGGCTCTGCTGATATCCCTCTCACTCCGTCTCTTTCTCTTCGCTCCGCTCTTCACGTGTCGGGCTCTCCTTTTAATTTACTCTTTGTTGGTCGCCTTACTACAGATTTAAACTGCTCAGTAACCTTTACTTCTTCCTCTTTTCTGATACAGGATCAACAGAACCGGACTATCATTGGTAAGGGTCGACTGCAGAACGGTCTACATCCTTGATGACCCTCCAGCTATCCTGGCGTCTGTCTCCTCCGTCGATTGGCATCGCCGTCTTGGGCATGTCCCTTTACCCATCCTCCGAAGGCTCTTCCCGATGTATCTTTACCTGTTTTTCAGTGTGAAACCTGTGTTTACGACAAACAGCCGCGTTCATCCTTTCATCTCATTGTACCCGGAGCGCTGCTCCATTTAGGTTAGTTCACTCTGATATTTGGGACCGTACCGTGTTACTAGCATTTCTGGTTATCGTTATTTTTTAACGTTTATTGATGATTACTCTCGGATGACATGACTCTACTTCGTGATCGCTCTGAGCTTCCACAGATCTTTCGGGCATTCCTCCTCGAAACCCGCACCCAATTCTCCACCACTATCCAAACTCTCCGAACGGACAATGCCCGCGAGTACATTGGACATGAATTTGCAAACCTCTGCTCTGAATTCGGGGTTATTCACCAAACATCATGTGCCTATACCCCGCAACAAAACGGAAACAGCTGAACGTAAGTATCGGCATCTACTCGATGTGGCTCGCTCCATCATGCTTCAGATGCAAGTTCCTAAATCTTACTGGAACTTCGCTCTCTCCACGGCCTGTTACCTCATCAACCGTCTTCCGTCAACAATTCTCAACAATGCCACCCCATTCAGCCTTCTTTCCCTTCTACTCCTCCATTCTCCCTTCCACCCCGCACATTTGGATGCGTTTGCTATGTCCACACTCTTGGTCCCTCTATGGACAAGTTGGACCCCCGGGCAACCAAACAGATCTGTGTTGGCTATTCCCGGACCCAAAAGGGCTATGTATGTTACTCCCCAGCTACTCGGAAGGTGACTGTCTCTGCCGATGTGACCTTTCGGGAAGATCTCCCTTTTTTTCTCTACCTTTGATTCTCCACCTTCCCCACCGCCGTCATACGTCCTGCTATTCCGGTTACCACTCCGTCCTCCCCACCATGTCCGAACAAGGTCCTCCTGTTCCATTGGCAAACAAGACCCTCCCTCCTCCCCAGCCACCTGTTATACGAGTTTACACCCGTCACCACCCTGTCTCCGTTACCCCAATGCAGTCGGCTTCGACCTCTGATGCTTCGCGCTCTGACGATCCGGCACCAGATTCTACCGCTCATCCCCTGGCGAACTATGTATCATTACATCGCCTCTCTCCAGCACTCCACAGTTTTCCCACCTCCCTCTCTTCTATTTCTATTCCTAACACTGTGCAGGAAGCTTTGTATCATCCTGGCTGGCGGGCGGCTATGGACGAAGAGATGACGGCTCTCTGGGCAAACCAAACCTGGAATCTGGTACCTCTCCCTCCAGGTCAGAGACCCGTTGGCTGTAAATGGGTCTTTGTTATCAAACATGCTCCAGATGGCACGATGACCGTCTCAAGGCCCGACTGGTGGCTCGTGGCTTCACGCAACAACACGGACTTGATTACGAGGAAACTTTCTCTCCAGTCGCAAAGTTGAATACCGTCTGTGTCCTCTCCGTGGCGGTTCATCGGCAATGGCCATTACACCAACTGGATATCAAAAATGCTTCCTAAACGGCGACCTCCAGGAAACTGTCTACATGCAGCAACCTCCCGGGTTTGAGACCACGGGAGAGTCTCGAGTATGTCATCTGAAAAAGTCAATTTATGGTCTCAAACAATCTCCTCGGGCATGGTTTGATAAATTCTGTAAGGCAGTTCGGGAAGTCGGTTTTACTCGAAGTTCTGCGGATTTTTCCTTCTTTACGCGGCATCGAACAACTGGAACTGTTCTCTTATTGGTATACGTGATGACATCTTGATTACTGGAGACGACTCAAAGGGCATCAAAGCAGTTAAACAACACCTTAGCTCCGTTTTCCAAACTAAAGATCTAGGTCAACTCCGGTACTTCCTTGTCCTTGAGATCACGAGACGGCCAGACGGTCTTGTCATTTCCCAGAGAAAGTACTGTCTGGATCTCCTTCGGGATGCTGGTTACTCCGGATGCAAGCCTACTACCACCCCAATGGACGCAAATCAGAAATTGTGTGCTCATGCCTCCGACACTGATCTTTCTCTCTTCAGAATCGAATACTATAGAAGACTTGTTGGAAAATTAATCTACCTAACAGTTACTAGACCAGATATATCATTCGCCGTTGGAGTGGTCAGCAGATTTATGCATGCTCCGCGCACCTCGCACCTTCATGCTGTTGAGCGCATCCTCAGATACCTGAAAACTGCTCCGGGCCAGACTTGTCTACAAGACCTCATCCTCTACCGAGATTAGTTGCATATTCTGATGCCATTATGTCGGGTCCTTGGATGATCGTCGATCAACCAGTGGTTTTTGTACCTATTTTTGGGGGTCATCTCATCACCTGGCAAAGTAAGAAGCAAGCCGTTGTGGCTCGATCCTCAGCAGAAAGCAGAGTACCGATCAATGGCTTCGGTTGTCTTGAGCTAACGTGGCTGGAAAGCCTTCTTGTTGATCTCGGGTAAAACTTCCATCACCTTCCCTTTGCTATGTGACAGCCAAGCAGCTATACATATTGCAAAGAATCCAGTCTTCCATGAAAACAAAGCATATTGAAGTAGATTGTCATTTATCCGGGAGAAAGTTCAAATGAAGAAGATCGAACTAAAACATGTTCCAGGCACTGAACAAGTTCGTTGATATCCTCACAAAGGCTCTACCAAACACCTTATTCTATCAGTTGTTGTCCAGCTTGGTGCATACGACTTCTACGCTCCAGCTGCGGGGGAGGGGAGTGTTTAAAAAGCCCATGTAAGGGGCCAATAGCCCATGTTTCTTGTTTATTTTTCCTTTCTCCTCTTTAGTCCCACTTCATGTATAGGAATTCTTCTCTCTTTCTCCCTCCTATAAATATGTATTTAATCTTGTATTGAGATATAGAAAAACATGATGTACTTAGGCATTAGTGAGATTATGACAAAAGATAGGCCACAATGGCGACAAAGGATCCATATAGCCGACCCCGCTATAGTGGGATAAAGGCTTGAGTGTTGTTGTTGTAGACTGCGGAGTTGACTTTTTAGCTTTGTAGCTTTCTTTTTAAACATCACGAGCTACAAAACAGATGTCAGAAGCAGATTATGACAAACAAAATAATTTATGATGACAGAAAGTGGTTTTAGAAAGCTAATCTAACTTGGGCTCTGTTTGGAGTGGCGATGGGGGTGAAAAAAGCAGTGGTGGGAAACCAGTGGTGTCATTAGAGCCATCCATAAAGCTATTTTTGAGAATGTTGTAGAATGTTTGGAAGATCTCCATTTAAGTGATTTCCAAAAAGTGTTTTACATTTGGAAGAATAACCTTTTAATATTAATTGTATAGCTTTTTTAATAATAAAAGTGTTTTAGGCTAATCATTTATCACATAGATAAGTTAATATTATATAAATAAGCAGATTACAAATGGTCAGCGGCGAAAAACAAAGATAGTGTTTTTTTTTATTTGAGTGAAGAATCATGAATGAGAAAACAAATCATTTGTAGAGGCGAGAAGGAAGAATCATGAATGAGAAAACAAATCATTTGTAGAGGCGAGAAGGAAGAAAGACAGATCATGAAAGATCGGAGTCATGTGACTTTCGTAAACCGTCAAATAAAAGAGGAAAAGTTGAAAGCAAAGAAATCGATTTTTAGAAAGTCATGTTGGACCGGCTGCTCAAAAAGCCCCCAAAACACCTTTTTTTGCAAAAGCTCATCCAAACATCCTAAAAAAAGGTGATGGCGGTGGAAATAGAGTTTTTCCCACAGCCACCACCGCCCCAAACAATAGAGTTTTTCCCACAGCCACCACCGCACCAAACAGAGCCTTGAATTGAAAAAGGATTTGAATAATTATTAATACTGTTTCCAAAACTATGTATATATACTATTCTTGCAGCACAATTACTAGATGGTATTAAATTATAAAAAATAATGGGTTAGATAATAACTGGAATATAATAGTAATACTTCTTATTAAAGAATAAACAATTCCCATTATTGTTTAATGACAAACTTCAACAACACTCAAGCCTTTATCCCACTATAGTGGGGTCGGCAGTTTAATGACAAACTTCGATTTTAAAAAATTAATACTGTGAGAGAGGAAGGCCATCTGGCAGCTGTAGGGAGACGGGAGAGAGTAGGAATGAAGATAGATGAGAAGGCAACCCAAGTAAATTGTTAATACTCCAAGGATACTTCCAAGATACAATGTCAAGCCCTTGCATGCTTGCAGGTGGCAGAAAAGTAAATACAATGTCCTCTCATGCAAGAAATAAATTACAAGTAATAAAATGCGAAAGTCCGGAAGATAATGCTGTCTTGACTTGGGCGGACGGCTAACGCTGGTGTTGGGGTACTGCGGTCAGGGGGCGGATTCAGAGGGGGGCCTGAGGGACACTGGCCCCCTCATTATTTTTCAAAATGTTTAGTGTATTTGAATTCCTCTCGTCGAGGCAATGAATTTTGACTACTTATACGTCAAAAACGGTGGTCAGATGAGAGAGAAACATTTCCGATAAGACGGAAACGTCTAAAAAAAAATTTTAAAAGAAAGTTGATGACTGACCCTCCATGTTAAAAATTTTAGAACCAGTGACGCATTCAAAAAAAAATTTTATATACCCCCATTATTAATTTTCTGGATCCGCCACTGACTGCGGTGGTGTACACACGCCATTTGCATGGCCACGACTAGCCTTCCATGGCCTCCATAGCACGCGCTTGCCGCTGCGGATCGCCTGAAGTACACCCACCACGCCCAAGTGTTTGTGTCTATTCGGTACATTTCTGGGACGGCCAGCTTGCTTAATAAAAAAATTTTGCGGGAAACACTGATGATGCCTTGTTGGATGGCATGAAAACATTTCTATGAGACACATCTACTGGAAGGTAGCTCAGCGGATGTTCTGCCTAAACTACATGACAAATAAGTTGGGAAAAGATATGAAATATTGAACCACTTGAAAAAGATGAACTATTAGTTCGGCGATGTATTTGGAGGTTCAGGCTATCAGAAGGTGCAAGTAGAGTGATAATTGTCATGGATAAATCTCACAACAGTGAACAGAATGAGGGGAAAATAGTTGAGAGATACTCGTTATTATTTACAAGTCAAGTATTGACTGTCATTATTATTACGAGTACATATATGCGTGAGTGGGTTTTAGTCCCACATCTTGTGTTAACGTTCGTGAGTCCCTTGTAATATTATAAATAGCCATCTATGGATGAATAAGAAGAGACAATTGTTGTTCCTACCTAATTCAACTTGGTATCAGAGCCAAGACGAAAAAAACCCTAGCCCTCCCGTTTCTGCTAACTCCCGCTTCCGCTAACTCCCGCCTCCGCTACCTCCGCTCTTCTCCGCTCAGGATCGTCCGCCTCCGTCTCATCCTGCTTGCCCTATGGGGATGACGGGCGGCCTCACAGCCACCGTCGGTTGTTGAGAAGGGCATTGTCATCGTCCTACCATGAAGCAGCCGGTCCGCTCTTCTTCTGCATAGCCCGATCCAATCTGTTCCAAAATAAAGATTTGTTGTTGCACCTCCACCAGGGCCTCCTCCTGCGCTTTTTCCTATGCCAGATCTGTTGCGCCTCCACCGGCGCCTCCGCCAGAGCAGTCTATTGTGCTCGTCCACTGCTGCTGGGATGCCAGGTCTGTCATGCTGCGCCTCCCGGGCCAAGATAGACCGGATGCCTCCCAGATCTGCATCCTAGATCTGTCGGTTCTTCTTCCTACTTGTTTGTTGCGGCGGTGTGAGCTCCTGTAATTTCCCTTTGCAATTATGGGTGAACCAGATTCTCCTGCAACCTATTCTGATGCGATTCAGCCTCAGATGAGTGACCCTCAGCAGTCTCACGGCCACTCCGACTCCCTGAAGATTACCACGGTCCCGTTAGATGACACAAACTATCTCGAATGGTCATAGGCTGCGCAACATGTCATTTGCAACCATCAGATGTTTGGTTACATTGATGGAACAGTTATGGAGCCCCCAAAAACTGATCCCTCCTCGAACCGATGGGACTCAGAAAACTCCCTGGTCGTTTCATGGCTTCCTCACTAAATGTTTCTGAAACTCTACTAGAGTTACATGTTGATGGACTCCGCCATCGAAATTTGGACCAGTGCCCGTGAGACGTATTCTCAAATTGGCAGTTCTACATAGGTTTATGAACTTACTCGCCGCATTTTGGAACTGCGGCAAGGCTCTATGATGGTGTCATCCTTTTTTTCAGATTTTGAGCATCTATATCAGGAATTGGACTATTTTTCGCATTTCACTCCAGCATGCACTGCGGACGTTGTTCAGTTACAATAACGGGAGGATCGCCTTCGTCTCTGTGTCTTCTTGATGGGGCTAAACATGGAGTTCGATATGGTGCGAACACACATCCTTCACCGTTCCCCTCTCCTATCTCTTCGGAAGGCCTTTAGCATGGTCCTTGGTGATGAAGACCGTCGGAAGTCCCTTCGTGTTAGTACTCCTCCTGAGCGCTCTGCTCTGACTAGTGTTGGTCGTGGTCATGTTCTCAACCCTAGCTTGTCTGCTCCTACCTGTGATTATTGTGGCCGCAAAGGCCACACTCGGAAGGTATGCTACGAACTCCACCCACATCTTGCCCCTCGTGATTTTGGTCGTGCTTGGGGACCAAGACGTGGGGGCCATCGCCAGGGTGTCCCCAAGCCTCATGATGTTGCTTACTCTACAGAAATCTATGACGAGACCTCCAGTGTTGTTCCTGGGCAGCTTATTGCTCATGAATTGGATGCTTTACGCCACCTGCTGCACTCTCAGCCTGATCTGTCTCCGGGTGCCCATGCTTCCATTGATTTTATTGTTATGTCGAGTCTCATGCAGCCAATGTCTCGTCCTCTGAGTGGGTGATTGATTTTGGTGTCACTCACCACATGACTGGCTGCTCCTCAGGTTTTCTCTCTTACACTCTTTTGTCTGGTAAGGACAAAATCATCTCTGTTAATGGCTTGTTGTCTTTCATTGCTAGCAAATGCAATATTTCATGTTCCCCTTCTATTTCTCTGTCATCAGTCCTTCATGTTCCGTTTTTTCCTTGCAATTTACTTTCCATTAGTGATATTACTAGATCCCATAATTGCTCTGTGACTTTTTTCTCGATTCCTGTGTTTTTCAGGAACTGATTACGAAGCGGAACATTGACAGTGGTAGGAACCGCGGTGGACTCTCCTACTTGGATCTCCAACCTTCTTCTCAATCTCCTTCTTAGGCTCTCTCCTGCACTACCGTTACCGCTGATGATGTTCGTCGCTGGCACCTGTGGCTTGAACATCCATCTCTTATATATCTTCAGAAATTGTTTCTTGCTTTTTTAACATTTTTACAAATTCTTGTCTGTGATGTCTAAACATGTGAGACATAATTCATCGCATTTATCTTCTCTCAGTACCACTCCATTTGATGTTGTTCATCCTAATGTCTAGGGGTCATCCCCCGTTTTATCTATATCCAGCTTTCATTGATTTGTCACTTTTATTGATTATTTTCTCGCACAACTTGAGTGTATTTGTTAAAAAAGTGAAGTTTTCTTCTGTTTTTAGATTTTTCATAAAATGATTCAGACCCAATTTAAGGGTTATATTTGTGTCCTTCAAAGTGATAATGAGGGGGAATAGGACGATCGGGGAGCGTTTGGCTCATACAATACCAGTCATGGTATCATCCACCAGACCACGTGTGTACACACCTCTACCCAAAATGGAGTTGTCGAACGAAAAAAACGGCATCTTTTGGATGTTGCCCGTTGTCTTCTTGCTACTATGCATCTTCCAAAATCCTATTAGGATAAGATTGTTCTTACCGTTGCTCACCTTATCAATTGGCTTCCCTTACAAGTTCTTGGTTATATCACTCCCAAAGCTCGGTTGTCTACCATGACTGTGGTTTATATTTCTCATCTGTCACCTCGTGTCCTTGGATGTGTTTGTTTTGTGCATATTCATTTGCCTCACCGAGACAAATTGGACCCTCAGGCTCATCAGTGTGTGTTCCTTGGCTACTCTTCTACAACGAAAGGGTATCGATGTTACCCCCCCCCCCAACTCCAGATTTATGTTCTGCACTATGGATGTTACTTTATGGGAAGGGGAATCTTATTTTTCACCTTCAACTCACTCTCTTCGTCAGGAGGAGACTAGTGTTGATACAGATATTCCTCTCCCTTTTCTTCCTCCTTTGCCACTGCAGCTTCCTTCTCCTCAGGAACCGGGTCCTCCTATCCCCGTTCCTCTGCCCGATATTCCGATCTCTCCTTTTCCTCACGTGTACCACTGACGCCCCTCAGGTATACAGGCTTCTAAGATTCTGCATCTATCAGTGCCCGCTTCTGCCTCAGATTCTGGTGATGCGGATCTGCATATTCCGCTTGTGTTGCTGAAAGGTAAGGGTGCATGTACTAAACACCTTATTTCTAATCATGTGGTTTACCATCATCTTACCCCGACCCATCAGGTCTTTGTCTCCTCTCTTTCTTCGATTATTATTCCTAAGACATGGCAGGAAGCTTTGGGTATCCCGGCCTGAAATCAGACTATGAAAGAGGAGACGTCAGTCTTGGACAAGAACCATACCTGGGATGTCGCTTCCCTTCCTCCTGGCAAGAAAGCTATTGACTCGAGATGGGTGTTTTCGGTCAAACAGAATCAAGAAGGTAAGTTTGAACGGTACAAGGAACGACTGGTCGCCCAAGGGTACACCCAAACTCAAGGAGTTGACTACCAGAAGGCTTTCGCACTTGTGGCTAAGATGGACTCTATTTGGGTATTGTTGTCATGCGCGGCTTGCATGGACTGAGATCTTCACCAACTGGATGTTAAGAATGTGTTTCTCCATGGTGAGCTGGATGAAGAGGTATACAAGTAATTTCCTCCTGGGTTCGTGAAAAAGGGAGCTGAAGGTCTTGTCTGTTGTCTAAGGAGGTCTTTATATGGCTTGAAACAGTCTCCTAGAGCATGGTTTGGCAGATTCCTCACATATATGCTCAAATTTGGGTACAAATAGCGTAGTCTGATCATACTATGTTTAATCGGAGACGTGATCAGGGTGTCGTGATCTTTATTGTCTATGTGGATGACATCGTGATCACTGGTAACAATTTGGAAGAGATTGTGAATCTCAAGTCTCTCTTATCTGTTGAGTTTGAGATGAAAGACTTGGGAAGATTACGATACTTTTTGGGTATTGAGGTGACTAGATCTGATCATGGTATCTTTATTTCTCAATGAAAGTACATTCTAGATCTGTTGCAGGAGACTGGGATGCTTGATTGTGTTCCTACAAACACCCCGATGGAAGAAAATCATGGAATTAGTGAAGATGGTGACAGTGATCAGGCAGATGTCTCACACTACCAGAGATTAGTTGGAAAACTAATATATCTATCTCATAATCATCCTGATATTACTTATGCAGTTTGACATTTTGAGTAGATACATGCATGCTCCCAGGATTATACATCAAGAGGCGGCATATCGTGTGTTCCGATATTTGAAGAAAGCCCATGTTCGTGGTCTTTTGTTCTCCAAGAACGACCACTTGAGGATTGAAATTTTCACTTATGCTGATTGGGCAGAATGTCACGATGATCGAAAATCTACAATGGGTTATTGTTCTTTTGTTGGAGGAAATCTGGTGACATGGCGCAGTAAGAAGCAGAATGTGGTGGCCAAATAGAGCGCTAAGGCAAAATATCGTGCAATGTCACAAGACATGTGTGAGGGCCTATGGTTGCGTATCGCTCTACATGACTTGGGGTTTCCCGTGATGTCTCTGTTGTTCTTGTTTTGCGACAACAAGGCATTGATATGTATAGCTCACAATTCAATTCAACATGACAGGCCAAAACACGTTGAGGTGGACCGACACTTTATCAAAGATCACTTGGATAAAAAAACTATGGTCACACCATTTGTCCACTCTAAAGATCAACTGGCAGATGTATTCACTAAAAGCTTGGGAAGTGATGCGTTCATTGATGAGATCAAAAGACTTGAAATGACCGACATCTTCCGTCCGACTTGAGGGGAAGAGTTGAAATATACTCATTGTTATTTAGAAGTCGAGTATTTATTGGCATTATTATTATTACGAGTACTTATATGCGTGAGCGAGTTTTAGTCCCACATCTTGTGTTAACATTCGTGAGTCCCTTGTAATATTATAAATAACCCTCTATGGATGAATAAGAGGAGACAATTGTTTTTCCTACCTAATTCAACTAAAACTAACCTGTAAAACCAAACCAGAGATTTGTTCTCATGGGTATTTGTAAGGTTTAGCTTTCAAACGGCACGAGTGAATTGATAGTAATTGTGGCTAAATCAAGATATTTCCCGCAGTGAGTGCTTTAAATATCTTGGATCGATAATTTAAAAAATGGAGGTGTTGATAAAGATGTGATACATAGAACCCAAGCAGGTTGATTGAAGTGGCGAAGCACGTCAGGGATCTTATGTGATCGTAAAATACAATTAAAACTTAAAGACAAGTTTTACCATACTGCAATTAGACCAGGTATGCTATGTGGTCTGAGTGGTGGGCAGTGAATTGTGTACATGAGCAAAAAATGGGAGTTGCCGACACGAGAATGCTTAGGTAATTGTGTGGACACACGAGACTGGATAAAATTAGGAATGAATGTATCAGGGATAAGACAAGAGTGGAACAAATTGCATGGAAGATGTGAGAAGCTCGACTAAGATGGTTTAGACACATACAAAGGATATCATTAGAGGCACCTGTTAGCTATGTTATTAAAGGCGCGCCTCAGGCACGCCTCAGGCTCCAGACTCACAAGCCTCAAAGGTATGCACCTTTGTGCGCCTTTGGAATATAAATGATGTGTCTAAGTGAGATTTTTTTAGTAAATTTTTTTCTTCAAAAATTAAGAAAAATATAACGTAAGAACTCAAAAAAATTTATCAATTGAGTGTTTGTGAAAGATAATTGTGTGTTGAGACTTAAATATGATGCAAGCGACCACATTGATTCTATTTTATAAGAGATATAAACGATAGTAATGAATGATGAATTAGTAGACTAGATGAAGAATTTAATCGAGAAACTGAAATGATATTTGATGTTGATTATTTAAAATGTATGTGGTAGTGCATTGCCTTCATTAGGCGTGCGTCTGCGCCTAGGCTCCAAGACCCCTTTGTGTCTTAGTGCGCCTTTAATAACAAAGCTCGTTAGGCGTTGTGAGGGTAGACCACTAGGCATGTTAAACGGGGGAGGGTAGACCAATAAAGACATGTTTAGTCACTAGGCATGTCTAGTCATGTCTAGTCACTAGGCATGTTAAAAGGGGGAGGGTAGACCAATAAAGACATGGAATGAAACTACAAGGAAAGACACGATGCACTTAGGCATTAGTGAGATTATGACTAGAGATAGGGCACAATGACAACAAAAGATCCATATAGCCGACCCCACTATAGTGGGATAAAGGCTCGAGTGTTGTGGTAAAATCAAAAGACTGAATAGAGTGACAAAAGGGTTGAATTATTGAACCAAACTAGAAAAGATAATTGGTGGGGGCTTTGGCTTTAGTAAGTCGCGAATATAGAGATAGAGATGGACACGAAAGTCATTGCTGGGGCTGAGATCATAGAAGATAAGGTACAAGTGTTGAAGTCAAAAAAATCCCTACTCCAAATGTTCGGACCTAGTTGCAGCCTTGAAGGGCATTGATTATGCGGTCGAACGCCACAACTCGGATGGCATAAGAGCAGAAGAGAGAACGATGTCTACAATCACACTCCAGGTGCTTCAGCAAGGTCTCGCCGCGTACCCGGAAGTTTGGGAGAAACTTCCCCTCCGCAACCAAAAGGCTGAGCGAGATACAAGGAAAGCATGAACTTGACGAGTAACACACTTGGGGGGATCTCAACGTCTTCCAAAATGTCATTCTTGGTACCCCTGAGAGTCTATTTTATAGACAAATTCGGAGGGGGGGGGGTATGTATGCGAGAATACCTGCGAGAATACCTCTGGGGACTTTAGATACTCGCCCATGCTCGTCATTGCTTGCCCAGCGAGGTTTGCGAATGGGCGTCTCCTTAGGCACTTCTTATCTTGACGAATTATGGGTTATACAACAAGAATTTACGTAGTTGAAATAAGGGATACATTGAGCATATCATGCAAACTTGAGCGGGAGAGAAGAGATGGAACTTCTTGTATTTAGTACTCACAAGCTAGCTAAATCTAAAGTCGTTGGTGTGGTATGTTTAAGGTCTCCAACACGGCCAATACTAGCGAACTATAACAATTTTATTAGAGATTAGATATGCTCAATGTTTCGAAAGCAAGTTTCATATGTTTTTTTATCGAGGGTCGCAAAAATGATTTAGTGTGTGTTAAAGGAAGAAAAATGTATAAAGGAAAAATGTGTCCAAAACGTACTGAAGTTATTAGAGATAGTTCATCAAATAGTTAAATAGTTTCTGTTAGAAAAGCCCATGTAAAAGGCCCATTATTGGGCCCCTTTCTTTATTATTTTTCCTTCTTCTCTTATTAGTCTCACATCTTGTATAGGATTTCTTCTCTCCTTCTCTCTCCTATATATTTGTATTCTCTCATTGTATTTACATACACAAACAATACATATAAGTTTTGTGCTCTCACAACATGGTATCAGAGGGAGGTTCCCGGTTCCTGCGGTCTCCCATTTTCTAACCGCCCAGACCATGTTCCTCCCCTGTCCGTGGACTGTTTTGCGGCCTCTCCTTTCCTACCCGCTTCTCTCCGCAGGTTCTTCTTCGCCGGCCTGCCTGCGGCCTGCCTGTTTTCTAACCGCTTCCTCTCCCTCTCCCTCCCGTGGTTCCACCCCCCTCTCCCTTTTATAGCATATTCTCTACCTGACCCGTGGGCCCCACTCCCGGTTCGACCTATCTTTGTTCGTTGCGGCCTCTCCCTTGCCGCGCGGTCTCTTTGTCGCGCGAGTCCGGTTATTCTTATCGCGTGAAGGTCGCCCCTCTCTTGCCGCTCGAGCCCTTCTACTCGCGGCCTCTCCTTGCGACTTCTCCTATCCGCTGCCTTCTCCTTGCCGCTCGAGTTCTTCTACTCGCGGCCTCTCCTTGCGACTTCTCCTATCCGCTTCCTTCCCCTTGCCGCTCGAGTTCTCCTACTCGCGGCCTCCCCTACCCGCTGCCTTCTCTTTGTCGCTCAGGTTCTCTCCTTCTCGCGGCTTCCCTTTCCCTTTGTCTTCCACGCGATCTCTCTTTAAGCGTTGCGGTCTCTCTCTCCTTGCCTGTTTGACCCGACCTTTCTGGTCGCCCCTTCTCTGGCCGCTAGTGTGATCATTGTGACCGTGCGGTTTGCTTTTCTGCACTCAGGTCGCGGCCTCTCTCTCTCTCTCCGCTGCTTTTGTCGCTTTGACTACCCGCTGCGGCCTCTCTTGTTACCGCGCGGGCTTGTCGTGCAAGAGTCTTGAAACCGCGACGACCTCAACCTGCGGCGCCCTCTTCTAACTGCAGCGACCTCCTCGGGCTCCATGGGTTCTTTTGTTGATTCCACCGGCCAGGAGGCTAACACCTCTGCAGACCGCCCAGCTCCTCCTGAAATCCGCGATGAACTGCGGATCACCACCATCTCCCTGTCTAGAAAGAAGAACTTTATCCCATGGGTGCACTCGGTTCGCCGCGTTCTTCGGGCCAAAGGCCTTGTTCATCATCTCACTTAGCGACCTCCTTCTCCTACTACCGACGACTGATTACGCAACGACGGTCGTGTTCAGACGTGGCTCCTCAATTCCCTGGAGGGTGAGCCCTACCAAATGATCATGTATCATGAGACGGACAACGCTACGTGGGATGAGCTCCGCTCCTTATACTCTGGCAAGGACAGCCTCCATCACCTCTATGACATTATTCCGATCTTCAGGCTCTCGATGCTGGCGGGGCTGCGGACATGACATCTTTTGATGCTCGTGCTAAGACTCTTGCGGAGGCCTGAATTCAGTATCAGTCTTCTACCACTGATCTTGCTGCTCAGCGCGCACAAAAGGAGGCCGTTTGCATTGCAATGATGATGGCTCGTGTCCCGACACACCTTCAGAGTATCCGTGCTCAGGTTCTGGCTTCGACAGCTGCTCCTTCCTTATCTGATGTTTGTTATATGCTCCTTCGAGTGACACCGCCCCCGGATACTCCTGCACCCTCCTCTCCGGACCTTCTCCAGCAGACTCTTCCCCCCTTACTTCCCCCACCGTCTTCTGCTCGTGGTAGACGTTCGGGCTCCCGCGGACGGGGGCGTGGTGGTCGGGGCCGCCCAAAATGTTCCTATTGCGGCCGGGACGGCCACACTGAGTCTGTTTGCTACAAAAAACATGGCTACCCTCCTCGTCCGACTGTTGTTGTTGCAGCTGACGGCACTTCTGCCACAGGCACCGACCTTGAGGCCGTCCGCCTCCAGCTCCAGCAAATCCATGGCCTGCTCAGCCCTCCATCCGCTTCTGTTGCCTCCACCTCCACTGCAGGTATGGCTTGTTTCTCCTCCAGTCCGCGCTGGATCTTAGACTCGGGTGCCACTCATCACATCACCTCGTTGCGGCTACCCAAGTTGTCGGATGCTCCTCATCCGAAGTGTATCACCGTAGCTAATGGGGCGATTGTTCCGTCTCCGGCTATGCTAAACCTCTCCCTCACCCCCTCCATCTCTCTTCGCTCGGCCCTTTATGTTCCGGGCTCCCCATTAATTTATTTCATGTTGGCCGTCTTACTAATGATATGGATTGTTCTGTTACATTCACGTCCTCTGTTTTTTTGATACAGGATCGGCGAACGCGGATTACCATTGGTAAGGGTCAACTGCAAAATGGGCTCTACCTTCTTGATGCATCTCCAACCGTCCTTTCCTCCGTCTCCTCCGTCTCATCTGTCAATTGGCATCACCGTCTTGGGCATGCCCCTCTGCCAATCCTCCAGAAGACGCTTCCTGATGTATCTCTTCCTCCTTTTCAATGTGATTCTTGTATTTTTGGCAAGCAGTCGCGTTCTTCTTTTCCCGCACATTTTACTCGGAGCTCGGCTGCTTTTGATTTAGTTCACTTCGATATTTGGGGTCCTTTCAAAATTACTAGTATTTCCGGTTATCGCTACTTTATCACCTTTATTGATGATTACTCTCGCATGACGTGGCTTTACTTACTACGTGATCGCTCCGAGATTCCTCGCGTGTTCCGGGCTTTTGTGTTACAAACTCGTACGCAATTCTCCACTACCATAAAAACGTTGCACACTGATAATGCTCGCGAATACACTAGCCACGACTTTGTCAATCTATGCGTGGAGTTCGGTATTATTCATCAGACATCCTGTGCCTACACCCCCCAGCAAAACGGCATTGCCGAACGAAAGAACAGACACCTGCTTGACGTTGCCCGCTCCCTCATGCTTCACATGCATGTTCCCAAAATTTACTGGAACTTTGCGGTCTCCACTGCTTGCTTCCTAATCAACCGCCTCCCTTGCTCGGTTCTCCACCATGCCACTCCGTTCAGCCTCCTCTTTCCCTCCGCTCCGGCCTTCCCTATTACACACAGGGTCTTTGGCTGCACCTGCTTCGTCCATCTTCTAGGTTCGTCCACGGACAAGTTAGATCCCCGGGTGGCTAAACAAATTTTTGTCGGCTATTCCCGCACTCAGAAAGGCTATGTGTGTTATTCCCCGGCTACCCGGAAAGTCTCTGTATCTGCTGATGTTACCTTCCGGGAGGATCAACCTTTCTTCTCTCCTCCTCTACCCACGCCTCTACCACCGACAACTCTACAGTCATCCCTCCCACGACCTGTCATTCCCGTTACTGCGCCTCCTCCACAGGTTCTTCCTAACCCAGCTCCTGCTCCGTCCAAGCCGCTTGTTATTCGTGTCTACACTCGCCCCCTTCCTCATTTCGTTGCCCCTATGCAGTCGGCCTCAACCTCGGCTTCTTCGTGCCCTACTGATCCGGTGCCCGCCTCTACTGCTCATCCGCTGGCGAACTTTGTCTCCTTACATCGCCTCTCTCCCCACCTTCAGACATTTGCTACTTCACTGTCCTCGGTTTCTGTTCCTACCTCTGTGCAGGAGGCGCTCCAACATCCTGCCTGGTGGGCCGTCATGGAGGAGGAAATGGCTGCTCTCTAGGCCAACCAAACATGGACTCTCGGCTCCCTTCCTCCGGGTCAGAAACCGGTTGGGTGTAAGTGGGTCTTTGTCATCAAACATGCTGCTGATGGGACAATTGACAGACTGAAAGCTCGTCTGGTGGCTCGTGGCTTCACCCAACAGCAGGGGCTTGACTATGAAGAAACCTTTTCTCCTGTAGCCAAACTGAACACCGTTCGGGTCCTCATCTCCGTGGCTGTCCATCGTCGGTGGCCCTTACTCCAACTGGATGTTTAGAATGTCTTTCTGAATGACGATCTCGAGGAAACAGTGTATATGCAGCAACCTCCCGGGTTTGAGACCACGGGGGAGTCTCAGGTCTGTCGCCTTAGGAAAGCTTTGTATGGTCTCAAACAATCCCCACGGGCGTGGTTTGACAAGTTCAGTAAGGCCCTTCAGGAGGTTGGTTTTACTCGGAGCTCGACAGTCTTCTCATTGTTCACTCATCACCGAACAACGAGAACGGTTCTTCTGTTAGTTTACGTTGATGATATCATAATTATTGGAGACGACTCGAAAGGAATACAGAAGGTCAAACAACATCTGAGCATAGTTTTTCAAACAAAATATCTGGGGCCCCTTCGGTACTTCTTGGGTCTTGAGGTTGCCAGACGGCCAGATGGTCTCATCCTCTCTCAGCGGAAGTATTGCCTCGACCTCCTCCATGATGTTGGTTATTCAGGTTGTAAGCCGATTGACACCCCAATGGATGCAAATCACAAGTTATGCGCTCAGGCTTCTGACTCAGATCTCCTACTCCAGAATCATGAATACTATCGCCGTCTCGTTGGAAAATTGATCTACCTCACAGTTACCAGACTGGATATTTCCTTCGTTGTTGGTATTGTTAGTCGATATATGCATTCCCCTCGAAGATCTTATCTTCAGGTTGTTGAACACATTCTCAGATACCTTAAAACGGCTCATGGTCAAAGATTGGTATACAAAACCTCGTCTTCAGCTCCAACATTGGTAGCATATTCTGATGCTGATTATGCTGGTTCCCTTGATGATCGACGGTCAACCAGTGGTTTTTGCACATATTTTGGAAGGACATTTGATTACCTTGGCGAAGCAAGAAACAAGCTGTCGTTGCTCGATCATCAGCTGAGGCAGAATACCGGGCAATGGCTTTGGTGGTTTCTGAACTTACTTGGCTTAAAAGTCTTCTTACCGATCTGGGTGTAAAGCTCCCTTCCCCAGCTCTCCTCCTCTGTGACAGCCAAGCTGCTATACATATAGCCAAGAACCCGGTCTTCCACGAAAGAACAAAACATATTGAAGTCGACTGTCACTTCATCCGGGAAAAGGTTCAAATGAAGAAGCTCGACCTGAAACATGTTCCAGGGACTGAACAAGTTGCGGATGTCCTCACTAAGGCTCTTTCCAACACCCTCTTCTATTAGTGCTTGTCCAAGCTTGGCGCATACGATTTGTACGATCCAGCTTGCGGGGGAGTGTTAGAAAAGCTCATGTAAAAGGCCCATTATTGGGCCCCTTTCTTTATTATTTTTCCTTCTTCTCTTATTAATCTCACATCTTGTATAGGATTTCTTCTCTCCTTCTCTCTCCCATATATTTATATTCTCTCATTGTATTTACATACACAAGCAATACATACAACAAATGAACAATCAGGTTACTCGAGAAAATTTTCATAAAATAGAGATCTTAGAGAGTATAAATTGTCCAGAATTTTATATGCAATTGTAGTGGGTTTAGCAATATTATGAGTCCATTTTTTTACAAATAATATGAGCCCACATTAATAAAATATAAAGTGATGTCTAGGTGTCATAAGCTTAAACATCTTAGATGAAGTATGTAGAACAATGAGAATATATAAGATGATATAACTTCCAAAATTAAGGTGAATAGCTAAATTTAAGAGCAAAGAGTATTAAGTGATAAGAGGCTATCATGAAGAGCAAATAATATTAAATATGGGCCATTCACGGAGACCTCCCGTCTAAGTTTGTTAAATTACAAGTTGCACCCCTCTTATTTTTGAAATTACAAAAACCTCCCCTAAATTTTACATTTCATGATATTAACCTCTCCTAAAGTTTATATTTATGACATCCATGCACAAAACCTGTAATTATGCCAACTTCCAGGGGAAGTTTTGGTAATTATTCCTATTGAATTTTTTTAAAAAAACAACACTGGCAAAGTTGTAAGTGGATATGAGTGTTAAGGACAAAAAGAAGTGGCTAACTGTTAGAAAACAACTTGTAAAGGCCCATTTAGTGGCCCATTATAGGCTTTATTCTTCCACTTGTATTAGTCCCACATCATGTAAAAGGGATCTCTCTCTCTCTTCTCCCTATATATTTGTACTCATACTTGTATTTTAATATTTTCAAGAAATATGCACAAGGTTTACTCCATTCTTCAACATGGTATCAGAGCTCTGATCCGCCTGGGCGGCCTGTTCTTTTTTAACCGCCGCCTCTACTTCTTCCCGGGCAGACTCCTGTCGCTGTCCACCGGTCCCAGTTTGCCTCCTACTCGACGGTCTCTATTTTGTTACCCGCTCCTCTTTCGTGGCTCCACTTCTTCTTTCCCCCTTCCTCCCATCCCGAGCTTTTATAGCTTCCTTGGTGGGGCCCTCAAACTGCTTTTGTCGCGGATTCCTCCCTCTCTACCCGCTCGACCTCTTCCTCTTTGTCGGCCTGCTTCTATCCGATGCGGTCTATTCCTATTCGCTTGAGCCTCTTCTTGTCGCGGACTGTTCTTTCCCGCTCGACCTCTTCTTGTCGCGGATTGATTCTCTCTGTCGCGGACTGCGGACTGTCTCTATCCGCTGCGGCCTCTTCTATTCTAAACCGTCGCGGACTGCTTGTTGTACTTCCCTTGCAGCGCGGGGTCTTCTTACCCTTGCGCGGTTTCCTCTAGCCGCTGCGGCCTCTTCTTTTCTAGACGTGGATTGCTTTTGCGGGCCTTCTCTTCTAGCTGCGGTCTCTTCTCTTCTCTCCGTGGACTGCTCTTGTCCGGCCCTCTCGTCTTGCCGAGACCTCTCTACGACGTGCTCTCAGTCCGCCTATCTTTATTCACTGCTCGTCTAGTCGCTGCGGATTCTCCGTAGCCACTCTCCGCTGCAACCTTCCCTGCTTCCTGGAGTCCGCTTGTGGATTCTTCTCTAGTCGCTGCGGCTTCTGTTCTCTGCTTGGTACATCTGCTAGCAGCAACTCTCTGCGACCTTCTCTAGTCATTGTCTGTTGTGTTGTTCCTTCGCGGTCTCCTGTCCGGCGGCTTTCTCTTCTCTAGTCGCTATGGATTCTCCGTAGCCGCTGTCCAATGTAACCTTCCCTGCTTCCAGGAGCCCGCTGCGGATTCTTCTCTAGTCATTGTGGCCTTCTGTTCTCTACGGCCTTCTCCTCTATTCGCTAGTCGTTGTCGACTTCTCTCGAGTTTATTCGCTGGCCGATTGTCTCTCTTGATGGCATGGACTCCACGGTTGCTTCCTTTCTTCCCGCTCGTGATGCGGCTCCCTCTCCTGAAGTCCACGATGAGCTTCGGATCACCACCATCTCTCTCAGTGGAAAACACAACTTTGTAGAATGGGTGCATTCTGTTCGTCGTGTTCTACAAACCAAAGGTCTTCTTCATCACCTTACCTGTGACGTTCTCATTGCTCCTGCTGACGAATGGTTGTGTGACGACGACCGGGTTCTTGAATCCTCAATTCCATGGACACTGAACCCTACCGCATGGCTATGTATCATGAGACGGCCAAGACAATGTGGGAGGAGCTTCATTCTCTCTACTCTGGAAAAGATAGCTTGCTACATCTGTTTGATATCATCTCTGTGCTTCAAACTCTGGATCCCGACACAACAAGTGATTTGACTTCATTTGTTGTGAAGGCCAAAACACTGGTGGAGGCCTAGATTACAACATCAGCCTCCCTCCACAGATCTTGCTACACAACGAGCAAAAAAGGAAGCAGTTGGGATTGCGATGATGATGACCCGAGTTCTACCCCACCTCTACAGTGTCTGAGCTCATATTCTTTCCTCCTCTACAATGCCCTCACTGTCCGATGTCTGTTATATGTTGCTAAAGGTTACCCCCCCCCCCCCACTGAGGTTCCAACAAATTTCTTTCCTGCTCTCCTTCAGCAGCCCCTCTTACCTACTCCTGCTCCAGCTCGTGGCTCTTCAACTCAGGGAGGCCGCCATACGTTTCAGGGACGAGGACGTACTGGCCACTCTGCCTTAAAATGTACTTACTGTGGTCGAGAAGGTCATCTTGAAGCTACCTGCTATCGCAAGCATGATCTGCCTCCACATCTTGTTGCCTCTGCTACAGCTGGTTCTGCACCCATTGTTGCTCCTCCACAGGATTCTGATTCCTTTACCAAACAGGATATCACTGCTCTCCGCACCCAGCTTCAATAGCTCCAAGGCGTTATCAGTCGCTCATCTGGGTCGGTTGCGTCTTTATCCACTGAAGGTATATCATGTCTCTCCCATAGCCCCCACTAGATCGTGGACTCGGGTGCTACTCACCACATTACATCCCAGAAACCGCCACAGTATATACAGTCTGCTTATCCCAATTCCCAAGTTCATTACTGTCGCCAATGGCGAAACCACTCCGATCTCTGGCGCGGCTAATCTTCAGCTCACTCTCACTCTCCCTTTATCATTGGTTCTTCATGTGTCAGGATCCCCCTTCAATATTTTATCAGTTAGTCACCTTACTCAGGAACTTGACTGTTATATAACATTTTCTCATTCCTCCTTCGTTGTGCAGGATCACCACACGCGGAGTACCATTGGTAAAAGACGGCTGTCAAATGGGTTGTATCTCTTGGACATTCCACCCACCATCCTCTCTACTGTCTCCATTGATGATTGGCATCGCTGTCTTGGGCATGCTCCCCTCCCGATTCTCAAGAAGGCTCTTCCTGATGTTTCATTACGAGAGTTTATTTAGGAATCATGTATCTATGGCAAACAGCATCGTACTTCTTTTTCTCCTACATGTACCCGGAGTAATACTTCGTTCTCTTTACTTCATTCTGATATCTGGGGACCCTATAAAGTCCTTAGTGTTTTTGTACATCGCTATTTTGTAACCTTTATTAATGATTACTCGCGTCTCACTTGGTTATATCTTCTTCATGATCGTACTGAACTGACATCTGTTTTTCATATTTTTCTTACTGAGACGCGCACGCAGTTCTCCACTATTTTAAAAATCATTCTGACAATGCTCGTGAATATACCGGTCGCACCTTCTCAAATATCTGCACAGAGTTCGACATCATACATTAAACCTCGTGTGCTTATATACCTCAGCAAAACGATGTCGTTGAGCGAAAAAATCGCTACCTCCTTGATGTCGCCCGGTCTCTCATGTTTCAAATGCAAGTGCTCATCGAATACTGGAACTTTGCGATTTATACTGTCTGTTATTTATCAACTGCATGCTTTAATCTGTGCTCAACTTTGCCTCTCCTTTTAGTGATGCAGGACGGCGTGTAGGGTTTGCGCGCCTGTCGGCCTTTCTCTAGGAAACCCTAAATGCGTGCAATGAATAAATTAATTTTTTGCAAACAAATTAGAACGGGCGTTGCGCAGACTTTGAAATTAAACAACTTTGATTATGGAAAGCACAAAAAACTTTTGTTAAAAAAATGAATTTTCTTGAATTACTGCTTCATTCTAAATTCAGGGAGGAAGTTCGCAGTTTTCGTTCCGTTCCCCTTGTCGTAGCAAAACGTAAATCATGAACTCTACGTTTCCATTTGGAGTTTTCGACGTAGCGTTCGCTGACAAAATTCGGGCGAAAATTCAACAATGAATCTAATTATCCTAAGAGAAAATGTAGACTCACGTAAAGGAAGGGAAGAATCAAGTTACCCACGGAAAGGGGCATCTTTCCGTATTTGAAGTCGATGACGATCCCGCAAGGAACTCCTCGTCACCTTCGATCTCCCACTCCGAGGTCGGCCGCTATCGCACACGGGCACCACAGACGTATTTCACTCACTGACACACAAGAGTGGTTCCACGAAATCTCAAGCACACAAAATTGAACTTCTCTTTTACTGTTTAAGGGAAAAGTCAGCAAGCTCGGCACTATTGACTAAACTCTAATTAGAAACTATCAACTAGATTCACTTCAACATCAGCAACTACTCAACGGGAAGTTAATCTCATCAATTAACAAATTGCTCATCTAACCACAACTCTAAACAGAAGTAACAATAGCATCTATTCTTAAAATTCATCCACAACAGAGCCGACTATCACGACAACACGGAAGATCTTATTAACAGCTTCATGAACAATATCTCCTACAGGACTTCAGCAACGGGAAGCAAAAATCACAGCACTCGAAATTCAATCAATCCAATATCAACTCTCACACGCGGGAAACGAGCATTAATCAACTCTCACACGCGGGAAACGAGCATTAATCTTCAATTTTTTTTTCCTCATTCACAGCCAAATTTTTTTCCTCATTCACAGCCAAACAGGGGATCAAGCAAACGCAAGCAACAATCTTCAATTTTCATTAACTCAACATCAACTAAACAACACATACAGCAATCTCATTTATAGGATAGCAAAGAAACACAAAAATAACCCCTAACCGTCAGCTTCGTGGAAGAACGTTCATGGCAGAAGCTTGGATTAGCGCTGAAAACCGTCGGGGAGAGGGGTCAAGACAGCGGAACTTGACCAGGAAGATGAGCGACGTGGAGCGACGTGCGGAGCGATAGAATCGTGGGCCAAACATCGTGCAGCTTCTCCTGGTGTAGCGTCGAAGTCGGGGAGGTGCGGGCGGAGCCTAGCCCTAACCTTGCGGGAGCTCTTTCTTTGGCCGAACGGGAAGACGGGCCGGGAAAATGAATAGTGTGGTATGGCTGATTAGGAGGGCTGGACCGGCTCTAATACGGTTATAATATATATATATATATATATATATATATATATATATATATATATTTATATGTGTATATATATATATTTATATGTGTATATATATATATTTATATGTGTATATATATATATTTATATGTGTATATATATATATTTATGTGTGTATATATATATTTATATGTGTGTATATATATATTTATATGTGTGTGTATATATATATTTCTAAATACAAAGTACAATAAAATGCAATTTCTAAATACAAAGTACAATAAAATGCAATAAAAAAAATGACACAAAAGGAACAAATAACACAAAATAACACTAATAAGATATGCAAAACTCAAGGCCGGTAGAGGTCCGGTCGAGAGCGACGTCGGGAACTTTTGCGTCGATCTGATCTGGGCTGGTCTCCACCCTCTCTAATTTGTTTGCAAAAAATTAATTTATTCATCGCACGCATTTAGGGTTTCCTAGAGAAAGGCCAACAGGCGCGCAAACCCTACGGGCCGTCCTGCATTAATTTGGTATCAAAGCGAGGTTTCGATCCTCAGACCTGTGGGTTATGGGCGTCGTCCTGCATCAATTTGATATCAAAGCGAGGTTTCGATCCTTGATGTCGTCCGGTCTCTCATGTTTCAAATGCAAGTGTCCATCGAATACTGGAACTTTGCGGTTTCTATTGCTTGTTATCTTATCAACCGCATGCCTTTATCTATGCTCAACTTCGCCTCTCCTTTTAGTCTCCTCTTTCCTTCCACATCTCATTTCTCTCTCACACTTCGTGTCTTTGGGTGTGTGTGATATGTTCATCTTCTTGGTCCGCATACTGACAAGTTCGCTGCTCGTGCCACTAAGTGTATGTTTGTTAGCTACTCTCGCACTCAGAAAGGTTATGTTTGTTACTCTCCTCCCGATGGCAAACTCATTGTTTTGGCTGATGTAACATTCTCTGAAGATCAATCATTCCACTCCTCTCCTGCCACCCCGACCCCACCGTCTACGGCAGCTCGTCCTGTCATCCCAGTCACAACTCCGTCTCTCCCACCTCTTCCCTCACCACTCCTGGTCCCCTCCCGACCTCCTCCACCTCCACCACCTCTCCGTGTCAATACTCGTCGTAAGTCCAAGAATACTTCTCTACAGCAGCTCCCTTCTACTGATGACACTCCGTAGCCTGCTGATCCAGCATCAACCTCTACGGTTTATCCTTTGGCGAATTATATGTCACTACATCGCCTCTCTCCGCCACTCCGCCAATTGTCATTTTCTTTCTTCCATTTCTATCCCTAATTCTGTGCAGGAAGCGCTTCAACACTCGGGGTGGCGGGCGACCATGGATGATGAAATGACTGCCCTCTGGGCTAACCAGACATGGGATCTGGTTCCTCTTCCCCCAAGTAAGTCCTGTGTCAGCTGCAAGTAGGTATTTGTTATAAAACATGTTGCGGATGGAACTGTTGATCGCCTAAAAGCTTGCCTCATGGCCCGGGGTTTCACTCAGTAGCACGGCCTTGATTACGATGAAACATTCTCCCTGATTGCAAGGTTGAATACTGTTTGGGTCCTGATCTTCTTAGTCGTTCACCGCCAGTCGCCCCTCCATCAATTGGATATTAAAAATGCTTTTCTCAATGTCGATCTTCAGGAGACAATTTATATGCACCAACCTCCCGAGTTTGAGACCACGAGGGAGTCTCATGTATTTAATCTCCGGAAGGCTATATATGGTCTCAAGCAGTCCCCGCGTGCTTGGTTTGAAAAATTCAGCAAGGTTGTTCGCGAAGTTGGTTTTACACAGGGCTCAGCCTACTTCTCCCTCTTCACCCGTCATCAGCCAACAGGCACTGTGATTCTCCTTGTGTATGTTGATGATATCATAATTACTGGTGACAACTCTACAGGGATACAACAAATCAAACAACATTTGAACTCGGCATTTCAGACGAAAGACCTGGGAAATCTTCGATACTTTCTTGGGCTTGAAGTCGCAAGACAACCTGATGGTCTTGTCTTATCCCAACGAAAGTACTGTATTGACCTACTTCAAGATGCTGGCTACTCTGAGTGCAAACCTGCGGACACCCGTATGGATATAAATCACAAGCTATCTGCACATAGTTCTGATTCTGACCAACTGCTTACAAATCCAGAATACTATCGACGTTTGGTGGGGAACCTGATTTATTTAACGGTTACTCGACCTGACATCTCATTTGATGTAGGGGTTGTGGGTCATTTCATGTATGCTCCTCGGACATCTTATCTCCAAGCTGTTGAGCACATTCTCAGATATCTAAAGACTGATCCGGGACAAAGACTTGTTTACAAACCATCTACCTCTCTATCTCTTGTTGTGTACTCTGACGCTGACTACGCAGGATCTCTTGATGATAGATGTTCCACAACTGATTTCTGTACATACTTTGGTGGACACCTCATTACCCTGCGTAGCAAGAAGCAGACCATTGTAGCACGCTCCTCTGCTGAGGCCGAGTATCGTGCTATGACAGTTGTTGTTTCCGAGTTAACATGGCTTGAAAGCCTTCTAAATGATTTGGGACTCAAACTCTCATCTCCGGAGACCCTATTTTGTGACAGTCAAGCAGCAATACACATTGCCAAGAATCCAGTCTTCCATGAACGAACAAAGCACATTGAAATTGACTGTCACTTCATTCAAGAAAAAGTCAAATCAAAGAAGATAGAATTGGAGCATGTTCCCGCTACAAGACAAGTTGTTGACATTCTGACAAAAGCTCTCTCTCGACCGTTATACTATCAGTTCTTATCCAAGCTTGGTGCCAAAGAAGATAGAATTGGAGCATGTTCCCGCTACAAGACAAGTTGATGACATCTTGACAAAAGCTCTCTCTCGGCCGTTATACTATCAGTTCTTATCCAAGCTTGGTGCCTACGACTTGTACGCTCTAGCTTGCGGGGGAGTGTTAGAAAACAACTTGTACAAGGCCCATTTAGTGGCCCATTATAGGTTTTATTCTTCCACTTGTATTAGTCCCACATCATGTAAAAAGGATATCTCTCTCTCTCTTCTCCCTATATATTTGTACTCATACTTTTATTATACAATTTTCAAGAAATATACACAAGGTTTACTCCATTCTTCTACACTAACAACTAAATTGGTAGTAGTGAATGAGTACGATATGGAGTGGGAAAACTAGAAAGTATAAATTAAAACCAAAGATTAAAAAATAATAGATCCGTGATAACAAGGATAGACCCATGATAATCACAATGATTTGTGAAGAATAGGTTTATACTTCATACAACACTAAGAATACACAATGAAAATAGAAGACTCAAAAGCTAAACTCCAAATAAGAATGAGTGGCTAGTAATGACAGGCCGAGATTTCTCGAACAGGAAACCTAATGAGACACCAGTTTGCAGTATGCCAACAAACGACATTTCTCCAAGAATCGTGTTTTAAATTTTGTATTATAAAAAAGCGGCAGGAGAAAAGTATGTACTATGATACAATATAATTCAGCTGCTAATCACTGAGATGAAATTATATAAACTAATTATAAAGTTTCTCAAAACTGGGAATATGAACTAATGTAGAAAATGATTATATTTCATAGCAATAAAAAATGTTTGAAATTCACCTCTTTAACTGGGCTTCCATAGCCTCCACTGCATCCCTCTTCAGTTCCTCCAATTCCGCTTTGGCAATCTTAAGTTCCAGGTCCTCCTCATATTTAGGAAGATCCTCCTTCTTAATCCCAAGCCTGGAAAATACATTTTCCAAGATAAACATAGATTACGTTTTCTTCATGTATCAACTACACTAATGCAGGGTAAACTTTATCTAATATGGAGTACGATCAAATGTTATTACAAACACAAATTTGCCACAGTTCTGTTAAATAAACATTATTGGTAAAAGAATAGCGGGGAGAAGTAGATATTCATCAACAACCTTATCCCATCAGAAGTGGTAAACATTATAAAAATAGGATTTTGAAGAAATGCAAAACAATACAATTTTATCTTAGAAGAAACAATGGTCTTAAACCTTAAGTGTCATTTACATTGCAAAGTTAGTTTCTTATGTTTACTATTAAAGGTCCATTTATTTTGATGATTTGTTTATCTCATTTCAACAATATAAAAGAAGCTCCCACATCACTTTCCTATAATCTTACAAGTCAATTTGTGGATGAGTATGTGTGAATTGAGGAAAATGATAACAAAGTTGCAAAAATAGAATAGATCTAATGCCAAAGTAAATTATGATTTAATTCATAAAATAACGAGACATACTTTTTGTTAACTTTGTCAAACTCTGCTTGCAGAAGGGCCATGTTCTTTTTGTCAGACCTTAGAAGAGGCTTCTTAATCTCACTTTCAATCTTCTCCAATGCTTCCATCATCAGCTTCTCAGCACCCAATTCATCAAACAGGCCACCCCTATAAGGCAATGTTATGATGCTTCCAAACATGAGTAACAGTAATAATTGTATGATAAATTGATAATGAATGAGATTGAATTTAGTTAGAAGCTAAAACTGCATATAACTATATAACGACCAAAGAACTAGGATCAAATACAAAGATTTTTTTAAAAAAAATCTAAACCAAACAGGCTCCAAAAGAATCAAACAGCAATCTAGTTTAATTGCTTTCTTGCCCACTCCTCTAAATTCATAATACAAGAGCCATGTACCCATGTTTCTCATAATCTGAACCCTCCAATACTAATGGTGCCTGCAGGATGTTGCGGTTAGGACATATTTTCGGGAGGAATCCGGCAAGGGGAAGGGCCGGCGGGGGTGAGGAGAGATTGAAACCCTAGAAGGGAGGAGGGAGGAGCTAGAGAGAGAGAGGAAATTAGAGAGATAAAGAGAGAACCTTAGATTCATTCTTCCATGAGAGTTACATGACCTCAATGGCCCTATATATAGGCACCGATGGCATAATCGTAAGTAACACAAACATACAACAAAATATTAAAACACTAAAACGCTACGACACGACTTGATACAACACGACTCAATAAACATGACTCAGCATATAATTAAAAAATAACAATAATTGAACAAGACCTGGTAGCACGTAGCAGCGGCGGCGGTGATGGCGAGTAGAGGCGGCGCCATCGGAAAGACGAGCGGCGGAAGTAATGGCTTCCTCGAAGCTCGCGTGGACCATGCGGTGGTGAGCAGTAGTCCCAAGGATGTCGGAGACGCGATGGTACCGACTCCCGCAGAACGGGTCCGACAGACCTGGTTAGCACGGAGCGCGGGGCGGCAGAAGAGGCGACGATGCAGCCGGTGGAAGCGGTAAGGCAGATCGGAAAGACGAGCGGCGGAAGTAATGGCTTCCGCGAGGTCGGCGGAGCGGTGGTGAGCAGTAGTCCCAAGGATGTCGGAGACGCGATGGCCGACTGCAGGAACGGGCCCGACAGGGTTAGCGAAGCGCGGGGCGGCAGAAGAGGCGACGATGCAGCCGGTGGAAGCGGTAAGGCAGGGACCTGCAGAGCAAGAGCCGGGAGAGGAGGCGGTGAGATGGTCGGAGAGGGAGGCGAGACCGGGGCCGGCGGAGTAAGAGCCGGAGGAGGAAGCGGCGAGTTTACCAGAGGCGGCGGAGCGGGTTACCGGAGAGGTGGCGGAAGCGGTGAAGGGACGACCACCATGGAGAGAGGTGGTACATCAGCGGCCGGTGCGCTTTCGATGAGAGGATCGACTGCAGGGCGGAGGGGCAGGTTGGTGTCGTAAAGGAATGTTGGGGGCGGCATGGCAGGATAACTCTCGCATGGTGCAGGAGGCAGCCGTGGTGGAGGCGACCTAGGGTAGGGAGCCTTGTGGGAGGTTGCGAAGGTCCATCCGTCGAGAGTGAGGAGACGATCGACTTTGGCGTGGAGAGAGGCGCATGTGGCCTGGATTTGTGCAGCAGGGGCAGAAAAATCCAGTCAAGGGTTGGTGTCCGGCGTCGGCAAGAACGGCGGCCCGGGTGCGGCCGGTTAGGCGGCAACCATAGGGCTAAAGACGTTGACTGGAGATGATGTCGGCAACGTCAGCGGCTGGTCAGGGGTGGGGAGGGCTGGATTGGGGGGAATAGGGATTAGATCTGGACTGGTTTGCCCAGATCTGTGCAACAATGGTTGTGGGTGGCTGTTTTGAGGCGGCTTCGCGTGATTGAGAGGGTGGAAGCAAGCAAGGGGCTGGGCTGACGGGATCTGAGCTAGATTTTCCCAGAACCGGCTGAATCCAGTGGGGAGGGATAGGAGGTGGTGGTCGGGCCTGTAGGGAGGGAGGGCAAGCTGTTACCCAGTTTTTGGAGGTAGCTGGGGGCAGGGATCTGATAGATAAGGGAGGCGGCCTCCTGGACAGAGGAAGGGAGGGTGTGGGTGGCCTGGATTTGGCAGAGGGAGGGCGGCCTGTTGGTAGGTGGTTGGAGGAGCGGTGGTGTCCAGACAAGGGCTTCTTGGCGGCTAGAGGGAGGGAGGTGGCAGGACAGGGGACTGACCGGGTGGCTAAGGAAAGACATGGAGGGTTGGCGGTGAGGCGGAGCAGCCGGCTGGCGGAAGGTCGGCGGACGACGCGAACTGGACGAACGCCGCGATGTGGAGCGGAGGCGCGTAACACGATGAGGCGGACGGTGCATGTTGGACGACGCGATGCAGGGCTCGAAACCGCGAAGAGGGGGAACCCGCAATGCAGATTGCGGACGGACGCGAGATTTGATTTTGCGAACATTAGCGCGAGCAAGGATTCCACGACTGGCGGATTCCAGCGGGTGGCACGGCAGGCCGGACCACTTGTTGCTGTTAGGATATATTTCCGGGAGGAATCCGGCAAGGGGAAGAGTCGGCGGGGGTGAGGGAGAGATTGAAACCATCAGCACGACTTGATACAACACGACTCATCATATAATTAAATAATAACAATAATAATTTACGACGGATCCGTAACACAGGATATTGATTTGCCTAAAAATATGCGGGTTATGAAACCAAGTATAAGTACTTTGTAGTGTATATTGTAATAGAGGTGTAAGTGCAAAATTTCATCTCTTCGTGACTGATTGAACCTGGAACAATGACTTAACCAGCTAGTACAAATTGATCAGCTCTCTCGCTCCGTTTCAGTCACAAAACCTAGATGAAAACAAATAGGTGGACTCTTGGTGCAAAGTTCGTAGCAACCAACCATAATAGGAATGAGCATAAATATATACCACATAGCATAATACATGAATAAATACAAATTCGAAGTACATTAGCATAACATGATGAGTAGTGTGGATTCTGATTAGATCAAAAGAAATTAATTTTGCAAAAACCATCCCCAAGAAATCGAGCCAAGGTTTAAAAATGCTGAACCAGACCAACTTTCAAGTCTTTTATGAGCCAATAAATATCTTGACCAAAATTTTCTGTCTTTTAAAAATTAATTAATTGGAATAAAAAAGGGGGAAGCCCGATGCACAAAGCATCCCGCGCAGCAACGGTCCGGGGAAGGGTCCCACCACAAAGGTGAAATGTAGGCAAATCTCACCCTGCATTAATTGGAATAACAATAAGAATAAAATTAGTTTATCCTATTTAGGTCTTATATCATCTTTATCATTAATTTGGATAATTTTATTCTATTTTTCTATAAATTGGGGATCTATGACCTGTAATTAGACGGTTTATAATAAATCAGAATTTGAGTTTCTTCTCTGAAATTTGTGAAGGTTGAGGATTAGCGTCAAGCCTGAGGATTTAGCAGCAAAAGTTTGGGTCTGCCTTGTTTGTAACCATTTATCTTAATTTCCGCATTTTACCATTCTTCTTTCTTTTCAGAACAATTAGGTATCAGAGCCAATTGACTGTAAAATGTTATCTTAATTCCATCTTGCCACTATAAAAAAAATTTACCGTGGAATTTTTACTCCACTGAAGAAAATTTTTGGAAAAAAATTATAGTTTCACCAACTCTGAAACAGGCTTCTGCTTCCAATTTATGTGATTGGTACACCAAAATTTCCAAATTTTTGTGATTGCACAAAACACCTCGTCAAAACCCATAAACGCCTAAATCTCAGAACCCACATGCATCAGAGCATATGCCCATCACCATACAGATATCTTAAGCAAATCATGGAAGTTGCAATACGTTTAAGTAACACTCATCATGCAATCCTCACCTTCCTACACCGTAAGCTTTGCTCGATGCTACCGCACACACCGCCTTTTATGATCTCTCCAACTTCCCTTATTGAGAATTTGCAACAACCCACTCCCTCATATCTCATTCCTCTTTGGCAATCATCAGCCTCCTTCGTCTTGCAGCGCTTCATGCAGCCGCCCATCAGATCCAATGACTCCATAAGTCATCATTCTATGCCATCCCAAAATCACGAAACTCAGGCCAATGAAACAGAACCATGACACTTATGGTTATTCCCCAAAGAAGCTCCCTGGCAACATGCGCATGCAATGAACATCGGAGCCAACCACCTCGCTCAAACTTCATCCCCAACCGCAATTGCAGAGATCAAGACTGTAATTGGCTCTCATGTCCTCCACTGTCAATCTCCTACATCTGCAGCCAAGATTAGCTGATCGAAGATAGTTCTCCATCGGACATCACGACATCCTCAATGCCATCATGCGCACATTTTAATAAAAGTCAAAACCCCTGATTTCGATGGATTTGTTGAATTGCCAAAATATCCTTGATTTACCACAATCCTACATTCTGTGCACATGTTGCCTAGTTTATGGACATGAACTTTATCTGCCCTTGTTCAGTAAATCTACCATGGGTTTTTTTTCATTCAGTTCAGTAAGCTTTAGTAAAATGATTCTAACATTTATGGAGACACTTAACCAACAAATTATACAAGTACTAATCTCTCTCTCTATACATATATACTATTATAAAGGAAACTATGGAATAAACTGTGACTGTCCACCACCCATCAACAAATTGTGTTTCCAATTTTGCCCTATAATTTTTATAATGAAAAATTTTACATTAGCTTTTTTATATAATTTCGCAGCATTTTTCACTTAGGCAAATAATCTTCACGATCGGAAAATCATCTTGGACAGTCTTAAACATCACCTGCGTCGGGCCCAGGCAAAAATGATGTCTTTCTCCAACCGCAAGCGTCGGGATCTTTCCTTCCAAGTCAGGCGAAAAAGTCTTCATCAAACTCCACCCTCACCACCAAGGCGCCAACTCACGGTCACCAAACGCCCTTGCCCCAAACTCACACCTCATTTTTTGAGCCGTTCACCGTTCTGGCTTGGGTTGGAGTTGTCGCCTACAAGATCCAACTTCCTGAGGGGAGTCGAATCCACCCGGTGTTCCATGCCTCTCAACTTTGTCGCGTCGTGGGCGATCACCCGATCTTGGAACACATCCCAAGCGATCTGGACTACTTCGACACTGCTCCCTTATCCCCGCACAGCATACTCGGCCGCCGCCGCCACATACTAGGAGATGCTGCTCCGGAAGAGCTCCTTGTAGCGTGGCGCCACCGCCCACCGTCTGAGGCCACGTGGTTATTGTGGGATGACTTCCGCCGTCAATTTCCCGACTTCTGCCTTGAGGGCAAAACAAATTTTCAGATGGCGGTATTGTTACGAACATTCATGATGAGGACCGCGCGTGGCAGGTGATGGGGACGCTCGTGACATTGGGGAACCGCATGAGGCGGGCGCGGCGGGCGCGGCTCAGACCAACAAGGAACCAGTCGGGCGCACCAGATAATTAAAATTAAGTCTAATTTATGTTTCAGTTTTGTTATTGGCACCTCATTACCATAAGAGGGCTTGTATGGACTCTATTATTTCCTTGTCTTGGATGTGATCAAGAAAATGGGCCGCTCCCTAGTTCTCTTCTAACCCTAGCCTCCTTCTCTCCCTCCTACCTCCAGCTCTTCCCCTTCCCCTGACTCTATAAAAATCTTTTGTTTCTCCACAAGTTATTGTGTTGATTCACCTGTTTTGCGTTTTTAATAGTTTGCTTATATATTAAATAGATATATATAAATAATATTTTAGTTAATTCTGGAGTATAGTCAGTTAAGTATCCCAGCTCAAGCTTTTTTGATCAAATTGTCATTTCTTATCTTTTTTAATATTCATGTTATTATATATATATTTATTTATTTAAGATTTAATATTAACTACAAAATATTATTTTTAGATCCGTAAATTATAAATGTATAGACCTATATCCAAGCATTAATCTTAAATTAATATTAAACAATATATATATATATATATGTGCATATAAAATTTATGATTTCATGACTTCAGATAGATTTGTATCTCAAAATGAGAACTATACTAAAATAAATAACTACGAGGTCGAATAATACAAGTATTTTCAATATGAGTAGTCTGGACCCCCGTGCCCCGCACAACAGTACGTTTGTTGCTCGCGTACCCTGTCCACAGTGTGGCGATGTTCGTACTTCCATTGGTCACCCGATGCCCTCACTGATGGGGGATACGAACAGCATGTGTGCTGTTGCGGGGCCCGGGGACCCCCAATGTTAGACTGCTTGTTATATACATAAACGCTTAAAAGGAATGCATCACTCCACATAATGCACTGAAGGCAAAAAGGGAAAAAAGTTGGCACTTGCATTGCATGTTGTGTTTTACAAACAGAATGTATAAACCTAAATTGCAGAATCTGGGCATGGTAATCATTGAAAACAAAGTTTGCAATGCCATAAAAGAGGGATAGATAGACCCCAAAAAAGATTATGTATACTAAGAGTCATTTTGAAAGAACTAACAATATTACGAACACAAAAATTAGACTGCAATAGAACTCACAAACTGGATACAAATTAGGAGGGATACTCTTACCTAACCTTAGGAGACTCGTTCCTCCTTTAAGTCTCTCTCCAATGAGAGATCCCAAAATCCTAATAATCAAAGATGTCTAATACTCTCAAGTCTCCTCCTTGTATAGGGAGGGGGCCTCACATACACATTACCATAATGCCCCTACAAAATAAAAAATACATAATGATTGAAACAAAATAAGATGCTCTAAGGAACCGTCGTTGCATGGCCGCCGCTGAGGTGCTCTGGGCTTGATCGGGTGACGCGTCTGTGATCGGGAGGGCCTCAAAGTCGATGATGTCGAGCACGTCCAAATCATCGTCAATAATGATATGAAATTCTTTACAGGACAATTATGAGTAGGAGACTAGGGTTGTTTGCAACGAAAGCACAAGCCCTTACTCCGCAAGTCGTGATACTCATGATTGAAAAGACGGTGAGTGAGGAAAGGACGGTGGTTGCCTGAAGGCACAAAGGGTGGTGAGAAAGAGGTGGTAGGGTGTTGGATGTTTAAGATTATGAGCAGAGTATGGGTGGTAGGGGAGCTTGAGGGGAGTAGAGGTAGAATGGTGGTCCATGAATATGGAGAGGTCCATGGCTTGGCTGACGACAGACTACTGGAGGGTGCGGAGGCATGCTCGGACATGAGGTTGCAAGTCATGCATAAAATAGACAAAGTATTAATCGGGTGGAAAACCCAGAACATGAGTGACCAACTGGATAAATTCATCCACGTAAGAATCAATGAAACTCGTCTAGCAGAACCCACAAAGGCGTTCTATCGCGTTGCCTAAGTAGCGATGATCGCAGAGTTGAAGAAAAGTCTCGGTCAGAGCTGCCCAGGTGAGGCTCGGAGATCACAAGCGGCGCCAGCGAACCCAATGGAGTGCAGACCGTTCCATGCCAATAAGGGTCAAGGAGACCTTTTGAGCTTGAAGGGTTTGGTGAATAACAAAGTACTGCTCGGCACGGGCAATCCAACCTAGGGGGTCGGTCTCATTGAATGTGGGAATTATTGGATTTCTAGGGCATCAAATGCGCAACGGAAAAATACAGAAAATCATCGACAGGATCCATGCGAGATGACGAGTAGGGATCGACGATGTCGAAGCCTGACGCGGAAGTAGTTGAACGCAACAACGGAACTGTGTGTAATTGCAAATCCGATGGATGAGAGAGGGCGGAAATGGAGTTCGGTCCAATGTTATGAACACATAAATTAGATTGCAATAGAGCTCACAAACCGAATGCAAATCACGAGGGATACTCGTGTCTAACCTCAAGAAATTGGTTCCTCCTTGAAATCCCTCTCCAAATGAGAAATCTCAAAACCCTAATAATCCAAGATGTCTAATACTCCCAAGCCTCCTCCATGTATAGGGAGGGGATCACTTATACATTACCATAATGCCCCTATAAAATAAAAAATACATAATGATCAAAACAAAATAAGATACTCCAAGAAATAATCGTCGTTGCGCGTGTGTAGCAAACAACAGAAAGAAACAAAAATAAAAACCAAAACAAATCAAAGAACAAACTTTTTGGGTTTAGGGATTTTAAATATTGACGTTCACCAGTTAAATGAAGTGAAACGATCTTTTTTATTGCATAAAGAATTAGCTAAAACAAAACTTTAGGTTATCAACATAGAAATAATTGAAACAAAAGAGAAAACTTTAGATTAATAATATGAAGTGCACATACTTTATACGTATCTCTTGTAATGTCAACAAATACGTCCGAGCATCAGGTATATCTCGGGTCTTCAGTTCAATAGTGCTCTTAATTCTCTGTGAATCTGAATATAAATCTGCCCTGCAAGAAAGATGTTATAAAAGCAACAAACTTTTAGGCTAGAAAAGTTAGTCCAGATTTTAAGCACTTAAAAGCGTTGTGCTTTTCAGATCAACAATAAGAAAAAAATTACAAAACATCATTAGTTTACCCAAACAAAGATTTTATTCACAACAAATCAAGAATTTCTCCACTGAAATGAAACATAAAATAGCTAATGTGAGTGAAAGTTTCAGTTAAGTCATACTTTTCTCGTATAATCTTCATGAGTTTCGCATAATGTGATACTGCAGCTGGGTCATCAGGATCAATGGTTATCTTTTCCTTCTTAAGAATTCCAAGGGCAATATCAAATTTGTTCTTTACCTCATAAAAGATGTTCTTCAACATTTCTTCAAAAAAAATGGTACCATGGTTAGTGAATAAAACATTAAAATTTGAGTAACTTATTAACAAAGTATAATTATCTTAGCTTCCATATAGTAAGAGTATGGTCAAAAAAACAGGCAGAACATATCTTGAAAGAAAGTTATGAAGACTGAAGAGATTCTTCATATCTTTTGCTACAATCTTTTGTTGTTCATTACTCACTTGCGATTTTGGTTGTTTAAAAAACAAAGTTTCAAACAGTGTCTCTCATAAGGTAACAGATAATGATGCATCGAATTTCTTTTCATACATTGTTAAATGCATAACTTCATATTTTAAAAACAGTGCTATATACATATAATAGGAGCCCCAAATGCCTAAACTATACAGCATAACATCCATAGAGAGCCAAGATACCTTAAAGCTTCAGTCTGCATTGTAATAGCTATAAATAAGAGAAGAGTATGAAAACGTGGTAACAGTGATACTTGCAAATACATAAATGATGCAAGAAACAACAACACTCAAGTCTTTATCCCACTATAGTGGGGTCAGCTATATGGATCCTTTGTCTCCATTGTGCCTATCTTTAGTCATAATCTCACTAATGCCTAAGTACATCGAGTCTTTCCTTAAAGTTTCATTTCAAGTCTGTATTGGTCTACCCCACACCCGTTTAACATGTCTAATGACTAAACTCTCACAATGCCTAACAGGTACCTCTAATGGTCTCCTTTGAACATGTCCAAACCATCTTAGTCGAGCTCCGCACATCTTCTCTGAAATTGGTGCCACTCGGATCATATCCCTAATACACTCATTCCTAATTTATCCAGTCTCGTGTGTTCACAGATCGACCTAAGCATTCTCATCTCCGCAACTCCCATTTTTGCTCATGTACACAATTCACTGCCCAACACTCAGAACCATAGAGCATCGTCGACCTAATTGGAGTACAACAAAACTTGTTAGATCGCATACTGTTACTTTGCAATGTTTCTTCCCTATATAAAGGGGACCCATCTATTGAATAAATTCAATTTTCATTTGCCCTAATTAACATGGTATCAGAGGCGGTTCCGTGCGGCTAAGCCATCTACCGATCCCATCCCGCTCCCGCTTCCGATCGGCGCTCGCTTCGGCCTCCCCTCCCTCCCAGCTTCTCTCTATCTCTCTCTTTCTCTTCCTTTCTCTTCTGCGTGTTTCGCAGGCTTCTGTAGTGCCAATCAGCCCCCGACGCATATGTCGGCCGATCGGCGCTAGTCCGCCTGGATGCCGGCCTCCGGTGGTCCGAATGACTTCAAACTCCGGTAAAAGTTTCGCTTTGCCTCCCCCATCCTCCCTCTCAAGTTTTGTGGGATTCCAACGGTTGGATGTCTTCTGATCTTTGATCTAGAGTTTGCTTTGTTGACAAGAAGCATGACTCCACCCCGCCATTGATGCTCCTTCCCCCTTCTTCTCTTTGACGGGGTGTTCTTCTCTCTACGCCCAATCTTCTATGCAGTTTGGATTTTTTTTGGTCTACATGTCCGACATTAATGATTCCCGTACCTCAACGACCCCCGCTGGATCTACCCGGGTTGGTCAATAATGTATCTATTCTCAGCTTACTACCATCCGCCTTGATGACACTAACTATTTGTCTTGGTCCCGCTCCATTACCCTTGCCTTAAAGAGCCGACATCCTTTTGGCTACATCAACGGCACCACCACTGCTCCTGCTACGACTTCTGTTACTTGGCCTAAATGGGAGTCAGAAAACTCACTTGTCATGTCATGGCTCATCAACTCCATGCAGGAATCAATTGCGTGAAATTCTCTTTTTCTGGATATTGCTGCAGAGATATGGACATGTGTTGAATCTACCTATTCTTGCAAGGGGAATGCAACCAAAATCTTCCAGCTTCGCCGCAAGATTGGGAATCTCCGCCAGGGGGGATCGTCCCCATTCTGCTTATTACCTTGAGTTTACCCAACTCTATCAGGAGTACGATCATTTTGACTCTCACGTTACGGTGTGCAATGAGGATGCAATCTTGCTGAAGAACTAAGAGGATTGAAATCGGGTATTTGAGTTCCTACATGAATTGCACAGAGATTTCGATCGAATTACTGTTCAGATCTTGGGGCGTGTTCTTATTTCATCACTTCATGAGGCTTATAATATTGTTCAACAAGAGTTTGATCGACGACAATCCTGGAACACCTCTAACCTTCCATAGGGATCTGTTTGGTGGCTCATCAACCCAATTATGGTAGCCATGCTTCTCGTGACTACAAGCCAAAGCCAACGGATAGGGATCATCTTACATGTGATTATTGTGGCAAGCCATGTCATACTCGGGATACCTTGTTATAGCCTCCATGGTTTCCCTCTTCCTAGAGGTGGATAGACTTCTCGTGGTGGTCGTGGTAGGACTCCTGGCCGACCTCCTCACTCCGCTCATCTGGTCAAGACTTCTGATGGTGGTTCTTCTCAGTTGTCCTCCTTCTCTGCTGAAGAGATGCAGGTTCTTCGTCGTTTGATGCACGACCTTACTACTGAGCCTACGGATGCCTCTATACCATCATTTGCTCTTACCCACACAGGTACTTCGAGTGCCAACTCCACTTCTACTGGTCCTACTCAGTGGATTATTGATTTTGGCGCCACCAATCACATGACCGGTTCTGCCTCAAATTTTGCATCATATTTCCCTCTTTCTGGCAGAGATAAAGTGAGCATTGCTAATGGTTCCTTCTCTTCTATTATTGGGAAAGGCTTCATTCTTTGTTCTTCTCTCACTTTATCCTAAGTCATTTATGTTCCAAAGTCCACCCGCAGTCTACTATCTGTTAGTCATTTGACTAATTCTCTTCAATGCTCAGTTACTTTTTTTCCTTCTTACTGTGTCTTTTAGGATCTGAAGACAGGGCAGGTGATTAGCTCCGGTAGCATGAAGAATGGTTGGTACGTGTTTGACTCCTCTTCTGGATCTACCCCTCCACAAGCTCTCCACTCTACACGGACCTCCACCTTGCTCACATGGCATCGTCGACTTGGTCACCCTTCTGTTGCGACCATGCAATGTTTATTTCCTGTTTTTTCTCCTTCGTGTTTTAAAATTTTTGTTTGTGATATTTGTATTGTTGTCAAACACCATCGTATTCTTATTCATCGTGTTTCATTATACAACTTCATTTCATATTATTTATTCTGATGTTTGGGGAGTCTTGCCTTATTGCTTTTATTCCTGAATGTTTTTTGTTTGTAACATTTATGACTATTTTTCCCGCACAACTTGGGTTTATCTCATGAAAAATAAAAATAAGGTGTTTTTTATCTTCCAAAAGTTTCATACTGTGGTTTCTACTCAATTTTTTGTCACTATTAAAATACTTCATAGAGATAATGGTCCAGAATATGTTAACACACCTTTGAAGGATTATCTTGTTACTCATGACATTCTTCATCAAACCTTGTGTGTTCACTCTCCATCTTAGAACGGAGTCGCTAAACGAAAGAATCGTCATCTTTTGGAGGCGGCTCGCTGCTTACTCTTCACTATGAACCTCCCAAAATACTACTGGGGCGATGTAGTTCTCACCGTTGTTTATCTCATAAATCGCATGTCCTCTTCAGCTCTGGGATATCAAACCCCCTTTACTGTCTTAGGGGTTACACCGACCTCTCTACCACCCAAACTTTTGATTGCGTCTGCTTCTCTCACATACATTCTCCGGGTAGGTCCAAGCTTGATCTTCGGACCCTTAGATGTGTGTTCATTGGTTATTCACTCACACACAGAAGGGGTACAAGTGTGATCATCCTCCGACTAAACGAACTTTTGTCACGACGAATATCATGTTTCATGAATCTGAATCTTATTATGTGCTCTGACTTCAGGGGGAGCCCACATGTACGGATGAAGTGAGCTCACATATCTTACCCTTACCGATTCCTCCTCCACATTCTTTACCTACTACTGAGACTCCCAAACAGGGGGAACCTCCTAATAAAGAACAAGAGTTACAAGTGTACGCCAGATGGGGTAGAGCTAACACGCAGGCTCATCACACGCCACCAGCGGCAATGCCAATTTCGTCAACGGATTCTTCTAAACCTCATATTGCCCTTCGAAAAGGTATCAGATCTTGCACTCAATATCCACTATCTCGTTATGTTTCTTATAAGGCGTTAACTTCTTCCTACAAAGCTTTTGTCTTCTCCCTTGCATTTGTTTCCATTCCGTCTACATGGCAGGAGGCTCTTAGGCATTAACAGTGGAAAGCAGTTATGATTGAAGAAATTAATGCTTTGAAAAAGAATTGTACCTGGGAGCTAACTCATCTTTTGTATGGAAAGAAGGTCGTCGGTTGTAAGCGGGTGTTTACCGTGAAACAGAACTCTGAAGGTTTGGTTGAACGATTCAAAGCAAGTTTGGTGGCAAGGGGGTATACTCAAACCTCGGGGATTGATTATCAAGACATTTTTCCCTTGTCACAAAAATGAACTCTATACAATTTTTGATATCATGTGCTACGTGCAAGGGTTAGTATCTTGTCCAATTAGAGATGAAGAATGTTTTTCTTCATGGGAATCTAGATGAGTAGGTATATATGTCTCTCCCTCCAGGTTTTTCTCCTTCCGGATCTGAAGGAAAAGTGTCCTGGTTAAAAAAGGCACTTTACAACCTAAAGCAATTTCTGAAGGCTTGGTTTGGTCGGTTCCAAGAAGTTATGATTTCACATGGATACAAACAAAGTCACGCGGATCATACTTTGTTTATTAAAAGAAGAGCAAATCTGTTAACTGCTCTAATTGTGAATGTTTATGACATTATTATAATAGGAGATGATATTGAATAAGTAAAAGCTTTGAAGGTGAATTTGGCGAGAAAATTTGAAGTAAAAGATTTGGGAAAACTTAAGTATTTTTGGGGAATTGAGGTAGCAAGATCTAAACAGCGAATCTTCATCTCCCAGAGAAAATACACCCTCGATTTGCTGGAATAATCTCGTATGAGTGGTTGTAGACCTGTTGATACACCTATGGAGGTGAATAATAATCTTAGAAGACATGATGGTGACCCTATTGAATACATGGTTGTCTATCGGCACCTTATTGGAAGATTGATCTATCTATCTCATGTTCGTCCCGACATAGCTTATGTTGTTGAAGTCGTTAGCCAATATTTTCCCAAAGACAAGACATTTGGATGTCGTTCATCGAATCTTGAAGTATTTGAAGACTTCACCAGGAAGGGGGATCTTGTTCACTCCCAACACAGACTTGAAGATTGAAGTTATCACTGATATTGATTGGGTTAGGTCTGTTGAAGACAGACGTTCTACATTCGAGTATTGCTCATTTGTTGATGGGAAATTGGTCACTTGGAGAAGTAAAAAACAATCTGTTGTCTCAAGATCCAGCGCAGAAGCTGAGTTTCACATGACATATGTGAAGGATTATAGATACGCTCTTTGATGTGTGACTTGGGTTTGAATGAATCTAGTCCTATCTGATTGTATTGTAACAACAAGACTGCAATCAACATTACCAACAATCCCGCTCAGAATGATTGCACCAAGCATATCGAGGTGGACAGACACTTCATTAAGGAGAAAATCGAGAAGAAGATTATTTGCATTACTTTTGTTCCCTCATAGGGACAACTAGTTGATATCTTGACTAAGGCTCTATTTGGCACAGTGGTGGCGGTTGTAAACACATGGGTTAAACCGTCATTCATTAATGATCACCTAACAAACATAATCCTTTTGAACATAAAAGTGGATGAAGTTTCTTAGGTGGGCGTTAAAGAATGACAATTTAACCCCCATGGTCATGACAGTAGCCGCCGTGCCAAACGGAGCATAAAAGTCTTGGGGGAAATATTGTGTTACTATTGACAAGTTGGGTATGAACAATATAACATGCCCAACTTGAGGGGAGTGTTAGATCGCATATTATTACTTTGTAGTGTTTCTTACATATATAAAGGGGACCAATCTATTGAATAAATTCAATTTCCTTTTGCCCTAATTAACACTTGCCTTTAAGTTTTAATGGCACTTAATGATCACATAAGATCTCTAACGTGCCTCTCCACTTCAACCAACCTGCTTGGATTCTATGTATCACATCTTTATCAAAACCACCATCTTTTTTAACTATCGATCCAAGATATTTAAAGCACTCACTGCGGGAAATATCTTGATCACACAACTTAATAACGAAGTCATCTATCCTTCTTGCACTGCTAAATTTAAGTTTCATATACTCCGTCTTTGCCTAGCTCAACTTAAAACCTTTCTTTTCTAAAGTGTCTCGCCAAGATTCAAGTTTCACGTTTACACCCCCGCGCATCTCATCAACCAAAACAATATCATCTGCAAACAATAAACATCAAGATATTGCTTGTTCGATATGTCCGGTGAGCTCATCTAAGATAAGGGTAAAGAGATTTATCTTAAAGCTTAATCTTGATGTAAGCCAAATGTGATAGGGAATTCATGTGTTAATCCTTCATATGTCCTTGCCCTCATCACTGAATTTGTATATATATCTTTGATTATTTCAATATATGGCACATTTACACCTTTCTTTTCTAAGACTCCATAAGATCTCTCTTGAAACATATCATACACAATCTCAATATCGATAAACAGTATATGCAAATCTTGTTTTCTTTCTCGATAGTTGTCAATGAGTCTCCTCAAGAAATGTATAACCTTCAAGGTCAATCGCCCTGGCATGAATTCAAATTGATTCTTTGTGATGGTAGTCTCTAGTCTTACTCTTGTTTCTATCACTCATTCTCATAGCTTCTTGGTATGACTCATTAATTTAATTCTTTTATAATTAACACAATTTTGTATATCTCATTTGTTCTTATACAATGGTACCAAAATACTTTATTTTCATTGGTCTGACATCCTTTTAACTTCAGTATTTTATTGAAGAAACATGTACAACAACAACACTCAAGCCTTTATCCCATTATAATGGGATCGGATATATGGATCATTTGTCGTCATTGTGCCCTATCTTTTGTCATAATCTCACTGATGTTTATATACATTATGTCTTTCCTTATAGTTTCATTCCAAGTCTTTATTGGTCTTCCTCTTTTAACATGTCTAGTGACTACACTCTCACAACGCCTAGTAGGTGCCTCTAATTGTCTCCTTTGTACGTGTTCAAACCATCTTAGTCGAACTTCTCGCATCTTCTCTGCAATTGGTGTTACTCTTGTCTTATCCCCGATACATTCATTCCTAATTTTATCTAGTCCCGTGGGTCCACATATTCACCTAAGCATTCTAATCTCCGCAACTCCCATTTTTTGCTCATGTACACAATTCACTGCCCAGCACTCAAAACCATAGAGCATCGCTGGTCTAATTGCAGTATGGTAAAACTTGTCCTTAAGTTTTAATGATACTTTACGATCACATAAGATCCCTGTCGTGCCTCTTCACTTCAATCAACCCGCTTAGATTTTACGATAAAACCTGAAGAAACATGTAAATCGCAAAAAAAAAACTAGACATTTTCACACTTCAATTGGTATGTTGTTTGGCCCAACCGTCTCTTTCCCTTTTTCATTTTCTTTAGAACATCATTTACCTCCGATACTTGAATTTTACGATAAAATCTCATGTTCATATACTTCTTTGATTTACGTAACTCTTCCAAATTCAGTGCATTGTCTTTTGTTTTATTATAGAGTTGATAAAAATATCTTTTTCATCGCTCGTTAATAGCCACATAGTCTGTCAAAACTGTATTTATTTTATCCTTTATGCATTTAAATTGTCTTAAATCACTTGTCTTATTCTCTCTAGCTCGAGCAATTTTATATATCCCACACTCTCCATTTTTGTATCTAGTCCCTTGTAAAGTTTTTCATAAGCTTTATTTCTTGTTTTACTTACTGCATATTAAGCTTCTTTCTTGACGACTTTATACGTTGTCAAGTTTACATCATTCTATAAGCATAGAGTATTTTATAGCTATTACTCTTTGCCCTCACTTTGTCTTGCACTTACTCTTTTCACCACCAAGATTCATTATTTAGGGGCGCACAATTTTTTGATTCTCAAGCATGTTCTTTCCACTTATCCTTAAATATGAAGACATAACTTCTCATAAGACACTAAGATAAATATAAGAGTTATCAAATAGTTATTTCATAACTGTTGTCTTGAAAATAAATTGTTTTTCCACTTTCAAATTTCACCACCGAATTTTTAACGTCACTTTTGCCCCTGTCAGGACTATGTCGATCATCTCGTCAATATATGTTGTGTTGTCAAATTTTCTCCTAGTATGACTTTGCAATCCTTACAAATCATTTTATTCATTTTTGTGAGTCATAAAATAATCAATTTGTGACTTATTTGATCCGCTTTTAAACGTAATTAAATGTTCTTTCTTATTCATGAAAAACATATTTGCAAAGTCAAATATCTTAAACTAAGAATGTCAAAAAATAAGTATAATTATATCACTAAAGAGCACGAAGCCAGATGTATGTTAAAATGACATGATGCCCAAATGGTAAGAAAAAAAATAGATGTACTAGGATAGATGCAGAAAGTTCTCCATTTTTTCAAGCCACATGTTAGCTCGATCGTAGAGGGATAACTGTAGAGCACTAGAGCCTTACCACAGCTACCACTATGTTTCATAGAGATGGGAATAGGATACAAGAAATGATATGGTACGTAATGGTGATGATTATATTTGATATTGATTTATCTGGATCTGTCACATCACAAAACCCTAATCTTACATATAGTTGTAACCCAACGCTAACCCATCCTCATTTGAACAACACGATAGCCCATATTGGCTCATTAACCCAAATTTGCCCATGGGAGACCCGACCTGCTAATTCCCTCATCGATTGATAGCATATATGTCGCTCCTGCTAGTACTTCCTCCCACGTTGCTCCAAGCTTTGTGAACTGTGTCGCTAGTTAAGAAGTCTTTTTAGGTCACCCCCCAAGATGGAATAATGTTCATAAGAAACCCGTAGAAAGACATTCATCTCGAAACTTTCCTTGCCTGGTAGCACGCGGACGACTTGCGATCACGCTATTCTCAATATAAGGGACTATGTCGATCATCTCGCAAATGTCACTTGTTGCTCAACGATAACTCCACTTTGTCACATAGATATTACTTCTTTGGCTTCTTCGAAAAGGTGTCAAGTGAAACTTGTTTTGTCTCTACTAATTTTGCTCCTCCCACTTAACCTCGAGGATAAACAACATTATATATGTCGTTTTATGGAGACATCTTTTTTAACACTGGCAAAATCTCTTTTTCCCATGATCACTCATCTCTTCACCCACTTACAGGATTATACCCTTACCCGAATTCTTTTCTGATACATGAATGTAGACATATTTCACTATGACCATGCGCATCATACGTTGATGGCAGACTCAGGTCTGATATCATACTGGCATGTCTTCTCAACCACCACCTGACAATTCTGGCGGAAAAGATAGTTTCGACAACTTAGACTCCAAGATAGAATGACAATGTTCATTCCTAGAAATCTTATTTGTCGTGACTTGACTTTGGATTGCTTATATATAACTCGACTTGAGAACAATAGACACTTTCAAACTCACTTGAAAATCAGTTGATATGAGCACGAGTGATACCATTTCAGGCCAGCAATACGCACGGGTTTACACATGCTGTTCACGGGCTTCAATCACGGCGATGGAATGATTTACTCTGCTTATCCTTGCTATATATTTTCTTTAGTAGTGGAATTTCCTATATATAAAGGAGGAGTTTAGGCTTTATGGTTATGCAAATTTCTATCATGTTTCTATCTTGAATTGAAAAAGAAAAACGGCCTAGCGTTCTTGCCCTAAGTTTCCACCACACCCTATCAAATTGGCCCGATATACCTCTTCAGCGCTTCTTCCAGGGCTCAACGATTCCCTAGTGTGCGGCATGCCTTGCCTCGCCTTGATTGTCGACCCCGACGCCGCGTCGCGCGTCTCGCAGCCGTTGCATCTCCCATTCCAGTCAGTCCCTTGTCGACCAGTGTCGCATCTCGTCCCGCAATCTTCTGCAGTGTCTTTTGTCCAGTTAGCATGCGCTGTCTTATCCGCTTGTTGAAGCCATCATCTCCGCATGTTGCAATCGTCGTCCCGACTGACCTCTTCATCTGGTGTGCTCTACGCTTTCGTTGTTCCTTGCATGCATATAACCCGCAACATGGCACGCAATAAGTAAGCCCCTCCTTCAATCGAAACTCTCTCAAACCGCATGGATCACGCCGCACCACCCTCTCCGACCTCCAGATCACAATCGAAGACATCCACTAACTTCTTTCCAATCGTCAAGATGCTATGCTCCTCTGGCCCCATTTGTCGCTTCGATCAGTAGTACTACTGACCTTCTCGGGTTCCTGCAGCCCCTGTGGGCCCTGAGTTATCAAGGCGCGCGCCTGCGGCGTCGGACGCACCAGGCACACTCTGTTGCGCCTCAAGAAGGCTTAGGCGGGCGATGTGTCTGAGACGCAGCAAGGCGCACCAGGCGCCCAATTCGCTGAAAATGAGCGAATCGGGCGCCCAATTCGCTGAAATTGAGCGAACGGGCGCCCAATTCGCTGAAATTGAGCGAACGGGCGCCCAATTCGCTGAAATTGAGCGAACGGGGGCCCAATTCGCTGAAATTGAGCGAACGGGGGCCCAATTCGCTGAATTTGAGCGAACGAGCGACCAATTCGCTGAAATTGAGCGAACGGGCGCCCAATTCGCTGAAATTGAGCGAATTGGGGGGCCAAATCGCTGAATTTCAACGAATATGGCTCAATTTAAGTAATTGGGCGCCCAATTCGCTGATTTTCCATGAATTGGGCGCCCAATTCGCTAATTTTCCATGAATTAAGCGCTCAATTCACTAATTTTATTTTTTCCCCATTTTTGCGCCTCAAGTGCCTCAGGCGAGCGTCTGCCCCTTGCGCCTAGACTCTGGGACCTCTTTGCGCCTCAGAGCGCCTTGCGCCCTTAATAACTTATAATAACATAGTGTGCACCCCATCGGCAGCCCACCTATGTTGGCTCAGCATCCCCGTTTTTGATGAGGCCGACCCCGTGGGATGGTTGACCCGCACTGAACAATAATTCAACCTCTAGGACACCCCCGAGATTCAGATGGTTCCCCCCGCGGCCATTTATATGGAAGTATCGACCCTCCACTGGGTTCGTTAGATTCCTCAATGCAATCTTACCCTCTCGGTCGAGCCTTGAGGATGAGTTGATTTGTCATTATGATACACGCCACGCTGGCAACCCGTTTGAGCGTTTAAGCAATGTTCGTCAAACGGAGTCGGTCAACTCCTACATTGATGAGTTAATCGAGGTGGCTACACATGTCCTCGGCCTAGCGTCTACTAGAGGACCCTACCTGTCGTCCTACGCCTGAATATTCGGGAACGCCTGTGCGCTTAGTTATTAAAGCCGCAAGGCGCATCAAGGCGCAAATGGGTCATGGAGCCTAGACACAAGGCTCAAGGCGCGGGCGTACGCCTGATGAAGGCAAGGCGCAACTACATTCATTTTAAATAATCAACATCAAACATCATTTCAGCTTCTCGAACAAATTCTTCATCTAATCTACTAATTAATCATTTATTATCGTTTATATCTCTTAAAAAAATAGAATCAATGCAATCACTTGCATCATATCTAAGTCTCAATACACAATTATCTTTCACAAAAGCTAAATAAAAAAATTTATTGAGTTCTTACATTATTTTTTTCTTAATTTTTTTTAAAAAAATTTACAACAAAAATCTCACGCAGACACGCCTTTTATTTTTTAAAGGCGCAAATAAGGCACACGGAGTCGCAAACCTCTGAGTCTGGTGAGCCTGGAGACTTAGGCGGGCCTGAGGCACGCCTTTAATAATATAGCATGCGCGTGCATGACCCAACTACCCTCACTTGTGATATGGAGCAAATTTATTATGTCGAGGACTTCTCCACCTTCTCCTCTAGTTCCCCTGCGCGGAACGCCTGCACATCGTCCACTCCTCGAACACATCACTATATGTCCAAGCCTTCCTCATCTCTGGATTGTCCTCCAACCGAGCCCCTAACTACTCTAGGACTTCCACCGTCGCGACCTCCTCCAACCCCCCCCCCCCCAGTGGAAGGTGCCACTGCGCAAAATCTCTCACCAAGAGTGTTTTTACTACGTACTCTGGGTGAAGTCAAGCATAATTAGGATTGCCTCACCAAGGCTTTCGAGACACTAGGGGCTTCCCACCTCCTGCAAGGGGAACCTTCCTTAGCCCGATCACCGGTCGACCCACGCTTCATCCTCAGGACCGTCGACCCTAAGCTTTGCGTTGTTCTGTGGCATATGGCAGTAGACGAGCCCGTTCTGTCGACTAACCATCACCCAAACTTCAAGCGTTTGTTGTACATGCATGCTTCCCTCTGCACAACTCCCCACGGGCTTCCCCCAAACAGAGTCTCGGACCACCGCATTGTTCTCCAACATGGGGTCACAGCGGTTTTCGTTCGTACGTACCGATATGGAAAAGCTCAAAAAACCTCCATGGAGACGATGGTGGCGTAGATGTAACGCACAGGTATCATTCAACTGAGTGCCAATCCATTCTCGAGACCCTTCCCTTTGGTATGCAAAAAGAACGATACTTGGAAATTCTGCGTGAATTATCGGGAGTTGAACAAGCTCGCAATCCCCGACAAGTACTCGATTTCTCTGTCCAAGAGTTGTCAGATGAAATGCACGACGCGACCAAATTGGACCTCCACTCGGGCTACCATCAATTTTGAGTCCGGGGTGAGGGCGTACCAAAGACGGATTTTTGCACCCATGACGGACACTAAGTTCTTAGTCATGTTTTTTGGCCCGACTAATACCCCTGCAACGTTCCAGTCTACCATGAACGATGTGTTTAGCTCACGCCTACGTAAGTTTGTCCTACTTTACTCTGATGACATATTGGTTAACAGCTCTTCCTAAAAGCTCCACCTCGACTACTTAGCGGCCGTACAGCATCTCCTTGCGGATAACCAGTTTGTGGCCCATCAAAAAGTGCCTTTTTGGTCAGAAATAGATCGAGGACTTGGGCCATAACATTTCAGCAATCGGGTTAGCCATGGATTCGGTCAAGGTCGCAGCCGTCCTCCAGTGGGCGTCGTCATCCTGTGTGCGGGCAATACGAGGCTTCTTGAGCCTCACGTGGAACTATCGCCGCTTCATCCACAACTACAACGCAATTGCGGCCGCATAACAACCTCCTCGAGAAGAGGATGACGTTCGAGCGGAGCCCGGCGACCCAAGAAGCTTTCTACATCTTACAACAGGCCTTGGTCTCCGCCCATATTCTCAACATGCCCGACTTCAGCAAGCCCTTCGTCATTGAGTGTGATGCCTCCAAGAAGGAGGTGGGCGTCATCCTCATGCAGGAGGGTTGCCCCAATGCTTACTGCAGTAAGGCCTTTACAGATTGATGTGTTGCGGCCTCGGCTTACGATAGCGAGCTCCGGACACTAGTTTTGGTCATTCAGCATTTGTGCTACTACCTACTAGGATGACCATTTGTGGTATGGATTGATCATCACGATCTGCAGCACCTTTGGAGTAAAAAGGACGTGATCCCCGCACAAGTGTGGATCGCCAAGCTATTGGGATATCACTTCCCATTGAGTATAAGGCAGGGACCGCGAACACCGCAGAGGATGCCCTATTGCGCAAGGTCTTCACTGGTACTCTGTTGGTTGTCTCCCACTCATGGAGGGGATATGTTGATGTCATCTCTGCCAAGGTGCGGAGAAACCCACACTACACCACCATGATCCAAGACCTGCAGCGGAAACTAGGATCACATTTCCCCTTTTGCCTAGTTGGTGACCGGCTACATCATCGCGATCGTCTGGTGGTCGCAAATTCATCTTTGTGGATTCCTCGTCTCCTTCATGAGTTTCATGTCACCTTTACAGCAAGACACTTGGGTGCATACCCTACCTATTGGTGGGCGCCACCTTGCACTAGTGTAGTGTGGCATGATGGGGGTAGTGCAACAGTTCATCGTCAAGTATCTAACATGTCAGAAGGCCAAGTAGCAAACTCTCGCCCCGAACGGGCTGCCTCAACCCCATCCAGTTCCCTCCATAGTGTTGGAGCACATCGCAATAGACTTTATCACTCGACTTCCCCACTCTCAGGGTTATGACTGTCTTCTTGTCGTGATGGACCGTCTTTGTAAGCATGGGCAATTCATACCCATCAAGCATCCCTACATGGCCAGCACTATCGAATGGATCTTTATAGGGGAAGTGGTACGTTTGCACGTGTTTCCTAGTTCCATCATCAGTGATCACGATCCAATGTTTATGAGTGCTTTCGGGCAGAAGATGTTTCGTCTATAGGGAACCCAGTTGTGGTTCAGCACGACCTACCATCCCCAGACAGATGAGCAAACAAAGGTCCTCAAACGTCGTGTCGGCACATAGTTGCATTGTTTTGCTACTGAGCAGCTCCACCACTGTACACAGTGAATTGCGTGGGTGGAACTATGGTACAACACCTCCAACCAATCCTCTGTTGGCTTGACCCCCTTTCAGGAGGTCTATGGGCGATCACCCACGAAGATACCATTCAGACTGCCTAAGGAGTGCCAAGTGCAGGCTTTAGTAACCGATCTCTAAGATCGCAATGAGGTCCCCGGCCAGTTAAAGCATCATCTTCTCCGCGCTCAGCAACGCATGGTCTAGCAAGCCAACCGACATCGCCGCGATGTGGTCTACTCAGCAGTCGAGAAGGTGTTAGTCAAATTGCAGTCGCACCATCAGAGTTCCTTTATTTGATGCCTACATCTCAAGATATATGCCCGTTACTTTAGCCCCTTCCTGACCCTGGAGAAAGTAGGAGAGGTGGTCTGCCGCATACAGTTGCCTCCCAAAATCCGCATTCATCCGGTCTTTCATGTTTCCTGACTCAATAGGGTGTTGGGAGATCACCCACTCCAAGCCACTCTATGTAACACCCCTTCCCAGTATTTCAGAAATCAGTCGTCCGGCCGGGTCAGCGATATAAAGAAAACTAGGAAATAGTATTAAAAACTAATATACAGCAGGTAAAGAAGCATCTAATAAAAATTTACAACTTACAACCGAAGTTAGGAAAGTAAACTAAGGGTAACCACATACCTCATATCTGGATTCACGGAGCCACTAAACACGAATGGAATTGAAATAATTGAAAATCTGTTTAACATAGTCTGATACATGGCATAATAAACATTAATAAGTTACATTGACCACATTTATAAATACATGCTGAAATAGAGTAAACTGAAAGTGGGAGTAACTACTAACTGACTCCACTTAACGCTCATCCTAGACGTAGTTCCTCACCTGGGTCACCTGAAAAACAATGTCTACGAGGGGTCAGAGTAAAGAAAAATAACTCCTCCTAGTGACACTAAAAACAGTTTTCATATGATGAATGCATGCCTTTAGAAAACAGTTTTGTGCATTAAAAACCTTTATGCTATATGTTATGCATGTGTTTCCTATACTTCCTAGTCAACACAACTATTAGTTCTAAATTCGTAACTTTCCGTTCATTTACCCAAATCCTGACGTTCACTAACTAGTGTACTGACTCACGACAGGGCTATACTTGAGTTCTATGTGGCTTCTAACCCGCTCATCTACTAGGAAGGCTCTAGGCAGAGTAGCTCCTAACGCGCAACTGAAACTGACGACCCGAGACCATCTGACGAACTCAATTGTTCTAGTGTCGCGCGGACACGGTTCCGAATCTACTAATTGTCTCAAAGGGAAGTAAACTCCCAAGACTGTACTGCTCACAAGATACCATATGTCTTATGAGAAAGGTAGTGCGCCTCTACCTAGCACGAAAAGACTTGTGTGCTCACTGACCTTTTTGGTCTGACGCTACTCTGCATGGGGATATCTTTTCTGGTGTACTACTCAGCGACCATCGACTTTCTCATGGTTGACTTGAAGAGACTTTCTCGCCCTTGGTTTTACAATCTCCAAACTTACGTACACGGGTAGAGTTTCGTACCTAAATAACTGTTCATGACTTTACTAACGTGGTTATGGAAAAGGGCGTTATCCTACGCGTTTCCACAATTATTTTCCTACTGCCACGCTTTTATATGCATGGTTATGACGCTTGTATGAAACCTACTTATGCATATAAAAATGTAATTACTTGATATGTCTAACTAAAAGGAATTAGAATTTCCTTACAGTGGTGGTGCGGCACTCGTACACTCGGCGCGGCGACATTTGCTTTTCCGAAGGAAATCCGACTGCTAGAAAATTTCAGAATGCTGCTTCAGACCCACCAACGACCTGTAATTTAGGGCAAATCCTAATTTCGTTATTTTCCCTCTAGGGTTTTCCGGTGGAAAAATTACCAAAATACCTAAGGTTACAAAATACACGCGCTAAACCCAAATATTACCTTTACATGGGCAATCCAAGGCTTTCCAAACGCCCTACACGAATTCTGCGGAAGATTTAGAAACTCCAAACCTAATTTGGGCACAAGGGAACGAAACCTTAGTCTAGGTTAATTTCCAAAACAACTAATTTCCATAACAGAATAAAGAGAAGGAGAAATCGGACTCACCGAAATCAAAATCAGATCTCAACTTCTCCGGTTAGGGTTAGACCCGCTTCTCCCACGGCTAAGGAAGGAAGAGGAAGTGCCTGCAGAGGAGGGAGGAGAGGTAGGATTTGGACTCTGGACAAAAATCGAGCGGCAGCTAGGGCGGCAGAGGCGCGCGGAAGGGGCGTCGGGCTCGCCGTATGCGAGAGACGAAGCGCGACTGCTAGCAGTTTTCTCCCGATAGAAAAAGAGTGCGGGTTTTATTCTAAGAGTTGGTATGCGGTTTTTGTGATAACCGCATGAGTGGAGGGGGGGAAATGTTATTGGCACCCCACTCCACACCAATTTTGTTGAATATAAATCCATTCTCACTGCGCGCGTCACATCTATTAAAAAAAAGTGTTACGCACTACAATTAACGCACTTAAAAATTAACAGACGCTAACATTAGGAATAGTAATATTATACCTTGACGACGCGCTGCCTCGATCAAAATTCGTCGCGATTCGACCCTATAATTTTAAATAAATTTCGCGTCAAACAAAATTAGGATGTTACACTCTACACGAGGGGCTGGTGATCGAGTACATTCCTCGCTACGAGCCTGATGTTGTGTTAGGATCTCACATCGAGGAAATCATGATCAGTAGGTACAACGGGTCCTCATCCAATGGAGGGAACTACCTGTAAAGGAAGCTACGTGGATTCTGGAGAAGGAGATCAAGTCACAGTTCCCAAACTTTGACCTTAAGGACAAGGTCATTCTAGAATCTGGAGGTGTTGATACAAGCATGAGCGATCCCATCCCCGGCCAGTGATACGCATGAGTTTATACACGACGTGTACGGGCATCAAACACGGCGGCGGAATGATTTATTCTACTTGTGCTTACTCTTTATTTAGTAGTGGACCCTCCTATATATAAAGGAGGAATTTTGGTTTTACGGTTATGCAATTTTGTAGCATGTTTTTATCTTGAATCGAAAAAAAGAACTACTCAGTGTTCTTGCCCTAAGTTTCTGTTAAACCCTATCATCAAGAGATCTTGGTATTCTAAGAAGGGGAGTGCTCTTAAAGATATCTCGGGTGTGCGGTGGAACCTCTGTGATCTTCGGCAGCCTTCGTTGTTCTCAACTGTCCTAAGTAAGTTCACCCCCGACCACAGACATTTTGGGGTCCAACAGTATGGATACAAGATTCATGATTTTCAAAAACTACGATATTGGCCACCTTTTCGAGTTTTAATTATTTAAAATAAATACAAATTAATATGAAGATATGTGAAATTCAAGTCATCTACATTTTTAGTCGTTACGTCTCAAAAATCATATGTTAAATGAAGAAAAGGTTTGTATGTGTTGCAAAATCGTACCATATCATAGATAAGAGTTGTCAATGAAAGTATGTAGTTACTTGAAATCGACCACTCATTATCCAACATTTTTTCTTTCAAGTGTCTTTCTACGTATCATCACCACAATATATACATTTTCTGAGTATTTGTGAGCATACACAATATAAACGAGAGTGTTGAGGAAATACGAAAAGAATGAAGAACAAAACAGAAATGAACAATCATAGACGACACTAATTTATGTGGTTCACCCCAAGATGGGTTACGTTCACGAGCACCAATAGTCAGGTTTTCACTATTTACTATTTAGAATACAGGTGGTTATAGTGGGTGGGCAAATTTACAGATTTCAGTATACCCAATTCAGAATACAAAAATAGAATGCCTAAAGCCTAGAACGTCTGCTTCAGAACTGTCTCCAAATTGCCGCACAGATTTTGCCGCTCAAATTACCGCATGGAAGACAAAATGACCAGAAGTTTATATAGAACTCCGTACAGACTGACACACCCTTGGCACACGCTCGTGTGCCTCGGGCGTGTGCCCCAATCATCGCGTTTTTTCATCAAGAGACGTGTAACAACTGTCATGGAACCGTTAGAGCGGCGCACGCCCATGTGCCTCGGGCTGCTGAAGGAGCGATGCTCGAGGGAGAGCTACTAAATCTCTAACCCTAACTAAGGAGAGAAAGGAAGAACATAGATATTTTCTTGTTTCCCCATTCCATGAGCCAAGGAGGTCTTTCAATGAAAAGTACAATGAGACCTTTTTCATTAGCCCACATACGCAGACTAGTTATAAAAATACTAGTACATAAAAAAGACCAAGATATGCTATTTAAAATATTTAATTAACCACTAAACACGACACATTAGCACTACGCAAAACACAACACATTAGCACTACGCAAAACACAACACATAATCACAGATCCTACAGGCAGGTCATCTTAACTGCGACCATAACATATGTCTGAGAGATGTCCAGCAAATGGCGAAATATTTCATGTCATGGATGCAGGTATCCAAAAAAAACTAATTAGTTCACACATTGTCAAAAGCTATCTTTTAATTACTAAAAAGGAATATTTAGTAAAAGACTAACTGAGAAATAATTTAGGTCGAACATACAAATTTCCTTACCATCTCCTTTAAGAGGGGGTAAAGCAGGCGGAGAAGCTTCTTTTGCATATGAACGAATTGTTGTTAAGCGCTCATTTGTCATTACAGGAACAGCAGATAACTGTCAAGAAAAAATAAAATGCAAGAAATTAAACAGCAATACATGCAAGCATATTTTTAAACGAGTAAAATTAAAACACAGATCGGATAAAATCACAAAACAATTGGAAAAATTATTATAGTCACGCTAGGAAGTTGTTATGGTCGCAATTATCTAATTAGTGATTTTAATTATAATTTATATCACGTTGCATTTATACATTGTTGCATTTTATTGAATTCGGCTAATTTTGGAATTAGCCCACTTGCGGGAGCTTGTTTCCAAAATGACGTTCGTAAGTATATTTAAGCAGCCATGGAATGAACGAAAACCATAAGAAATATTCCATCAGTTTTTAGTTCGGGCTTGATGCTGCCCTAGAGCTACCACATAGGCAGTTTTTAGTTCAGATTTGATTCTGCCCTAGAGCTACCACATAGGCAGTCCAGTAAGGCTCTGCAGTATCCCTGCTTCCACCATCTCCATCCCCCCAAAGTCTCTGACAACGCACATAAAAATTTGTCCAGGCATACAAAACTATAAGGCATATCCGCATTAAAGATAATGACTGTTAAGAGCACAGAAACTATAGAAGACCATGATTTGTCAAACATCTGGTTACAGGACAACATGGTAGATATGCGCTTGAGGAAAATTTTGAACAGAATGCACCTCCTTGCATGTCATCATCACCATCAGTAGCCTTATCCCAAACAAACTATCAGACCACGGTTTTAAGAAATCTCATTTTTCATCTATTTTTATGGAGAGCTATCCTGTTATGAGCTAACCTCTTCCCCTACCTAATCCTTTGACACTAACTCTATATACTCATCTAATTAGAGCATTTTCTAACATTATGTTATGGATCCATATTGGGGCGCCACACACCAGCGGCGTGCAAAGGCGCGCAAGGATTAATTTATCGGCATTGCATTTTACCTTACTTCAATCTTTTGTGTTTTTGTTATATGTTATTTTGGAATGAAAGGCATGCAATTATTAAATCAAAATTATCTCTATTTTCATTTCTCTCTCTTCCTTCCAAACGCCCACACTAGGGCAGTCTACCGCACGAATTCGCACACCCTGCTCAATAGTAGTTGCCTCCCTCACATGTATCTCTAACCGGCGCTCTTCCTCCTCCCGCTCTTCCTCGTCATCGTTGTACATTCCCGAGGGTTCAAGAAGGGGAAATCCAACCTCCTCCAAGAATTATCCCTCTCCCGACCGCGAATAAAATCTCAATCGAGGGTCCATATCAACTTGATATTAGAGCAAAACGCCTCTGGCACACCTCCAGCAATTGGCAACTCCCAAACCAATCAGCCCAATCTACACGCGAGCATGCCAGAAGAACAGCGTGTGATTCCTGTGTGTGGGAGTCGCACCTCTTGGGCTCTTCTCCAGCAGGCATCGAACTCCATGTGGGCAGCTCCTGCTTTCTACCTACCCCCCCCCCCATCTGTGATCTTCCACCTCCAGCAATATCCCCCAAGGAAGAAGGCGACTTCATCTTGACTCAAGTCATGAAAATGTTTCAGAAAATGATGGCGACGCACAACAATGCCATTGAAGCCATCAATGCTCGCCTCTACAATGCCCCCTCGATGCATCGAGCCTCCATAGGCTCCTCCCATCAAGGACTGCCCGACCTGCACGGCCCGTAATTTTAGATCCACCGTTCGGAGAAGAGTGGTGTTCCCCACGCCGTGAAGATGAATTTGTCTCTTTGATGGTCGTGGGGACTCTTCTTACATGGCTTGCACACTACAAACACTTTTATTACTAATCAGCACACCGCTTGGAAGGACAGGATCAGTGTGGCCTCGTTTCGCCTCACGGGTTCTGCACACTTATGGTTTTCCAAGTTATGCAGAAAAACCTCACGTGACATGGGAGGACTTCAAGAACAATTGCAACCTTCACTTCGGGCAACCTCTTCAAGATAACCCCAGCGACAACTACTTGGAGAAGTTTCAGGTGTTGCTAGTCCGAGCCCAGTCCGTTCCTCCAGAGCAGTAGGTGCCCATCTTAATGACAAGCCTCCATGAATGTCGCAAAGTTTCAATGCTCAACCCTCCCAACCTAGCAGTGGGCTCATTCAGGGCAGAGAGAGAGACTGGTTGCCATCCACCACATGCCGACCAAGGAAATAGCTGACTGCGGGGACAAGGGTCTCTGTTTTAACTATGATGAACCTTACATTCTCTGCCACAAATGCAAGCAAGTATTATGGCTCGAGGTGGATGACCCGCAGATAAGGAAGAGGAGGATGACATGCATGGGAGACTATTCAGATGCAGATTACAGTGAACAATCACATATTGTTAGCCACCATGGATTCCGGGAGCACACGCGGTTTCATTAATGAGCAAATGACACAATGCCTTTAGCACTCTGTAATCCAACGAAGTCGACTCAGAGTAGCAGTGGCAGATGAAAGTATGATGGCATGCCCAAGAGTTTGTCTAGTTGTAAAGATTGTGGTGGATGGGTATCATTCGCATGTGGATTTGACGATGATTGCCCTCCGGGAGTATGAAGTTATCTTAGGGATCTGATGGTTGCGCGCCTTGAGGTCTTTAACATAGGACTTCGATCACCTCACGATGACATGGGGACGATGCCCCAACATGACTGTCTGGCAGGGATGCACAACAGACACCTCACAACAATCCTTTTTTGTAGCTCCAATGATACAACACACACAGGCCTATATTCCCTTTTATAGAAGTTTATTGACACACTGGTTCCCCTAAGGACCTACCTCCCCCCGACGTCATGATCACTTCATCTTCCTCCTTCCGAACACAGCACCAGTGCTCCTCAACCCTATCGCTACCCCTACTTGCAGAAGTATGAGAACGAGCGTCAGTCCAATGCTATGTTACAGCAGGGAATCATCCATCACAGTGTACCGCCCCTTTCTTTGTCAGTTATCTTGGTGCGTAAGGATGAAATTTGGTGGTTCTGTATGGACGACAGTGACCTGAATGTGAAGATAGTTAAAGAAAAGTTTCTCATCCCAATGGTCAAAGAGTTACTGGTGAGTGGCATGGTGTCCATCTCTTCTTAAAATTGTACTAATGCTCGGGGTACCATCAGGCGCGCATGGCCCCGACCGACGTGGAGAAGACTGCCTTTCAAACCCACCATAGTCACTTTGAGTTCCATGATGACCTTTGGGCTCACCAACGCGCCTTCCTCAATCCCCATAGTAAATGTTAATATTCAATAACCTGAGACAAAGAAAGACAATCAAAGGGATAATGCGGAGGATCATCTCATCAAGATCTTTGAAAGATAAACTCCATAGAAAGAATGTAGGCTTCATGTCTTTGGAGAAAGAATTAAGAACCTTGGTTGCACAATTTAGTTTAATTCAAGAGAGGGAAGGTGGAAATTTCAGTTAAAATGTTACTGTCTTAATTTGTGCTTCCTCAAGATTACACTGAAAGCTCCTAGTTTCTTCCTTAAATTTACCTTCAATACCAAATAAATATCCTGCAAAGGTTCTCGTTTTGCCCTTCATTGGACTCTCATGCAGAAAAAGAACAAGGAGAGATAAAGGTAGAGAAAGAAAGTGGAAGGCAGAGAGGAACACCAACGTGAAAGAGTATGAAATCTCATTCAATTAATCAATATGTTGTGGGCCACACCGAGGAATGTGGGACTTTGGGCTTAATCCTGCTCCCGCATCTTGGTCACGTCCACCCAACAACAGGCCTGCAGGCCTCACACCCCAACCCATCCTTGTGCGTGTTCTCGGCACAATAGGTTGTTGAGGCAGAGTTTCGAACCCTCAACCTCCTTGATAAGAGGCACTTAACGTTAACCCCGCCTCAACAACCTACTGTGCCGAGAACACGCACAGGGATGGGTTGGGGTGCGAGGCCTGCAAGCCTGTTGTTGGGGGGACGTGCCAGGATGTAGGAGCGGGATTAAGCCCAGAGTTCTAGATTCCTTGGCACGGCCCGCGACATAAAAGTGTGCACATTTATGTTGCGGGCCGCACAAGTGGCTACGTGGACCCGAATAGGACTACAGCCCGCACACCCCCAACCAACTCTCTGTGGGACCCACCTGGGGCTACCGGGATGTAAACCCCGCAGCCGGATGTTGAAGCGCGGTTTCAAACCCGCACCCCCTTCAATAAGAGGCATTCAGAGCGCCTCACGAACCCGCGCTCAATTGGTGATGAGAGGCACTCTGAATGCCTCTTATCAAAGGGGGTGCGGGTTCGAAACCGCATTTCAACATCCGACCGCGGGGTTTACATCCTGGTAGCCTCAGGTGGGTCCCGCGAAGAGTTGGTTGGGGTGTGCGGGTTGCAGCCCTGTTCGGGTCCACGTAGACATTCATGCGGCCCGCAAAACAATATTGATTCCACAGTATCATGAGCTATTTATAGCCAAAATGAAAACTATAATCTAGATATTACAATACAAAGTAAAAGTGTTATAAGCTATCTGATAAAAGTATGGATGTTTATCATAACTTTTTCCTTCTTGTAAGGACCAATGTGATATGTATTTGGGGGTGCATAAAAATGTGCATCCCTTGATACGAGGACAACCAAGTACATGTAAATGTGCATTCAGAGGGATAAAATTTTAGAACAAAAAATTTATTCAATGTTAGAAAATCTAGTGCATGATTATCTTATTTGCTAAGGTACTTTGTAGTTACAAGGTACTTTTTTACAGAATAAAAGTATTGAAATTACTCGAGTCATTTTTTAAAGATATGTAAAATATCTAGAAAAAAAATATTATTAAATATTTTGACAACAATAAAGAAAAGAAAATTGCCAAAAGAAAGTGTCATTTGACGTGAACTATTCTAAGGCTCTGTTGAGCCTGCGGTGGTGGTGGTAAAAGCTCTATTCTCATCGTCACCGCCCTTTTTAGCTCGTTTGGATGAGGAGCTTTTTCAAAAGAGCTTTTTAAGAAAGGTGTTTTGGGGGCTTTTTGAGAAGTCAATCTAACATGGCTTTCTAAAAAACGCTTTCTTTGCTTTCAATTTTTTCTCTTTTATTTGAGGGTTTGCGAAAGCCAACCCCGATCATTCGTCATCTGCCTTTCTTCCGTTTCTCCGCTACATAGGTTTTCTTCTCTCATTCGTGATGTCTTTCACCCATTCAGGATCTTTGTTTCTTGATACTGATCTTCCTCTTCATCTGATTATCTTCCAAGGCAATAGACACCATAATCGCTAAGAATAATTCCATTTTTTTTGTTGAGCGCTCATCACTAGCTCAAAAAACGCTCTTAGTTGATGAAGATTTTGTAGTAAACATGGACCTCTTAGGGTTTCCTTTGAGCACTCTTGCCTCGAAGTAAGCCATCTACTTGGAAATCAATATACATGTTGCTTTTCATCCAGATGTCTGTGCACTGAACTCGACATTTCACTATTTTGATCCGCTCTTTGTTGGTTTTCATTCTTGCTTTGATGTTGCATTTCTTTTATGTCAAGGTCGAGAAGCTTTGTTATAGACCACCCAGTAAGCATCTTGACCTACTGAATAATGTTTGTTTATCCCTCCCTATGAAGAGATAAATTTATCTGGCTTTATTATTATAATCGGTTTAAGGTGTATGTGCTAAATAACTTGTGGAAGATGTGATTAAAATATGATTGGTACAACATTGGAAAGTAGTTTACATTTTTTCAAAACAACTTTCTGAAGATTTTTCGAGTTGTTTACAGCTTTTTGGAAAGCTCTAATGCTACCACGGGATTCCCATCACTGCTTCTTCCACAGCCAACATTGTCCCAAACAAAGACTAAATTAAAAACAATAAATTTACATCTTTTGCAAGGCCAAAAATCACATAGCTTAATGGCAGCCCACATTAACAGGTAATCGAAGAAAAAAAAAGAGAATTGCTTCTCTCACGATTCATAAAGGTCAAGTGACAACATTTTCATCAGGGGCGGACTCAGAAATTTCGCAGGAACTCGATGAGGAGTCTAAATCCACCATCCATTTTGCAAAAATCTTGGGGAGACCCGGGACCCAGCATAAACCTAGTATGAATCATCTAGCCAATGAACCACTAAGATGCTCATGCTAAAGATCCCAAAGCTTGCCAAATTAGGGATCATAAGTGACCAGTGTATAAAAGATCATGAGGCTACAACCTTAAACTAAGTTGATCATTATCATGATTACTATTACAAAACATGATGGTGAGGTAAAACATGGTTAATACAAGTTAACACCAAATCGGGCTGCATAAAATCATCAATGTTGTGATAAAGCAACTATGCATCAATGTGAGTCTTGCAAAATCAAATCAAAGCATAATCAATAACTTACAGATCTCGGATTATGATCATGGCAGTGCGATGTCATGGATTTATTAATCATGCAGGAGTGTGCACTAGCAGACCAACTTTAGAGTTCATCCACATCGCACTTCCATGAAGGTGTGATGAGCAGACACTAAGGTATCAGTCATAATGATGGAAAAGGAATGACATCTGTCTAGATTTCTTTCGTATGGGGTAATGAGTTCATACACTAGAGTATCGATCACCATAATGGAAGGTTTAACATATGTCGAGCTTTCCACAGGAGAAAATTTGGACACCAATGGTTGATACAAGGTACAAATAGATTTGGCATTCCCAAGACCAAGCGTAGGTATGGTTGAACAAGGGAAAACTGTCTATAAATCTCCCGTCGGGTATTGGAGCAACGGCATAGTACAAAATAGCTCATGAGACCCTCCCATGGCGGATTTACTTGAGAGAACACGGGCGGTCTCATGGACTCTCTGGCAATGTTGTCAAAAACGCGTTTTTGCACGTAAGATCGTATGATCTTACGATTTTTACGGGGGATACGATCTTCGGGGAAGCCTAGATCGCGTGCACCATAGAAACGGTAGGATCGCCGTTTAGGATCGTACGATCCTACGATCCTAAACGATCCTACCGTTCCATCGGAAAACATTATATTAAGTTAGGCGCGATGTTATTAACCCGAACCCGTCGCACGCCTGGAGAAGAAAATCGCCTCTTCCCCTAGGGTTCGGCCCGACACTCCCCTGCCGCGAGCTCTGCGAAGCAGCCGCTTCCCGCTGCCGCCCCATTCCGCCTATGCGCGACATTGAGACGCCGCTGCCGCCATATTCCGCCGCCGCTGGTTTTTGCTCGCCCGAGAAAGGTTCTGTCGAGCTTTTCTGGTGCGAGAAAGGTCCTTCCTGCTGATCTAGTGCAGTGGTGCAAGTTCTTCTTCTCCTTCCTGCTGTTCTGTCGAGCTTTTCTGGTGCGAGAAAGGTCCTTCCTGCTGATCTGGTGCAGTGGTGCGAGCTCTTCTTCTTCTCCGATCTGGTACGATTTTTTTTCTTGCCTTATTTTGGTTCCATTCCTAATCTTTTACATAAAATCAGCCCTAGTGATGAATATTTTGTTGCTTTTTTTTCTTGCCTGTTTTTTTTCTTGCCCTAGTGATATTTTCTTGCCTGATTTTTTTTCTTGCCCTAGTGATATTTTCTTGTCCTAGTAATATTTTCTTCCCTTTTTCTTGCCTGATTTTTTTTCTTGCCCTAGTGATTTTTTCTTGCCCTAGTTATTTTTTCTTGCCCTAGTGATATTTTCTTGCCTGATTTTTTTTCTTGCTTATGGTTTGATTTATTTTGTGAGTAGGTAGTTAAAAATGGCTTCAAGTGATGCTTCAGGTAGTGCAGTTGGGAGTAGCAATGCTCCTGCCACCGCTAAGAAAGGGTCTAAAATGGGCAAAAATGCTCCTGGAAGTAAGAGTGATATTGGATGGAAGTATGACATCCTAGTTGAAGAAGATGCGAGAAAAATAAAGTGCAAATTTTGTGAGAAAATAGTGACCGAGGGAATTTATAGATTGAAACATCATTTGGCGGGTACTCAAAAAGATGTTGGAGCATGTAGAGCTGTTCCTGCGGAAGTGAATAAAGAGATATGGGAGATTGTTGTTGGGTTGCAAGAGAAGTTAGTGAAGAAAACAATCCCCCATGTGGAAGAAGAAAAGGATGTTGGAGACTTGAAGAGGAAAAGGGAAGATAGAAGCTCAACTGGACTTTTTAAGAGAAGTGGAGCAAGTACAACTCAAAGTACCATCAATTCAATTTTCAAGAAGGGATTGCATGAAGAAGCATGCAATGATATAGCATCATTCATCTACAACAACGCTTTACCATTCAATGTGGTAAAAAGTGAAGAATTTCATAAGATGTGTGAATCTATATCAAGACATTGCTTGGGTTTTAAGCCTCCATCATATCATGATATCAGAGTGAAATATTTGAAACAACAATATCAACTGACTATGGAGAATATTTCAGAACATAGAGCTCGTTGGAAGAAAATGTGATGCACTATAATGACAGATGGATGGACTGATAAAAGAAGGAGAACATTGATCAATTTCTTAGTGAATAGTTCAATGAGAACTATATTTCTAAAGTCCATTGATGCATCTCATATATCCAAAACAACAGAAAATCTCTTCAAGATTATTGATGATATTGTTGATGAGGTGGGTGAAGAGAATGTTGTCCATGTGGTGACGGACAACGCTGCAAATTACAAAGCCACTGGAGAAATGTTAATGTTAAAGAGAAAAAGATTATATTGGACTCCATGCGCTGCTCATTGTATTGATTTGATGTTAGAGGATTTTGAGAAGAAGATACAAGTCCATCATGATACAATTCCTAAAGCAAAGAGAATCAAGACATATATTTATTCCAGAACATCCCTCATATCTTTATTGAAAACCTTCACTAAAGACAGGGAATTAGTGAGACCGGCAATGACACGTTTCGCCACTTCATACTTAATTTTGGGTTGCCTTAATGAGAACAAACTTGCTTTGATAAGAATGTTCAATTCAGATGAATGGAAAGCTAGCCGAGCTGCATGTTCGAGTGAAGGAAAGCTAATTGAGGAGGTGGTGATGGATAAAGATTTTTGGAAGAATATTGTCATTTGCTTGAAGGGTGCTTATCCCTTAATGAAGGTGCTTCGTTTGGTTGATTGTGATGAGAAGCCTGCTATGGGATATATATACGAGGAAATGGATCGAGCAAAAGAACACATTGCTCATGCCTTTAATGGTGTGCAAAAATTGTAAGTCAATTAGTTTCCTTTTTTTAAGTATTATAGTCTTATAGATATGAGATTTTTTTTCCTTAAATACTAATTTTATTATTTGTGAACTGTGATGATTAGTTATCAACCAGTTTGGGATGCGATTGATGCTCGATGGGACAAACAATTGCACAGACTATTACATGCTGCAGGCTATTATCTAAACCCTCAATTTCACTATAGTCTGTCATTTAAAGCTGATTATGAGGTGAAGCGAGGACTATATGACTGCTTAGAAAGAATGATCGAGGGAGATATTGATGAAATTTCAAAGATTGATGGCCAATTGGAGGATTTTAAGAATCGTAAAAAATTCTTTGGCTCTATAGTAGCCAAAAATGGTATTAATATCAAAACTCTGGCGGCATGGTGGGATTCTTATGGAGAAGAACATCCGGAGCTACAAAATTTTGCAAAACGTGTATTGAGCTTGACATGTAGTTCTTCTGGATGTGAGCAAAATTGGAGTGCATTTGAAAGGGAATAGTTACAATTTATTAAATATTTTTGATCACCAATATTATTGTATACTAATTAAATTTTTTTTTCTAGGTACACACAAAAAGAAGAAATCGTTTGAAGCAAAAGACAATGAATGATGTTGTCTTTGTGATGACGAATTCTCGTTTGACAAATAGCAAGTTAAAGAAAACTCGGAAAAATAATTTTTATGATATTCCATCCGATAACGAGTGGATTGTTGCCGATGAAGATGATGAAGAAGATCTTGAGATAGAGCCTCCGAATTTTGAAGAGGTAGCTGCTCGCATAGAAGGAGGAGAACAAGATCTTGGGATAGATGAAGGCGACGAAGATGCTTCATTAGGCAATTTGGACTTTAGCTTAGATGACTTATTTTGAACGAGGTAAATGTAGTAATGTACTATTATTATTTACTATCATACTATGCAGTTGAACTTTTCTTTTATATATATTGCTTTTTGATTAATGATCTACTACATATATTTATATATAAATTAGATTTATTTAATTTTGTATACTAAGTAAGATCTTACCGTTTCGTGTCGATCCCACGTTTTACGATCTTACCACTGCCGACCGATCTTAGGTAAGATCTCGATCTTGACAACATTGCTCTCTGGCTTCCTGATGACCCACTTTAGAGGAAGGATCTAATTAAATGTTTGATCTTCTAGATTATCCCAGTTGGGAGGCCCGTCAAAAGTTGTGGAATACTGAAATTGACATAAAATGGATTTCACAAGCGCCTGACCGGTGAGTGAAAGTGATCATAACCTCCACCATGCAGTACGCCCCTCAACCGTCTCCACAACAAAGACAAAGATAGAACCCCTCTACTTATACCATGCAATAGGAATGCCCAAATTCCACCAGTTCACCCCTAAGCAAAAAGTATTTGGTGTCTTAGTTAAAGTGCAACTTATGCTTGTAAGATGAAAGATGTGTGTTGAAGTTTAATGTTAGCCTGAAAGTAGTTCCGAGGGTAAACAAGTCATTCTAAAAATCACTCTGAACTAAGTAATAATCTCATAA
>CM077093.1:10934876-11074233 GCA_039513925.1 Platanthera zijinensis | reverse complement strand
CAATTTTATGGCGTGATTGAAGTAAAAAACAAAATCTACCAAGTTCCCAACCATATATTGTGTAGCCTTTGTCGGCGGTATATCGAATTAGGGACTTTGCTTTTCATGGTTCCATGGACCCCCTAGTGAACCATCTTGCATTGGAACCCTTCCATTGAGAGCATTCAGCCCAAATATCACTTGGGCACTGTTCATAGCATGGAGAATCCAAGTAAATTAAGGCATATAGAAAGCCATAAAAAAACACACACACAGTTACAAAAGTCATAGTAGAATGAAAAACAAACAAAAAATCAACAACACATAAAACACATGTTTACTTGGTTCACTTCAAGATGGGGTATCCCCATGGGCAACAACTGTTCGTTTTTCATAGGTCGGTACAGAAAGTGAGCGGATTTCCGAATCTCAGAAATCCCCCAGAAACGAGTGTTATGAAATGTAAACTTGGTGGGATGGTTTTACTTTGTAATTATATACCTGGTTTTTTGAAAGAATTCATTGAGTTGATCCCATCTTGACAACGGCAAGCAGCCTTCGTTAACTCCGAATAGAGCGGAGTCGTTGGTAACAAATGTTATGCACGGCGGCTGCCCGGGATCTCTTGTTTCATATCTGACTGCATCTTGCTTCGTGCCTCCGAGTCGAAGCCTGATGGTAGAAAATGCTGGGAAAAGGAAAAGCATGAGGTGGACAAGAAAAAGAACTTTATTTGAAGGTGGGGTAATAAGAACATACCCTTGAGAGCATTTACAAGGATGGGGTTTGAAAGATCCTGCCAAAATTAATATAGCCTTAATTAGCCTTCCAATGCTGTTATAATTTTCCCAAAAACTGAGGAGCTAGCTCACCAGATTGAGGATCGAGACGGGGGACGAAGCTCTGACCCAATCTAAGGCGGCGCAGATGAAGTTTTCATCGGTTGTGGCAATGGATGCGGCGGCGTCAATCACCGCCGTCCCCTCGCAAACTTCTCCGGCTTCGGCGATCCAAGGGGACGAACTCGCCGCGGAAAGAACAAGAGGAATCACGAGGAGAAAGAGGGCTTTCCGCCGGAGAACTACAGCGGTCATCCCTTCACCGCTACCGAGCTATCCTCGAAAAGGAGAAGGAGAATGGGGGGGTTGAAGGAGGGAAGAACAAGATAGTGTGCTTAAATATGTGCGGAGGGAGGGGCTGGCGGGAAAGTGTGCATATAAAATTTGTGTGTAAGACCGAATATTACTTTGTAGGGCCAAGTCTTCTTCTTTTAGAGTTGGCTTCTTCCACTCATGTGGAGGCCGGTGAGGGCGATGGGTGCGGGAGCTGAATTTTTAAGGACACATATGATGAGGTTTTGGGTTATTTTATTGTTTAACCGTCTATCCAAAAAATTTGTCCGCAACCTCTCTAGAATTACCGTTCCAGGCTCAACGGATCCAGCAATAATTGGGGCTCTTTATCGAGACCATTCCTCTAAGTTTCCTAAATTACAGGTTGCACTCTTCGTACTTTTCAAATTAAAGAGTGTTAGGCATAGGGCTTCGTCCTTACGGTCAACCGAGACAAGACCTTCGCACGACATTATTCCGGCCGCGATATTGTCCCGGCGTGATAGAGCTCTGACAGCCCGCAAATCCCTGAGTATTATACTATGTTCGTCGCTCATTTTTGTGCTATACATGGGAGTTTGCGAGCAACAGGGAGAGCATTTTTTTTATTGTAATTAGTAGACTTTGTCTGTATGAGAGCACGTTTTTTAAAATAAAAGAAATGCACAAAACTTAAAAATTGGAAAACAAATGTTTGGGCTTCGTTTGTTTGGGCGTTTTGATATTCCGTTTTGGGCAAACGCCGCCGGAAGGAGGGTAAACAAATGAACCTCCGGCGGCGTTTGCTCCGTTTCCACCCGCCCGCCTTGAGAAACGCCCCAAAAAGTTCCGTTTGGAGCAGCCACCTCCCCCCTCAGGTTCGAACACTCCGTTTCCACCCGCCGGATCGATCCGCCACCGCCGAACCAAATTAAGTTAATGAAAGAGTGTTTTTCTGTTTTAATATAATATGTGTAGGGATCAAAATTACAAAAAAAAAAAAAAAATCTTTTTGAGAATATATTTAATAACATTCATGCAAAATAAAACCGATAATTTATTATGAGAGGACATTTTTGTGCATGAATTTTATGAAATGTAAATTTGAGGAGGTGTTTTGTAATTTCAAAAGTAAGTGTGATGCAGCTTGCAAGACTATAATTATACTATCTTTAAGAGGTGTTGATAATTATTTCACAACAATAATAATGATAATAATGATAATAATATATAAGAATTACTTTGTGAAAAGAAAGAACTCAAGAAATTTATATACATATATATATATATAATATATACATGTGCATATACATTCATCTTCTTCTTTTCATAGAGCGGACAGTGTACTCAAGCATTATCTGACTTGAGATCAACGATGGTTGACCTCCTGAAGTGATGTTTGTGTTGGAGGCGCGATGAGCCTTTAAGTCTCTTAGTAAGGTGCACACCTTTGTTTGACGCTCTTTTATTAGATGCATGCATTCTTCCCGCGATACTGGAGATGCGGCGACGGTGGTCCTTTTCTGAAGCAGAGGGTTGCCTGCAGGCGAGTCGGCGGGGTTTAGATCGATGCGGTCCTTTGGGGTTGCGCCACTGACAGTTTGTGCCTTTCTCCTCGTCATTGTTGTTGATTGGGTGTGTTTGAGCGGGGCAAGCGTTGTCTTCCGAAATTCTTTAGAGCTTTTTTAGGAATACTTTCCCACAGACGACGCCAAATTGTTGCGGGTCACCCTATTTTTCTCGGATCAGGAGAATTGATCCGCCTTAGCTCGGAGTTATATTGAGCGTACAAACAGACAATGAAAATTCACCAGCAATGACAAGAGATTTTTTTTACCGTGGAAAACCCAGAAGTGGTGAAAAACCACGTGACCGGATCTCTGTCGGGCCAAAATCCACTATTTCTCTTTGAGTTTACAAGTTTTGGGAGTTTTTTCGGAGGGTGTCATACCACCTCTCAGTTACAAGCTTTGAATACAAAAGCTTTGATGAGAGTGCTCCGGTGGAGAAAAATGTCTAGTCTTCGGAGCCTTGATGTGAGCGCTCCTGCAGAGTCGGAGCCTTGATCAGAGTGCTCCCGTAGAGAAGAATGTCAAGTCCCTGAAGCATTGTAGTGTATTCACTCGAGCACCCGCAGAAGCGAATTCCAGTGCCTTCTCTCGGGCTCACAAAAGCGTCCAAGTGAGCGTCGGGCATCGTGCACGCTAGAAAGGGAGCAGAACGAATTTCAAACGGAGAAACGATCTAAGTCTCATGTTCTCGCCAAAAAACCTCAGAGCTTTCTCTAGTATCTAGAGTTGCTTATCTTCAAATGAAAGCTTAGAGGCCTTTTCATAGTTTCCTGGAAGGTCATGCTGGTAATTGCACCCAGGAAGATCTTTAGTTGGCGAATAACGTCGCTCTATTTTGGCTACAATGATCGCTAATTTTCATGAAATGATGTGTCTCCCGGGTGGTCCGGGCAGGTTGCATGGCAGCGGCGGTGCCCGACAGCGGTGGCGGCTCGGCTAGAGGCGTGCGCTAGCGCGCACGGCGCGGCCTAGCATGTGCATCCACACAAGTTGCTTGCGCACGCGACAAGACCTAGTGCGCGCAACGCGACCTAGTGCGTGCAACGCTTGCACGTGCAAGGCCACGCCCTGTGCACTCGGCGCGCGTTTGCTGCGTGCGTGCGGGTTTTGCTTAACTTCCATGCGTGCTTGGTCCAGTTCTCCTTTCAGGGTGATTTCGGACCATTTTAATGCGAGCGGTTTGCGCAGGTGCGACTTGCTCGGTTGGGTCGTATGCAGTGGGGGACGCAATAATTTTTTTTAGTGTGGACGGATTTAAAAATTGCTTGATTCATACTATTAAAAAATAGAGTATTTGTCACGGTTTAAAGCGTGACAAATACTATTAAATTTTTTTTAAAAAAAAAGAAACGGGTTACTGTATATACGCGCAGCGCGATTTTCAGATATATACGCGCAAATGAAAAAAAAAACTTATATGCGTGCATTTTTTCGAAATGTGTTCAACATGAAAGTTGTAGATCTCTTTGAGATCTACAACTTTCATGTTGAACACTTTTCCAAAAAATACACGGTTTAAGAGCATTTTGAAAATGCGTGAAACTTATCGTAACTTTTGCGAAATCGCTAAAGTTTCGCGTCGTTATTTTCGGGCGGAAAAAACACCTATATGCGTGAGTTTTTTGGAAAAGTGTTAAACATGAAAGTTGTAGACCTCGACAAGATCTACAACTTTCATGTTGAACACTTTTCTAAAAAAATGCACGCATATAGGTGTTTTGTTCCATTTGCGCGTATATACCCGAAAAACGCGCAACTTGTTTTTCCATATAACCGTAAAAGAAATGAGTGTGGGTGGCCGCCCACCCTCGCCCCAAGGTGGGTCCGCCCCTGGTCGTATGGCTGGAATACTCTCGGCAAGAGTCCTGCCAGTTTGACTTAGAAAACTCAGGGGGAACCCCGTCAAATGCCCACAAATTTTCACGGGTCGTGATCCTAAAAGCGACGAGCAAGAAAATTATTGCCCATGATTATTTTGCCTTGAGGTCGTGAATTTTGGATTATTTCACTTAGTGCGCCTCATAAGTTACTTTTTAGCTTGCGATGTGGGTAGTTTTTATGTTTGGCCTAGGTGTATATATGTTGATGAATTGGCGTCACTCTCATCTGCTTCATGAGTTGAGAGTTTTGTTGTAGATTCATGTGCGCTGATTCTTGCGGTTGATTGCTCGTGCAACGCTCTTGCTTGTTATATGATACCTGCACTGCGTTATAGGATCGTCTTCCTGCTTCTTGCTTTGTGCATTGCATTGGTGCGGGAGTGTGTTGTTTTTCACATTCCCAATTATATGAACACGTGAGTTCAACGTTGCGCATTAGCTTGAGCGATGTTCGTTGGGCGTTAGCGTCGGGGGCAAATACATGGACGCGATGTGGAGGGGCATTCTGTCCCCTTGTCCGGTTGATGTAGAAGGTCTGGCGGGTCCATTCCTACAGAAAGATGTGGAAGGACTTGATGTCCATTCTTGCATCGAAGTATGGAAGGACTTGGTATCCATTCTTAGCAAAAGTTGAGACAGAGCCTTTTAAGACGGAGGTAAGACAGAATGTTACTTTGTTGGGCCAAGTCTTCTTCTTTTAGAGTTGGCTTCTTCCACCCATGTGGAGGCCGGTGAGGGCGATGGGTGTGGGTGCTGAATTTTGAAGGAGACATATGGCGAGGTTTTGGGTTATTTTATTGTTTAACCGTCGTTACACTGTCCAGAAAATTTGTCAGCAACCTCTCTAGAATTATCATTCCAGGTTCAACAGATCCAGCAATAATTGGGGCTCTTTATCGAGACCATTCCTCTAAGTTTCCTAAATTACAGGTTGCACTCCGGACGAAAAAAATCATGCATGTGTGAAAAAAACGCATTCGTGTGAATAAATCGTGTCCGGACGAAAAAAATGTGGCCGAGCGAAAAAATTGCGGCCTGACGAAAAAATTGCGTCCGGGCAAAAAAAATCGCGATTATGCGAAAAAATCGCGCCCGAACGAAAAAATTGGTTGAGGCAAAAAAATGCGTTTGAGCGAAAAAAATCGTGCACGAGCGAAAAAACTGCACCCGTGCGGAAAAAAATGCGCCCGGGCAAAAAACCACGCGTCTGGGCGAAAAATGTCAGTTAGGGCAAAAAATTCGCGTCTGGGCAAAAAAAACGCGCTATGGAGAAAAAACGTGTCATGGTGAAAAAACGCGTCCGGGCGAAAAAAATGCGTCCGGAAAAAAAATCACGTCTTGACAAAAATATCAAATTGGAGATATTTTTAAGAGATAACGTTTTGGAATGAGGAAATGCTTTTCGAAGAGGTTGAAAAGTACGTGACAAATGACTTTTCAAAAAGAAGAGAAAATAAAGTTTTTCGCGGTAGCTTTTCCCACCGATGACAATCCAAACGATTTCTTAGGTATGGTAGTGAGTGTTTTCTAGAAAACAAAAAGGAGCTAAAAAAACTCTCCCAAACATGACCTAAATATGTGCAGAGGGTGGGAGGAAATGATTAGATTTGGAAGAAATGGCGGGAAAGTATGCATTTAAAGTTTGTGGGTAAGACAGTAAGTTATTTTTGTGAGGCCAACCCTCCTTAAAAATTCAGCTCCCGCACCCATCGCCCTCACCGGCCTCCACATGGGTGGAAGAAGCCAACTCTAAAAATTTGTACTAACTTTTAAAATTTGTGTAAGACAGTATGTTATGCTGTCCAGAAAATGGGATGGCTTGTTTTTAGCTGTTTGATAAACCCGTTCCGTCCAACAATAATTGAGGCTATTTTTGGCGTTGCAACGTCTCTAAGAGCATCTCCAGTCGTTCGGCATTCTCTAGGTGATGTTCTCCCTCCTCTAAATTTAGAGTTGGCCGGCATTCAAATTTTTTTAATTTAGGGTTTAAAATTATTTTATTGAGGCTATTTATGGTGTAGCAATAGAGGAGTACTCACAAGGGAGGACTGCGGTGAAAACTCTGGAGCAGCAAGGACAGTATGAGGCATCACACCAGAAGATGCAGCAATGTCCAAGGAGTGGAGACGAGTTCCTTTAGCGATTACCAAAGCCAGTGTATCGCTAAGAGGAGGTGGAGGATCCCGGTGCAAAAGCTAGGAACGAACAGGCACGAACTCGGGGTGCAAGCGCATGAGGAACTAATACATGCGCTGAAAGTCGCGATCCCGAGTAGTAGCAACACACTGACGGCAACTAATGCAGGGAGAAGGAGCCATCTCATCGCGTTGATGTCAGATATCAAGGAGCTCAGCAAAAAATGTCTGGACAGAACAATCACACTGATAACAAGTGCCAAGGGTCTGAAAGAGAGAGTAGCGTAGAGCCTAACTGGAGGGCAGGTAGAGACAACGCAGGTGATCCCACATCACCTTGGTCGTCGGGAGCTGGTAGACAGTCATGCGAATGGGGAGCGCAGAGGACTGACAAATGACGACTATCGCACGGGAGTCGGCAGAGCTCCACTTGGCCATGTCGGAACACTAGACGGAAGCGGCGGTGCTAACCGTGGAAGAATCGTCCACAAAAGGGGCTGCTGATGGAGGCAGGGCAGGCTCAGAGCTGTCAATGTGGCCCCACAGATCTAGACCACGAAGGATAACGCCAACAGTGGTGGACCAGGCCTTGTAGTTTCGTCCATCGAGGATGACATCCGCCTTCTGAAGAAAAGCAGAGGAGAAAGTGGAGGCCATAGGGTAGGGCAATAGGAAACGACACGACACAACAACAGGAAACGGTACAGGAAGCAGCGTCACGACACGTTACAAGGAAGCATCGGCTCGGTGCAGCAGCACGCCGCAGACGGGATCGGCACAGACGGGATCGGCACAGCGACACGGCATCGGCAAAGACGGGATCGGCACGGCACAGCGACTCGGTGCAGCGGCACATTATTGAGCGAGTAGACGGAATCGATCGATCGGGGAGACAGCACCAACGAGATCGGTCGACTTCAAAGTCGTGCTGAAGGGGGAAGACGAGAACGATGTGGTTGGCTAGGGTTCGCTCTGATACCATGATAGGAGAAAAGAATAGTATTGCATTCACAAGAGAAGGTATATATAAGTACATGAGAGGATGTTCACAGCACCCATGGTGAGCATTAGACAACTCTACTATACAGTGAGTACACTACACCTAACAGAAGACTGTTTTCATTTTGATGCTCCAGTACTCATACTTTTCACCGTCTAAAATGAGAACTTCGGTCGAATTGGAAGTGGTAGATGATGAGGAAGACAGAAATGGCACAGGATGCGGATGAGATTTTGCTCGTATACCACTATAGAAAAGTTAACAATCTCATATTGAACGACATATTCATGGATCAGCCACTCGGTTATGTTTCTGAAGAACATCTGGATTACGTCTGCAAGCTCAGGAAGACCCTTTATGGGTTGAAGCAGGCTCCGAGGGGGCACATAATGCGGATGAGATTTTGCTCGTATACCACTATAGAAAAGTTAACAATCTCACATTGAACGACATTGGAGAGTGGGAGAAAAGGAGAAGAAAGGGAAGAGTGTATTTCATTATCAAACCATTACAGAAGATTCAAGCATACATAGTCATTACACATTAATTGCAACAAATAACAAAATTCACAGCAAGAGATGAAGAGGAGACGCGGCACACAAGCGGGAACCAGGGGAAGGAACGGCGCTTCATTAATTGCTAGGGAAATTGGAATGGCTTGAATCATTCTTCAACATTCTCTACTCCTTGCTCCATTGATGGGAATCTACACCGGCCGACTCACAGACAAGCCGGGGCATGGAAATAACGAAAATGAGCGAAAACGATAGAGAGAGGAGCGAGTTTGATGGGCTGCGAGCCATCGACTTTGTTCGGTGTTAATGCAGGGATACATCCATCAGAATTCACATTCAAAGGTTCTCCATTTAGCAGCATAGTCTGGCTATGCAAGTTTCCATCTCCCGCAGTCAAGTGGTACTCTTCCCTTTGTTCAAAGTTGCTTCCTTTAACTGTTACATGCGTTGTCGTGTTGGGATCCAGGTTGAGTAAGACGAGTGTTATACCTTTCTGTAAAGTGAAGGAATAAATTCTATGTAAGCAAATAAAAAGAGCAAAAGGGGGAGAGGAAGGGTGGTGCACATCAATTTAGCTTACAGAAGGTCTTGCACAATGAGAATAGGCCCTGATATTCTTCGTCCCGATGAAACTCGTCGATAGAACTTTTGGACCCATCAATTGGTGCCATAGAAGTGCACTGCAGGGCACACAATTCTGATTAGTTACATTTTGATTTTGTTGAACTTCAAGTTAATTAGTAGGTAAATATTCAGTGGTTTGATAGTCTCTATTGCTATACTTTACTATTGGGATTGAAAGGCATGAATAGTGGGTTCGGTTGAGTTTTGTTGCAAGCTAAAAGAACCGTAAATTGCACGATTTTGACGTCGTTAAATTCGTCTCAATGAAACCAACACACTCACTGAACTTTTGTACATGATTCTGGTAAAAAAATAACAATTTAAGAGCAGAACAACATAGCTCAAGCAAATAGTTAAACATATGAAACTTGAACAAACTCAAAATTCGAAAGTATTATGAGAGTTTTTGGAATTTCATCACATCTTTTCTTTTCAAGCAGACAACTTAAGTTTGGTTAAGCCTTTTTTTTTAATCTCAACAGTTTTCAAATTGCATATAACATACAATTGAGTGTGAGGTTAATTAGCTTTAGTGAAAAATGATTATTTTACCTGTAGTAATCTGGATTTGGTCTGAACGTGGTGGTGTCCAGCAGACCATAGTTTCCACCAATCAAGCTCTGTCTGCAATAAGATTTGGTGTCATAGCTTGCCGACATCCCAAGCTGATCCAAGTACCTATTTTTAGCTTAAAAAATCAATTTTTTTCTCATTTCCATCGTAGCTTTAAACCACTGGAAAGCATCCTCACCATAAACTAGAAACAAATGAATCAGTCACAAGGTGGTGGCCGCCATGGTGCGCCCCACCTGCTTCGCCGACCCATGCAGTCGCGCCGGTGCCGGATTTCCTAATGATGTCTCTAAGGCAGCTGAAAACTAATGCAGGCTTATCGAGGACCGAAGAGTTCAGAATCTTTTCAACCAGACCGTCGCTGGTACCTGTATGTTATTATGCAGCTCAAATTAGCCAAAAAAAAATGAACATCAATCATGCAAGATTCAAATTAAGGCAGTGATGCAATACCATTGCCTGAACCAAGAATGTACATGTGGTGAGTGATTACATCTAGTGAGGAGGAGCCTTTTGTCATGTCAATGAACTCGCTGTACCATCCAGCTTCAAAATTACCACCAGGAGCAATCACCAATGGCTTCACTGGATTCCCCTGATAGATCTCATCCACAACTTGTTTTAGAGAGATTAAATCTGCTGCATATTGAGCTACGCCGATTCGAGCTTTGATTCCCTTGCCGCTCAGCTCATTCCCTACAAAATCGATCGGAGAAATTCATCGCATCCCCCATGAAATATCTTTAGGATCTCGTCGGAGTTCAAATTGGAAGCCAAATTGATTTCAATGTCAATTTTATGTCGTGATTGAAATATAAAAACAAAATCTTACCAAGTTCCCAACCATATATTGTGTAGCCTTTGTCGGCGGTATATCGAATTAGGGATTTTGCATTTTCGTGGTTCCATGGACCCCCTAGTGAACCATCTTGCATTAGAACCCTTCCATTGAGAGCATTCAGCCCAAATATCACTTGGGCACTGTTCATAGCATGGAGAAGCTAGCCAAGTAAATTAAGGTATATAAAAAGCCATAAAACACAAACACACACTCTTTCTCTTTGTATACATATACATATGTTAAGGTATATTTAATAATGGCAACGGGTTCTTATTGGGTTCGATTGGATCCGTTAGGCATCCAATAACCCATCATCGGGGATTTAGGATTACGCCTATAAATACCCCAGTTAGGAGCAACGTGTAGGTCGTTCCAAACTTGATGGCCACACGGGATGCTTTTAGCGCAATAATAGACACTCTCTCTCGGTGGGATGGTTTTGTGGGGTGGGATGGTTTTGTGGGGTGGGATGGTTATATACCTGGTTTTTTGGAAGAATTCATTGAGTTGATCCCATCTCGACACCGGCAAGCAGCCTTCGTTAAATCCAAACAGATTGGAGGCATTGGCAACAAATGGTATGCATGGCTGCAGCCCATGATCTCCAGTTTCATATATGACGTTATCTTGCTTGGTGCCTCCCAGTCGAAGCCTGATAGTAGAAAATGCTGGGAAAAGGAAAAGCATGAGGTGGAAAAGAAAAAGGAAATTTATTTGGGGGCTGGGGGTGGGGGTAATAAGAACATACCCTTGAGAGCATTTACAAGGATGGGGTTTGAAAGATCCTGTCAAAATATAGCCTTAATTAGCCTTCAAATGCCGTTATAATTTTCCCAAAAAACTGAGCAGCTCACCAGATTGAGGATCGAGGCAGAGGACAAAGCTGCCCAATCTAAGGTGGCGCAGATGAAGTTTTTGTCGGTGGTGGCAATGAATGCGGCGGCGTCTATCACCGCCGTCCCCTCACAAACTTCTCCGGCTCCGGCGATCCAAGGGGTCGAACTCGCCGCGGAAAGAACAAGAGGAATCGCGAGGAGAAAGAGGGCTTTCCGCCCGAGAACTACACCAGCCATCCCTCCGCCCGCTGCTACCAAGCTATCCTCGAAAAGGGGAGGGAGAATGGGGGGTTGAAGGAGGGAAGAAGAAGAAGATAGTGTGCTTAAATATGTGCAGAGGGTGGGAGGAAATGAATAGATTTGGAAGAGCAGGCGGGAAAGTATGCATATAAAATTTGTGTGTAAGACAGAATGTTACTTTGTGGGGCCAATTCTCCTTTTACAATTGGCTTCCACCGGCATGCAGGCCCGTGAGGGCCGTGGCAGCCGAATTTTTTAAGGAGACATATGACCAGGTTTTGAGTTATTTTATTGTTTAACCGTCCTTACGCTGTCCAGAAAATTTGATGGCTTCTTTTTTGCTGTTTGGTTAACCCGTTACCTCCATTTGGCAGGGTGGTGGCGGTTTAACCCATGCACTTTTATGTTCAAACCAAATGATGTTTGTTAGGTGTTCCTTAACGAATGACGGTTTAACCCATGCATTTACGACCGCCAAACGGAGCCTAAACGGTTTAACCCATGCGTCGAGATGCCAAAGTCAATCACACCAGTTTTTAGCTTATTACGTTCAAGCCTAAACATTTACTTATGCACACCCAAAAAATATTCTCATTTAATACGAGATTTGGTTCATTCCTCCACATTTTCTATTACATTTCATCGTCATATGAGTCTGCTAAGAACTACTACTTGTTTAGGGTTCGGCATCTCGATGGGTCTCCTCTCCTCCATCATTTCCCCTTTCGTAAAGCCTTACACCCCTAACTCTCTTTGGCATGCAACTACAAAATAAAGTTACATAGGTGTCAAGGACGCAAATGAAAGAATATTATCTATAAAGATTACATTAAACAAATCACAGCCTTCAACATCCTCACAGACTAAAGAAATTATTTACAAATACATGCATACATATATATACCTATAAAAATCACACTTAATAATCCCTCTCACCCACATAGCTGCAACAAACTTTACAAAGATTTGAGAGGGTAAAAAAAGGAGCCCTCTAGAGGCTAAGGAAAATGAATCCTAGTTGTTCAAACAATGCAAAATCATCATCTGCGCTGAGTCCAGGAAGCTCATCTGGTGCATGGGGGGTGATTCTAGGGCCCTTGGCTGAATGATGATGTTAGGGTGTACGAGATTCGGGACATGGGCCCCTGCTCTTGAGCCAGCTCGTGAATGTCTTTGACAATGTCGAACACGGCTTCAGGCTGCGACAATTTCAGAGCGCACTCGGACATCTCCTTCAGCCCGGCAGAGTCGGGACCAAACCACCGGGCGACTAGCTTTGCCGTCTCCTTCGAACTTTTGCAGAAGACACCGGCACCGTTTCCCACCACGTAGGGCACATTGCCGACCTCCTGGACATAGAATTGCAAATGCCGTTCTGGTTTTAGAGACCAATTGATGGGAATGTAGATGCATTTTACTTTGCACTTTCATATTCGGTGTTCTATGAAATGTGAGTGCATACATACATTTTCATCACCAAAATAAAATTGTTGCATTCCCTCAAAAAAAACTTCAAGTCATCCTAACCTAGCTTGCATTGAACGATATCAAAATCTTATTATCAAATACTTGACAAACTGAAATAAAGGGCAGCCCGGTGCACAAAGCATCCCCGCGCATCGACAGCCCGGGGAAGGGTCCCATCACAAGGGTGAAATGTAGGCAAACCTTACCCAGCATTTTTTCAAGAGATTGATTCTAGGAGTCGAACTCATGACCTCAAGGCACACGAAACACCTCAACCGGTGCGTGTCAAGGCTCTCTTTCACTTGGCAAATTGAGATAAACAAAAAAAAAAGGCGTGACCTATGGGCATGTACTGGTACAAAACTTTTTCCGCTATAAAAAGTGTATATTTCCAATAGTTTGGGAGGAAGTTTTTAGTTAGGTTTTCTTTATTTTTATTTATGTATTGCTGATTCAGTGTAATTTATGAAAGAAAAGAGTGGCTTGTCATGTGAAGAACTGAAGATTGTTCTTTGAAATTGTAACTTCGCTTCGATCATGTTTACAATTCAATTGCATGTTACTTCAAGGTTGCAATGTGTGTGATTTAGAAAGAACCGCAAAAATTGTTCATCGTCGACAAGGATAATCAATGAGATCCTTTGAGGAGGATCCATTGGATGTTTTTCATTACCTGAACTTGTTCCTTGATTGGCAGGATAGCATAGTATGGTAGAGGATGATAGAGTGTTAATTTTACTAGTCTACTGCTGGAAATAATAGCTCACCATGCTCTTGTAAGCTTAAAACAAGGGTCTAAGAGAGCGATGAGTGCCACAATAGTCTACTGCTGGAACTTCATGTAGCATTTTGTGCTTCATGGGTTCCATAGATCTTCTAGGCTTCAACAGAGCTTCATTTAGATTTAATTGGAGCTTACATTTGACTTGCATTTTAATTAGGGGTGTCAATAGAAAACCAAAACTTAACAAAGCGAATCAAACCGAGCCAATCGAACCGAATTTCGGACCGAACCGACCAGTTCAGTTCAGTTTTGGTTTCGAGGGATGAAAACATTTTGTATTTCTTTAATCTTTCTTGCAATGCAAGAATAGTATGCATACAAACATTTTGTATTTCTTTAATCTTTCTTGCAATGTATATGTCAAAATTTGATATAATAACAGTGGTGGATGAAAATAATGATCAAACCATTGAAGGAGAAAAATCATGTGCAACACAAATATAAATAGTATTTGTAAATTTTGCTTGTATTTGTAATTTATTATGTCATAAACCGAACCGATGTTTAAAAACTAAACTGAACTAATGAGTTTTGGTTCGGTTTCGATTTGAGGTGTAAAAACCGAGGTTATTTGGTTCGGTTTCACCTAAAATCGAACCGAACCATTTACAAGCCTAATTTTAATTGAACCATTTTGATTCTAAACCTCCCAAATCAATACATGGAGCACGAAATCGCTTCCCTTGTACTGTTAAATGATTAAAGACGGCTTTAAAAATATCACCAATCAAAAAAAAATTAAGCTTACCGGGAGCGAAAACTGTAAACAAAGGTACAAATTTAAGCAGGGATTGGAATTAATGGATAATCATGGGCACTAACCTGTCCTGGAATGAAATCATTAAGAATTATGGGAAGTCCCCTAATCAAAGCCTCAGCAATTGTTCCTGGACCTGCCTAATATAATACAAAGGCCCCACTAAGAACTTGGCATTTGAACTTAATCTAGGAACAGATGCATGATCATATACCTTGGTTATGATGCAGTCACAAGCTCCCATCCACTTCTCCATGTGTCTCTCAAATCCCCATATCTGAAATGAAGGAAATGCTGTAAATTCCAATAGAGCATTAGCCCTTGCAGTCATGTCCATCTTTGAGGAGCACCAGTTCATACCTTCACTGGGATTTTCCATTGAATTAATTGAAGGGTGGAGCGAAGAGTTTGGTTCCGACCGCAAATAACAATGAGTTGCCCAATAGGCTTCCGTTGAGACCCGTCGTACAGTGATTCTCCGAGGGCCATTGCAGTCTTCTTGACTGGACCCATTCCATCCCCGCCGCCCATCAGAAGAACGGCCGGTAGGTGAGGGTCCAGCTCAAGCTCTACCCTCAAGTTAGCCTATCCAACATACCTAGATTTCTTCACACAGAATCACAGAATATAAATTTGATGAAAAATTCAGAATTCAACAAACCTTTGAGATAATTGCTCGGCAAAACGATGGTCTGATTGGAAGTCCGAACACACGGATCTGAGAAGGGCGAAGGCCATCCAGTTCAGCCCTCCTCGCAACTTCTTCAGATGGACAATAGCATCGGTTCACATTGGCATGAAACCTGCATGGTGTAGAGTGGAGAAAGGAGAAGGCTGAAATAATGGACAACACCAGAACACAAAAGAGCAAAAAGGATAAAAACTCAAATCTTATATGATCCTCTTCATTGGTTTTGGCATTTTCCACCCCCGAAATTCGGACTTTTGACACTTTGCACCTTGAAAGTTTAAATTTGGCACTTTGCTGGAATTTAGGGATATTTTTTGTTCGGGTAGCACTGAAAATCTAAACAATGACTGCTTTGCACCAAACTTCATCACAATTCACTGGTCTGCACCTCCTTCACATCCTTGTTGTCTCGAAAGGGATTCACAATCTGAACGAGAACGTCTTTGCCTCGCCATTTTGAGTGCAAGACGAGAAGTTGTTTCATGGCGAGAAGCTTGAGGTTTATTGACTTGAATATGTCTACGTCATCAACACCGAGGAGCATTGATCTGTTGGCAAACTGCTCCATGATTCCGGCAACACCGAGTGGCGAATCGTGGTCGAAGGATGGTGTGTGGGACAAAAATACCCCTGAAATTTCAGACTATGGTGCAAAGTGTCAAAGATAAGGTAATTCGGAGGTGCAAAACGAAAAACTTAAACTTTCACGGTGCAAAGTGTCAAAACCCCATATTTTGGGGGTGTAAAGTATCAAAAAGCCTCCTCTTCGCGAGTATTTTAATATACGTATCCATCACAAAAACAAATTTTAGGTTTTTGTATCTCAAATCAAGAAAAAGATTCAAATTACTCATGCGTTGATGAACAAAAGGAAGCAAATCAGTTTCTACCATGTCGGGTGGCAAGTGTTGAGGTCGGTAATGACTGTCACAAAAACCACCCTCTTCTGGAGGTTCTGCCATTTAAGAACACATAGAGGAATGTGCTGCATTAGGGGATGAACGCTTATGATAATGTCCGGCTTGTATTTCTTCAGCCCTGCTTCCACCTTTCTGCACCAAGAAAATTATAATTCAGAGGAAGTGATTCTCCTATCAGATCACCAATACTAAAGTTTTGTTTGACGTGACGTTTTTGCTCTGATGAGTTTGAACAAAAAAATGTCACATTCATAAAATGCATGTATGGCATGACAACAGTTACAATGACACCTGTAAAGAGAGGCCTCAAACCTTGTATATACTTCTTGAATGATAAATTACAAGTATGAATACATTTATATAGGAAAAGAGGAAGGAGAGAAATCTCAATCCAAGATGTTGGACTAATACAAAGAGAGAGAAAAGAGAGAAAATTGGGCCCCTAGATGGGCCCTTAATTAGGTTTTTCTAACACTCCCCCGCAAGCTGGAGCGTACAAGCCGTAGGCACCAAGCTTGGATAAAAACTAGTAGTATAGCGGCCGGGAGAGAGCTTTAGTCAGGATGTCAGCAACTTGGTTTGTAGCAGGAACATGCTCCAAATCTATCTTATTTGACTGTACTTTTTCCCGGATAAAGTCACAGTCAACTTCAATATGCTTTGTGCGTTCGTGAAAGGCCAGATTCTTGACAATATGTATTGTTGCTTGACTGTAACAAAATAAGGTCGCCGGTGATGGGGACGAACACCCAAGTCTCCCAGAAGGCTCTCAAGCCAGGTTAACTCGGAAACAACAGCAGTCATAGCCCGGTACTCGGCTTCAGCAGAAGAGCGAGCAACCACAGTCTGTTTCTTGCTACGCCAGGTTATGAGATGTCCACCGAAGTAAGTATAGAAACCAGTTGTGGAACGCTTATCATCAATGGATCCTGCATAGTCAGCGTCAGAGTACGCGACAAGATATAGAGATGTGGATGGCTTGTACACAAGACCTTGTCCTGGAGCGTTCTTGACATATCGAAGAATGCGCTCGACAACTTGAAGATGAGATGTCCGAGGAGCATGCATAAAACGACTCACGACTCCCACGACAAAAGAGATGTCTGGTCGAGTAACCATAAGATAGATCAGCTTCCCAACCAAGCGTCTATAGTATTCCGGATTTGTAAGCAGCTTGTCGGAGTCAGATTTGTGGGTCGAGAGCTTGTGATTGGCGTCCATAGGAGTATCTGCAGGTTTGCATCCAGAATAGTCGACATTATGAAGGAGGTCCATACAATACTTCCTTTGGGATAACACAAGACCATCAGGGCGTCGTGCAACCTCAAGCCCAAGAAAATACCGAAGGTTGCCAAGATCTTTGGTCTGAAAGGCGGAGTTTAACTGTTGCTAGATATGTTGTATCCCTGTAGTATCGTCGCCAGTAATAAGGATATCGTCAACATAGACAAGTAGGATCACAGTTTCGGTTGACCGGTGTCGTGTGAAGAGAGAAAAATCAGCTGAGCTCCGAATGAAGCAAATATCGCAGACAACCTTGCTGAATTTTTCAAACCAAGCGCGTGGGGACTGTTTGAGACCATAAATAGATTTCCGAAGATGACAGACCCGAGACTCCCCCGTGGTCTCAAACCCGGGAGGTTGGTGCATATAAACAGTCTCTTGCAGATCGCCGTTGAGGAAGGCGTTCTTAATATCCAGCCGATAAAGAGGCCAATGACGATGAACAGTCAAGGAGAGAAGAACGCGGACCGTGTTCAATTTGGCTACCGGAGAGAAGGTTTCCTCATAATCAAGGTCATGTTGTTGAGTAAAACCCCGGGCCACGAGGCGGGCCTTTAGACGCTCAGCAGTGTCATCCGCCGCATGTTTAATAACAAAGACCCACTTGCAGCTAACACAGGGTTGGCCTGTAGCCTGCAGGAAGAGGAACCAGATCCCAAGTCCTGTTAGCCCAGAGAGCCCGCATTTCATCGTCTATGGCCGCCCGCCACCCCGGATGTTGAAGAGCCTCCTGCACAGTGTTAGGAATAGAAATAGAGGAAAGAGAGGTGGCAAAGGCGTAGAGAGGTGGAGTAAGCCGATGGAGAGAAACGTAGTTGGCCAAGAGATGAGCTATAGAAGCAGGAGCTGGATCTGTCGTTGTCGGGGTGTCGCTGAGAGCAAGGAGCTGGTGTAGGGAACCATCCTTGGAGCAACGACGAGTGTAGACACGGATAACGGGCGGAGGAACCTTAGGGGGGCAGGGAGAGAGGAGGAAGGAGATGGCAGAGAAGAGGGCGTGATACGTACGACAAGTCGGGGAAGAGGAGGAGAGGAAGACGGGGTGTGGGAAGGTAAGTGGAAGGGCTGGTCTTCGCAGAAGGTGACATCCGCTGAGACGACCAGCTTGCCATCTGAAGGAGAGTAGCAAACATACCCCTTTTGAGTACGGGAGTAGCCAACAAACATAGATTTGGCCGCCCGAGGAGCAAGTTTGTCGGAAGGGGGCCCAAGAAGATGAACATAACAAACACACCCGAAGACCCGCGGGGTGAGAGAGGTGGGCTTGGTGGATGGATAGAGGAGTTGGATAGGTGAGGCAAAGTTAAGAATAGAGGAGGGTAGGCGGTTGTTGAGATGACAGGCTGTGGAGACGGCAAAATTCCAATATTCGATCGGAACCTGCATTTGAAACATGAGGGACCGAGCAACATCGAGAAGATGACGATTCTTCCGATCGGCCACCCCGTTTTGCTGAGGGGTATAGCACACGAAGTTTGATGGATGACGCCAAATTTTGTGAAGAGATTGGAGAAGGTGCGACCAGTATATTCGCGAGCATTATCAGTGCGGAAGACCTTGAGGGGGTGGCGAACTGCGTACGCATCTCAATTAAAAAGGCACGAAACACAGAGGTAAGTTCAGTACGATCATGCAGTAAATATATCCACGTAATATGCGAGTAATCATCAATAAAGGTGACAAAAAAGCGAAATCCAAAGATATTAGGGACTTTATAAGGACCTCATACATCAGAATGAACTAAAGATAAAGGAGTACTACTCCTGGTACAGGCAGGGGGGAAGGAAGAACGATGTTGTTTGTCGTAGATACAGGATTCACAAGAGAACTCCCGTAAAGGAACATCAGGAAGAGCTCGTTTGAGAATCGGAAGGGGAGCATGCCCAAGGCGGCGATATCAATCGACAATGGAGACGGCGGAGAGAAGAGTGGGTGGGATATCCAGGATGTACAACCCATTCAACAGTTGCCCCTTACCAATGATACTCCGGGTGCGGCGATCCTGCATAAGAAAAGAAGAAGGAGAAAAGGTTATGCAACAATCAATGTCGTGCGTCAGACGACTAACAGAAAGTAAATTGAAAGGAGACCTCGGAACGTGAAGAACCGAGGAAAGAGAAAGGGTCGAGGTAAGCTGGAGAGCAGCGTCGCTAGAGACCGGTAAAGGGTCACCATTGGCCACAGTGATACACGGAGGATGAGCCGTCTGGAGATACTGGGGGGGCTTCTGGGAGGTATTATGGTGAGTAGCGCCGGAATCGATGATCCAGCGAGGGATATGAGAGAGACAGGTTATACCTTCCGCAGAGAAAGACGCAACCGAGCCGGAGGAGCAGCCGAGGGCACCCTGTAGCTGGTGAAGTTGGGTGCGGAGCTCATCTATATCTTGACGGGTAGTGGACGCCGGATCCCGGGCAGAAGCCCCAGTGGGAGCAGGAACAACAGAGGAAGTAGCAGCAAGGTGGGGAGGTAAACCATGCTTGCGGTAACAGGTAGCCTCAAGATAACCATCCCGGCCACAATATGTGCATTTCATAGAAGAATGACCACCATGTCCTCGTCCACGAGACGAAGGTCGGCCCCCTCGGGTGGAAGATCCACGAGCAGGAGGAGGGGTCGGAAGGAGAGGCTGTTGAAGAAGAGTCGGTGCAAATCCGGGAGGAGCCTCAGTAGGAGGCGTAACTTTAAGCAGCATTGAGCAGACATCAGACAACGAAGGAGTCGTCATGGAAGAGAGGATCTGGGCCCGAACACTATGCAGGTGGGGAGGAATACGGGACAACATCATCGCGATCGTGACAACCTCTTTCTGGGCCCGTTGAGTAGCTAGATCAGTAGTTGGAGGCTGATGTTGAATCCAAGCCTCGGCCAGGGTCTTGGTCCGGGCAACGAAAGAGATCATATCGCCGGGAGCACCAGGAGCAAGGTTCTGAAGGTCGAAGAGAATATTATATAAGTGCTGAAGACTGTTGTGCCCAGAGTAAAAGGAGTGGAGCTCCTCCCACATGGCCTTGGCCGTGTCATGATACATGGTCATCCTGTAGGGCTCGGTGTCCATAGAATTGAGGAGTCAGGACTGGACCCGACCATCATCGCGAAGCCAGTCATCGGAGGGAACATCGGGGGGAGCTCGGGTCAAGTGGTGAAGAAGACCCTTTATCTGCAAAACACGACGAACATAGTGAACCTATTTGACGAAATTTCATTTCCCGATAAGATAAATGGTAGTAATTCGTAGCTCATCACGAAGTTCGGGAGCCGCAGCAGGCGCGCGAGCAGGAGTAGAAGAGGTAGCAGCGGAATGTTCGGAAGCCATGCGGCTAGCAAAAAGGTCGGGCAGCTAGAAAAGGAAGTTGGGCGGTTTAACAGAGAGAGAGGCCGGCGGCTAGAGAAGGAGGCCGGGAGGCTAGCAAAGGAAGTCGGGCGGTTAAGCAGAAGAGGCCGGGAGGCGAGAGAGAAAGAGGCTGAAGAGAGAGAGGTCGGTCGGGCGGCTAGCAAAAGAAGCCCGGGCAGCTAAGCAGAGAAAGTAGGCGCACAGTCTCGGCGGACACACCAACGACCAAGAAATGTCGTGACCAGGATGCGGCTAAGAAAGGGGGAAGCAACACGTCTAGATAGAAGGCGAAGCCGACAGCGGAGAGAAGAAGGAAACCGCACGGCACGGTGGGGCACACCAGCGACAAGAGAGGTCGTGACCAAAGATGCGGAGCCCGAAGAGAGGAAAGAGGCCGCGACGATCACAAAGGCAGACCGCGCGACAAGCAAGCCGCGGTTAAGGAAATAAACCGTGCGGGAACGGACAAACCACGACAAGTAAGCCCGCGGTTTAGGAGAGAAGGCCGCACAACCCGCAGTGAGCAGAACCAAATCGGGGCCCACGGTGGCGAGAGGGGAAAGCTATAAAAGAAGAGGAGGAGGTGAGGAGGGTGGAGCCACGTAGCGAGATGCGGGTAGGGAGAGAGAGACCGCGGAAAGTCCGCGAGAAGGACGGGAGACCGCCAGAGGGGAGCTCGGGGCGGTTAGAAACCAGAGACCGCCAAAGGGGAGCTCGGGGCGGTTAGAAAACATAGACCGCCAAAGGGGATCTCGGGGAGATTAGAAAACGCAGACCGGGTATACACAAGGAGAAGACCGGTTCCTCTGATACCATGTAAAGAGAGGCCTCAAACCTTGTATATACTTCTTGAATGATAAATTACAAGTATGAATACATTTGTATAGGAAAAGAGGAAGGAGAGAAATCCCAATCCAAGATGTGGGACTAATACAAAGAGAGAGAGAGAAGAGAGAAAAATGGGCCCCTAGATGGGCCCTTAATTAGGTTTTTCTAACAACACCCAAGAAAATAAAATAAGCTTTGAACATAAAAATGAATGAAGTTCTTTAGGTAAGGTACGACGTTCACGGGCGACGGTTCATAACCACCGCATTCATAAACGCCGCCGCCGCAACAAACGAAGCCAGAATCCACAATGGCTGGCACAGTATGTGTTACGCCCCTGGACGGTTCCGAAGGCGACAACGGGGCTGAACCAACTGATTCAACCCCCACTTTCTAAAAGGCGGCCCTCGGGGACTGAACCCACCCGGTTCAGCCCCAATTGGGGCCGGCCGGCCCCCTTGGCCGGCCGGCCTTGGTCCGGATATAAATGTACCCGGATCCTCTATTGGAGGGGATTATGCAAGAATTATCAAAAGGTATTCTTCTAGCCTCCTCTCTAACCCTAGGAATCTCCCCTTCTCCCTCAAATCTCATCTAGTTCGTAACACTTGGTATCAGAGGAATCCTTCCTCCCCGCTGTCGCACCTCCCGATCCAGCATTTCTCGCCCTTGTCGAGGCTAATCCGGCGTTTTTGGCCAATCCGACACGTTCCACCCCGTTATCGCCGAACGCGAGCTTCTCTGCTTCCGTCGGCCTCGATCCAACCAGTCTGACGTCGTTCCGCCTTTTTTCCGCTTTTGCCGGCCTCGATCAAGCCAGTCCGACGTCGTTCCGCCTTTTCTCCGCTTTCGCCGGCCCCGATCCAGCCAGTTCGACGCCGTTCCGCCTTTTCTCCGCTTCCGCCGGCCCCGATCCAGCTAATCTGACGTCGTTCTGCCCCGATAGGGCCGATCGCGCCTATTTTTTCTCCGCTTCCACCGGCCCAGAGGCCGCCTGCTACGCTTCTTGGATAACCGTGTCGTTCCCATACAGCACACCGACAACATCCCATCTCCTAAACCTGCCCCCGGTCCCACCATGGTGACTCGCACCCAAGAAGACTCCAATCGACTCGCACAACTCGAAGAAAAATACACCGGGCTGACTGACACCGTGACAGCCCTCGCTGATAAGTTAACGGCATCGGAAAAATATCTCGAAGAGAAATTGGATGCCCGCATGGACGAGCTTAAAAATATGTTAACTCAACACCTTAAAGGAAAAGCTGTTGTGGGCGAGACAAACACAGTCAAGCTTCCCCTTCCTACTCCAGCATCGGGGCACGACGATCGGGCCTCTAGCCTCAATGGGGGGCTTGGAATTGACAGTGGAAGGGTAGGAGGCTCACGACGACCACAAGTATGGTCCGAGGCAATCCAGTTTGGCGGCGTCATCGCGTCTGCCTTGGATTTTCCTCCTTACCGTGAAGACCGCCAGGAGGACCAACGACCCAACGGGATGGGGTGCCCACTTCATGATGGGCTCCTCCCTATTCCAGGAGCACCTGGACACGGCGCAGGCGGAAGGGGAGGAGGCGGATGGGAGTTTAGGCCGCCAGTCTTGGGGAACCCCTATGGAGGGGATTGGGGGTACCCACACGTGGTCGCTGATCGACGGCTACAGCTTGGACACGGGCAAGAGTACGGAGGACCCGGGCAACAACTACCACGCGCCTATATGCCGCCGAAGGTTACCCGCATGAACTACCCCAAGTCAAAGGAGGAAATGCACTCGAATGGGTCCAAAAGGCAGAATTATTTTACAGTTATCAGGAGATACCAGAGGCACAGTGGGTAAAGTTGGCGTCCTTCCACCTTGAAGAGGACGCATACCAGTGGACCCAATGGTTCCTCCGGGGACGGGATCACGCGTCATGGCACGAGTTTGTCGACGGATTCACCGCCCGCTTTGGTCCACTTGCGTATAAAGACTTCGAGGCTCTTCTTCAGAAATTGCGTCAGAAAGGGACGGTGATGGAGTACCGAACCGAGTTTGAATGGTTGGCCAATCGGGTGCAGTGGGGCGAGAGGACATTAACAAATTGTTTTATTTCCGGCTTGAAGGAGGACATCAGAGATGAGGTGCATGCTTATATGCCGCGCAGTTTGACACACGCTATCAGCTTGCCCCGGATTCAAGAAGAGCGTATCAATCAACAGAAGTCTAGGGGGGACACTCCGAGGAACGCTACACACCTTCCCGACAAAAAAAAGGATCAAGCAGCTACAGAACAGGCGACGATGAAGAAATTGACTTGGACAGAACTACATGCTAGGAAGTAACAGGGATTGTGCTTCAACTACGATGAGAAATTTACCTCAAGCCACAAATGTCAGAGGATCCAGGTTTACATGTTGCAGGAAGGTCCGATGCCAGATGTAGACGGAGGGGAATAGGAGCACATTCTGGATACAATCGAGAACGGGGTATCTTCCCTAACCATGGCGGGAGACTCCGCTCCGCCCACTATGAGTATTGCAGGGTTGATTGGCCAACAACAGGTGACCATTTTGCTTGACAGTGAGAGTACACATAACTTCATTAGCCCGGCGGTGGCACAAAAGCTGGGGCTAGAGATCATCAAGGATGTCGCTTCCCAGGTTGCGGTGGCAGGTAGACACGAGCTGCAGTGCGAAAGAGTTCTTCCGCACGTGGAAATTAGTGTGCAGGGATACACCGACAACATGGATGTCTACTTATTGCCCATCCAGGGGCCAGATATGATTCTAGGGGCCCAGTGGTTGCGATAGCTGAGTAGGATGACTCTGGATTAGGAGAAGTTGACTATGGAGTTTGCTAAGGATGGGAGAGAGTACTGTCTGCAGGGAATCAAAATCTCACCAGTGCCAGGGGGCTCTCTTTGCTGTTTGGAGAGGCTGCGGGGACAAGAGCGTGACGTGACTTGGGTAGGCCTGAGGGGACGGACGGAGCCACCAGATTCCCACCTTGAGGACAAGTTGGGTCTTGATGGGGCGGGGAATGTTACGCCCCCGGACGGATGCGAAGGCAACAACGGGGCTGAACCAACTGGTTCAGCCCCACTTTCTAAAAGGCAGCCCTCGGGGGCTGAATCCACCCGGTTCAGCCCCAATTGGGGCCGGCCGACCTTGGTACGGGTATAAATGTACCCGGATCCTCTATTGGAGGGGATTATGCAAGTATTATCAAAAGGTATTCTTCTAGCCTCCTCTCTAACCCTAGGAATCTCCCTTTCTCCCTCAAATCTCATCTAGTTCGTAACAGTATGCATCATGCATGACAATCTATTCACTACCAGCAAAGACCTATTCTAGAGGTAAAGATCGACGTCGACTACTATTGTGACCATGATCCTATGATCACGACACTAAGAGTTGGGAAGTACATAGGGAGCTCATCGTTGAACCCATCTACGCACAAAAAGTTCTTTTCCGTGGCACCAATTAATAGGGTGTTAATTGAAAGAGGAAAATGAGTGATAGAGGTCAAAGGAAGGACTACTTATTCGTGTATAAGTAGAAAACAAAGGGGTGAACCATGTAGAAAACAAAGGAGCGAACCTTGTATATACTTCTTCGTGTATAAAATACAAGAGAAAATACAATTATATAGGAGAAGAAAAGGAGAAAGAATCATATATAGGAGATGTGGGACTAAAGGAGAAAGGAGAAATGGGCCTTTACATTATTTTTCCCTATATCATCTAACAAATATCTCTAGCCAGGATAAAAGCCAAGATAGACGAATAGGTCTCCACCAAGAAATGACAAGACTCATGGGATGATTAAGGCTTCACTTGGCAAGGCTTATTTGCTTTGAAAAGTTTGGCTAAAAACGTCATTATCATAGAATGTATGTTTGGCAAGACAAAGGTTATGACCGCTATTAAGAAAATAAACTAGTTTTGAGCATTAGCTGCATGAGTTTTTTTAGGTGAGGTTGGCCATTCATGTACGACGGTTCATGACCACCGTGTTCACGACCAACAGCACTGCGCCAAGCGAAGCCCAAGTCTTCCCCGAGAATTAAAGCTCGAACCCATGACCTCAAAATCACACGACAACATTTTAACCGATGCACGCCAAGACAACCCTTCTCGTATGGGATCCTATGATGAACTTAATTATAGTTTTTAATGGGTGTTGTTATTAGCAACGCATTTTGATTGTTAGCAAACCATATAATTTGAAATTGGCTATTTGAAAACAAAATGATTACTAGCAAATCACTCAAAAAATTTAAAAAAAAAACTCCCAAAAATAAGTGTTTGTACTATACTATATCATTTAACATCACAAAATTTGAGTAGTTATCGTGTCTTTTTGCTGCAAAAAGGTTATGCGTCCCACATTTTACTTGAATAGTGCATTTCTACCATATAGAGGATGAATGTTGTAGAACAATCTCCATTGAGGGTTGGACGACACCAGCTATGCAGGGCTGGATTTTTCTTCTGAAACAAACAACATAGAGCCAGATAACAAAATGCTAAAAAGGGATTTCTGAAAAAGGCGACAGAGGGAGAGAACTCGACGCCACCGGCTAGAAAGAACTCAGCGACGACGACCCCTCTCCACGTCGGCCCCTTAGAGATGAAATGAAATGCACTGTTAGGGCACGAGTGGGGTGTGGTGGTTGTCGATGAGTTCATGCCTGGAATGTTAGGGCGTCGAAGTGTGTCGGTTGTCAGCCTCGAAATGGCGAGAGCAAGATAAGAGAGAAGCCTAACAAGATCGCAGAGGAGGGGACGATACCTGTGAGAACAAACTCAACGCCAACGAAGCATCTCGGCGGCGGCGGAAGAACACTGCTGCGGACGACTTGGGCGAATGAAAATGTCGCGAGGAATGAAATGCGGAGAGGGTAGGAATCGGGTTTTTTAAATATGTTTGTTTATTAAGATAATTTTCTCTTAAATATGAAAGAGACTAGCCAACTTTGACCATGCTTTTCAATCATGCGTTTCATGACAAGTGTGAAAAGTAGAAGCCGTTTTTAACCTTTAAATCAACATGTGTTTTTGACTAAAAGAAGTTTCATCCGCATGTCATCTACCACATCTAAATCCTTGGTTTTGACCCTATAATTAGAGATGAAGGAGGAGTGGTAAGACATCTACTTTTCTCCAAACTCAAGAATTGGAAGATTTCTAGAGAGCCCTTTGCGACAATCGTCTTAATTTGGAAGAGCTTTCGGACGTTGTTGTACGACGTTGACGAGTAGTTTTTCGCCTGCGCGGATTGGATCTGGAGCAGATTTGGACAAGGATTCGAAGAGGCATCTTGGAGAGGATTTGTGTAATCCATGTCGTCCACCATTGTCGGTAACTTGTAGTTTTTATGTTACTATTTATTGCATTGTGTAGTGTGAAGCTGGTGAAAATCCTATAGGGATCGAGGAGGAAAAACCTTATAATTATCTATTATTTCATACATTTTAGTTGCGACTTTCCAGGTTGTACTCTGATCGTCCTGTGGTTTTCACCCTATTGGGTTTCCACGTTAAATCTTTATGTCACCTTTTATTGTTGTTATTTTCTACTATATTTTGGTTGTGTATCAACATACCGTTAAGCGGTTGTATAGTTATTACTCGAAATAATTTGCAGGTGCTCTGGTCGGGCTTGCGTGTTTTCTAGCCCAACAAATGGTATCAGAGCGAGGTTCATTATCAGAGCAAATATCAGACTGACCTGCCTGAGATTTGAGACGAGCCGATTGGACATTTCGGGTTAGTAATCGGGTGCAGTAGGTGACGACTATTGGTTCGCTCTCTGTCCTTTGTTATTATTTTCTTTGGAATAGTCGTCTCAAAGAACTGAGGTCAGTCCGATCAGTGACAGAGCATGATGGTGTCTACATCTGGTTCAGGTTCCGAGCAAATGGGGAAACTGAACGACGCAAAGTCGCAAACTACCACCAGTCGCACTTACTGATGAAGGATCTCATTTATATGAAAGGCTGACATGCTCCTATCTTTGAGGAGATGTCTAAAGACACAGATCCAAATAAGTGGAATGTGGAGCACCGAAAACTTTGTGGATTCATCAGACGATTCGTAGAACCAAACGTCTAAAACCATATTGCAAGTATCATTGATGCGAAGATACTTTGAAAGATTCTCGAGACGTTGTATGTCAAGAGTACTGGCATTAACAAGCTATATCTACTGAAGAAACTTGGAGAGTTTAAGTATAGAGATTGATCGCATATCTTGAATCATGTAAACGAGTTCCAAGATATTATTAATCAACTTAATGCTATGAAGTGACCTTCGAGGACGAGGTCAATGCTCTGTGACTGCTGAAGTCTCCTCCAAAACTTTGGGAGATGGTTAGAGTTTCTTTAATCAATTTCTCTTCCGGAGACATCATTATTATGGAGATTGTCAAGAGTGGAATCTTGAACGAAGAGGTAAGAAGGAAGTCTCAAGGAATATCAGACTCTTTTTCACGAGTTGATATCCCCTTTACTGAGTTTAGGGGGAGAGACAGAAGCAAGAGCAGAGGAAGGAATAATGAGAGGAGTCAAAGCAGAGGGAGATCAAGGTCCCGCTACCAGAATGTAAAGTGTCACTACTGCCACAAGAAGGATCATATTCAGAAGTTCTGTTACTTTGAAGAATGACCAGAAAAAGAAAGGAGAGCCCTCAAATGAGAAAATAGATACGCAAACGGCTGTCACTGTCTCTACAGAGGAGGATGATGTCATCATTATTGGAGATGGCGTCACAGTTGCACTCTCGTGCGATGATAGGAGTTGGATTATGGACTCAGGTGCTTCTGCATATGTCTCACGCAATAGAGAGTTGTTTGTCACTTGCACGACTCACGACTGTGGAGTGCTTACAATGGGCAATAATGACACGTATAAAGTCATCGGGAGGGGAGACATGCATCTGAAGACTAGCACGGGAGGTATGCTGATTCTGAAGGATGTGTGGTACGTACCCGACATCAGCTTCAACCAAGTTTCAGTTGCAAAGCTAGGTGATGAGGGACACTTTAGTGTCTTTGGTAGAGATTTTTGGAAGTTAATTGAGGGGTCGCTAGTAGTGGCCAGAGGTTATAGAGATACTAGTTTCTACTACATGGAGGGGAGGTCTGAAGCTGCTCAGGACAACGTTATTAGAGATGGTGTATTCACATCCCTATGACATAGGAGACTGAGTCACATTAGCCAGAAGAGTCAGCGATGTCTCGTCAGGAAGAAGATATCTGATCTATCTGTGGATCAGTTGGAGAGATGTGACCACTGCATGACTGAGAAGCAGAATAGAGTATCTTTTCAGAGCTACACTTCCACCAGGAGATCCGAGCCACTAGAGCTCGTGCATACTGATGTTTGTGGACCACTGAAGATCCAAACGATGGGAGGAGCATCTTACTTTGTGACGTTCATCGATGATCATTCAAGAAAACTTTGGGTTTACGCTATTGAGACCAAAGATGAGGTCCTCGATACTTTTCGGAGATTCCACGCTGAAGTGAAAAGACAGTCTGAGAATAAGCTAAAGCGCATCATGCCTGACAATGGGGGAGAGTATATTGGTCTTTTTGATGAATATTGCAGAGAGCAAGAGATCAGACATAAAAAGACTCCACCCAAGACAACACAGCTGAATGATGTAGCTGAAAGAATAAATAGGACCTTGATGGAGAGGATGAAGTGCATGTTGTCTGAGTCAAAGTTATTTGACATGATTTGGGTGAGGCTTTATATACAGTTGCACACGTCATCAATCTCTCTCCCAGTACCAGCTATGCATTACAGGAGGATGTTCCTGATAGGGTCTGGTATGGGAAGGATCCTTCATATAGTCACTTGAGGGTCTTTGGTTGTAGAGCTTTTTTGTACGTCCCTCGGGACGAAAGACCGAACTTAGATTTCAAGACCCGGCAATGCATATTTTTGAGATATGGACGTAGCAACGAGTTTGGCTACAGGTTCTTTGATCCAGTTGAGAAGAAACTTGTACGCAGTCGCAATGCTGTATTTTGTGAAGATCAGACTGTAGTTAATCCTAAGAATACTGAGAAGGTCGACTCTCACACTGATGCAGAATCTCTTATGATTGGAAGTGACAATATTGAGGAGGCTGCAGAGCCTGAGCCGATACAAGACACTGAGCCACTTCCAGATCATGAGGATGTTATTGATGGAGAGCCTACAGAGGACATCATTGATGATGTGCATATACCAGCAGCTGAGCTCATTCTACGGAGGTCTGATAGAGTTAGAAATTCATCTTTGAGATACTCCACTAATGGGAATATTTTGTTGACTGATGGGGGGAGCCTGAGTGCTTTGATGAAGCAGTGGAGTGTTAGGAGAAGAAAGAATGGATGATTACTATGCTGGAGGAGATGCAGTCTCTGCATGAAAATCATACTTATGAGCTGGTACGATTGCGTAAGGGCAAGAAGGCTCTGAATAATTAATGGATTTTTAGAGTAAATCAGGGAAACCTCTCGACGTCACTCAGATATAAGGCCAGATTAGTTGTGAAGGGTTTTAGTCAGAAACAGAGAGTTGATTTTGATGAGATATTTTCGTCAGTTGTGAAGATGTTGTCTATCCGGGTTGTTATTAGCCTTGCTATGAGGCTAGACCTGGAGATCAAACTGTCAAGACTGCATTTCTGCATGATAATCTTTAGGGGGAGTTGTATATGGAGCAGCCTGAAGGATTTAGGGTCAAAGGAAAAAAAAAGTTTGGTATGTCACCTGAAAAAGAGCTTATAGGGCTTAAAGCAGGCCCTGCAACAATAGTACAAGAAGTTTGATGTTTTTATGGGGGAGATCGAATTCAGGAGGACCACCCTTGATCACTATGTATTCGTGAAGCAATATGCTCTACATGATTTCTTTATCTTACTCCTATATGTAGATGACAGTTGATAGTTAGGAGGAACACTAAGCGTATTGCTGAGCTGAAGTGGCAGTTGAGCTTCATGTTTGCAATTAAGGACTTGGGAGCTGCGAAAACCATCTTAAAGATGCATATTTGGAAAGATAAATGCTCTAAGTTACTTTGGTTATCACAAGAAAGATACATCAGGAATGTGCTACAGAGATTTAATATAGATCAAACAAAGAAAGTGAGCACGCCACTTGCAGCTCACTTTAGACTTACCATTGACCAGTGCCCGAGCACACCCGAGGAGAAAGAGGAGATGCAGAATGTCCTCTATGCTTTTATAGTTGGTAGTCCTATGTATGTCACGGTGTCCACCCGCCTTGATATAACACACACGGTTGGCACTGTTAGTAGGTTTCTCTCTAATCCAGGAAAAAATATTGGAGCGTTGTGAAGTGGATTTTAAGGTACCTACATGGGACGTCAGACTTGACGTTAAGATTCGAAGATAGTGAGGCATAGCTACTAGGCTATCTGATGCTGATGTGGCTGGAGATTTGGACTACATAAGATCAACTTTTGGGTACCTAATTCTGTTTGAAGAGGGAGCTGTGTCGTGGCTGTCTAGACTACAGAAGTGCATCGCACTCTCTACTACGAAGGCAAAATTTATTGTAGTCACTGAGACAGGAAAAGTGCTTCTTTGGATGAAGCATTTCATCAAGGAGCTGAATTTTACTCAGGAGCGTTATACACTCTTATGCGATAGTCAGAGTGCAATTCATTTGGGGAACAACCTCACCTTCTACTCGAGGTCCAAACATATTGACATGCAATATCATTGGATACGCGACACTCTAGAGCAGAGAGCTGGATTTGTAGAAGGTGCACAAAGATGACAATGGATCAGATATGCTTAAAAAGACCGTGTCGATAGTGAAGTTTGAGCACTGGGTGAGGATCGTCTGCATGGCGGTTCCATCCAAATAAAAAAAAGTGGGAGAATAAGTTGTTGGGAACAGTTCCCGTCCTTTGTAGAGAAAATTATTGGTTCGAGTCTAATTAACTCGAATTTGGTGTCGTTGACAGAATGCGGAGACATGTTGATGGAGAACCTGTCGGGAGGCAAATTGGAGACTCTGAGAAAGATTGTCAGAATGACAAGTTTTCTTCGCTTAGTCAGAAAGGGGAAGATTTGTTAAGATAATTTCCTTTTAATTGTGAAAGAGGCTAGTCAACTTTGACCATGCATTTCAAGCATGTGTTTCATGACAAGCGTGAAAAAAGAAGCCGTCTTTGACCTTTAAACCAATATGTGTTTTTTGACCAAAGGAAGGTTCATGAAAGCTTCATCCACGTGACATCATCTACCTCCTTGGTTTTGTCCCAATAAATAAGAATGAAGGAGGGGTAAGACATCCACTTCTCTCAAAACTCAAGAATTGGAAGATTTTTAGAGAGGCATTTGCGGCAATCGTCTTAGTTTGGGAGAGCTTTTGGACGTCGTTGTATGGCGTTGATGAGTAGTACTTCGCCTGTACGGATTGAATTTGGAGCATATTTGGGCAAGGTTTCAAAGAGACATTTGGAGAGGATTTGTGTAATCCGTCTCATCCGCCACTGTCAAGAACTTGCAGTTTTTCTGTTACTATTTATTGTATTGTGTAGTGTGAAGCTGATGAAGAACCTATAAATATTGAGGAGGGAAAGCCTTATAATTGCTTATTGTTTCATACATTTTAGTGACGGCTTTCTGGGTTGGATTCCGATCGTCCTGTGGTTTTCACCATATTGAGTTTTCACGTTAAATCTCTATGTCACATTATATTGCTGTTATTTTGTACTGTGTTTTGGTTGTGTATCGGCATACCGTTAAACAGTTGTATAGCTCCTTGCTCGAACTAATTTGCAGGTGTTCTGGTCGGGCTTGCGTGCTCTCTACCCCAACATTGCTAACAACGTTTTTTAAGGTTAGAAATAAGAGGAAAAAATTCTGAAACAGGTTTAATAAAGTTTGCTAACAGCCATATATGGTTTGCTAGTAACATCACCTTTTTTTTAATTTATATGCAGATTTTTAAAATATTGGTTTTAATTTGTTTGAATGTTTCTAAATTAATAGGTTAAACGGACTAAAAATGAATTTTTAGGAGCTTTATCCAATATTTAAATTTAATGGGCCAGAGGAATATTGGTCATCAAGTTGGTGTCATCCTATACATTGTTGAATCTATTGAATTAGAAAATATATCCTGTAAAATATAACTGACATTAGGTTAGGAGTGTGCAAAAAAAAAACTGGAGAATCAATAACCTCCCCAAAATTGAACCTAACTGATCAATTTGGGTCAAGCTAAACTAAGGCTCCGTTTGAAGCGGCATTTTTTCTCCGATGAGTTTGGACAAAAATGTCACCGCCATAGAATGTATGTTCGGCATGACAACGGTTACGATCACCACCAAGAAAATAAAACTAGTTTTGAACATAAAAGTGGACGAAGTTCCTTGGGTGACGTACAATGTTTACGATCGACGGTTCATAATCACCGCATTCATGACCGTCACCGCCGTGACAAACAAAGCCAAAGGCTCCGTTTGGCGCGTGGTTTTTTCTCCGGTGAGCTTGGACAAAAACATTGTTGTTATTTGACATGACAATGGTTACGACCACCGCCAAGAAAAAAAAATTAAGTTCTAAACATAAAACTGGATGAAGTCAATTTTGACCAATAACAACAAAACTGCCTCCTCCCTTCATTCCCACAGCTCCACCCATTCCCAACCCTCCAAAAAGCCATAACAGAAACAAACAGATCCTAATTAATAAACTTCTTTTCAAAGCAACAGAGTGTGGCAACATAAACAGTAACTTTCCAGCTAGACTTGGGTTATTAATTCCAGACTGTACGTCCACCTTCATCGTTAGGTGACAGATGGTGACGCGACATTAACCATTTAATAATACGAAGAATTGTTTTCATTATTTTGATCCTTTTTCGAGGTCTCCTCCCCAAAAAATTGACCTAAAAATTGAGGAAATTGGGCTTAATAAATAAGTAGCTTACTTGGCGTAGAGTGCGGCAATGGCGGCAAGATAGAAGCAATGCACCCAGCGAGGAGAAGTGCTGTGGAAGGCCACCTTCCAGAGCTGAACGTGCTTCACCATGAACTTGTAGGATCTCTCCATGTCATTTATAGGCCACCCCGCGTGCTCCTTGCACACATCTTTCACAAATACCTACAGTTTACAAGAGATTTAGCCTTGATTGATCTGCGTAGATGTTTTTTTAAAAAAAAATTGTTCAATCCGAACGATTTGATGAATCCCTATCAAAATTTGGGGGAAAAAAAGCTTCGGTGAGAAATAAACATGGATTTCATACAGATTTTGAAATGCCCTCTAATGATATTGACGAAATCGAAAATAGAGAAGCATGATTGGAGGAGCAAGATCAATGCAGATTGACAAAGAAATTGGAATGTTGCAGCAATTAAATGAAATGAAACCTCGGATTCATTAAAATGGGTGTAAATGAATGCCATAAAAGTTGAAACTAATCAAAACTAGGGCAACTAGAGAGGGAATTGAAGGCGGCGATGGCAGACCTTGTACTCGTCACCAAACTCAAGGTGGAAAGCGTCGCGGATGGCCTCGGCGGATGCGCGGTGGCCGCCGCCGGTGTCGCTCATGAGGATCAAGACGTTCTTGGTCCGCTGGGCTCCGAGCTGGACGAGCTCCATCGCGCCCTCCTCCTCCTCCCATACCCCGACCTCCTCATCATCGGCTCCTGCCTCTCCTCCGACTCCTTCAGGATGCCGCCACCTCGCCGCCGGTCGCTTGTCGTGGTGGGCGATGATACTCTCGAAAACTACTTCCCGGATCGACCTCCTCGACGTCAACACTGACATCGATCTCACTATCTCTTCCGGCCACTTCCCTTGAGGAAAAGATCGCCGGCCGTCACGAAATCCGGCCAACAACTATGATCGCTCGATCTCTGCCAACTGCGTCGTCCCGGATCGGAAGCGGGAGAGCCAGAAAAGTTGGAGAGTGTTTCCAACATTTGAAGTCAGAATCATAATTCATAATAGCACGGTAAGCAAAAAAAAGGAATATTTCGGAGATTCTAGGATTATTCGGGGATCAAGCCACGGTTCGGTACGGCAGTGACTGCGGTTCAGACAACCGGAGCCCGGCGGTTTAAGGCGGGTGCAGACTTGTGATGGGAATCCACTCGAAAAAATATCTCTGGATCCGATGTGCTGACGTGGGAGACAGATATTAATATAGTACTATTTAGGCAAAATGCCCAAATCAGTCCCCAACGTTTGGGGGTCATTTGAAATCAGTCACAAACGTTTGTAAAGTTTTAAATCAGTCCCTAACGTTTCAAAATTGTTCTAAATTGGTCCTACTTAATCTTTCCGTTTATATATCTAACGGAATGATGACTAGGCATGTATTTGGGTATTAATAGACAAAAAAAATTAAGAAATAAATATCTCAAATCATAATATTGTTGTACTGTTGTACGGTTGCCTTAAATTAAATATCGTAAATCATGATATTTCAGTTGTACTGTTGCCTTAAATTAATAAAGTAAATAAATTTTAGGTTTTCCTGGTTCTGTACATCTTCGCCATTTACGCCTGGGTTCTGTACATCTTCGCCGCCCTCCCCCTCCCCAAAATCTGCTTCGCCGGTCGCCGTCGTCCGCCTCCCCAACCTCCGTCGAGGTATTAGGGTTTCGCCGTCGTCCGCCTCCTAAACCCCTGCTTCGCCGAGGTTTTAGGGTTTCGACATCGTCCGCCTCCCCGACCTTTGCTTCGCCGAGGTATTTCGTGTATCCATTCTTGGTCGCATCGGCCAATCACGCCTCGATCATGTGTTATTATTTAATACCCAAATACATGCCTAGTCAGCAATGCCTAGTCATCATTCCGTTAGATATATAAACGGAAAAGTTAAGTAGGACCAATTTAGAACAATTTTGAAACGTTAGGGACTGATTTCAAACTTTTCAAACGTTGGGGACTGATTTCAAATGACCCCCAAACATTGGGGACTGATTTGGGTATTTTGCCTACTATTTATCACTCCAAAATTTTATAGAGATTGTGAAGATCACTATTTCATTTAATACTTGTTGCGGGCAAATTCGGCGTCCCGGTCGGATCGGAATAAATTGGACCGTCTTAACTCTTGGGACGGTCGAGCGCGCACACAGTCAATGAAAAAAGAGAGTTGACACGAGAGGTTTTAACGTGGAAAACCCCTCAACTGGATAAAAAACCACGTGACCGGATCTGTGCCGGTCAAAATCCACTATCAGGTTGTGGTTACAATGTGATTAGAGAATCGAGGGTGGCAGGCCGCTCCTCGTTACAACTTGGAGGTGAAGGAGAATTTCTGACTCGCAACGGGCAACAGACTGCGCCGAGAGAGCGCTAGATGCTAACTTGGTGACTGACGTGTTTGAGCGCTGGGGGTGATTGTTTTTTTCCCTTCTCCGCGCACTTGGGGACTTGGCTCGTAGGCGGCTTGAAGGTGACCCGGGGGAGGAGTTCGGCAGAGCTCTGACTTGAAGAATAAGAAGACTCCGGGAGCAAAAAAGGTGAGAAATAAGAAGGCATATGGCTCCTTTTATAGCCTCTAGGAGGTGGTTTTGCCCCCCCCCCCCCCCCCACACCCCACTAACTTGGTGGTTTAGTGGGTGGTTACCTATTGATCGGACGGCGATGGAGGCCCCGTAGTGATCAGATGGCGGCAGCTTGCAAGCGACGGAGGCCGGCGGTCGGTAGCGACGATGGCGGCGGTGGCCGACGACGAGCGGCAGCGACGGGCGGCGGCGGCGAGCGGCGGTAGTTGTTGAATTGGAGGCTCCCATGATTTTTTCTATTGTGGTGGAGATCATGGGGAGTGGGTTGAGTGGTCGAACCCATGATCTCCACAATAGGAGGGATAATGAGGGAGATGGTTAAGTGCGCACCCAAGCCTACAAATGAGAATTAATCCCCATCAATTGCCCCCTAAATCCTTTCTTGTCCAAGGTTGGTACAAGCTGAGAAAACAAGGATTTTTCCTCCTTTTTTGATAATGGCGACGTCCTGCGACAGGCCAGAAACGTTCGCGAGCGGCGCCCGACGAGCATGCTAAAAAATCTCCACGGGAGAGGGGGGATGCGCCCACGGTCGGACGGCGTGACAGAGGCCAATGCGTGGGCATGTGAGGGGCGCGAGGACCGAGTCGCACGAGGCTCACATCCGGTCGCGTGCGCGCCCTTGACCGCTCGCGCGTGGGGCGCGAATGCTACAGTAGCACGTTGTGCGCCCGTGCGCACAAACTACATGCTCTATGCGTGCAAACTGATTGCGTGCACTGTGAGCGTGCGTCTGGATGTGTGTGCGTGCTAAAGCGCTTGCGCGGGCAAGCTTTGTCTCACAGGGCCCGTAGGTATGATGCTTTGTGCGTTCTTGGGGATATGCACATGAGGTGTGCTTAATGCGCGCAATGTGTTATGATTGTGTGCAAGAGTGCAGTGTGCACATAATGGTAAGATACACTTGCAAGACTGGGGATAAAGATCATTCACATGGTGATGCCCCTGTGGTGATATGCGCGGTGGGCGCAGTGTGCGCGAGGTGTACATTTGGACGTTGCGCGTGCATGGAGCGATATGCACAATCGTGCCTCGTGCTTGTGCAATGCACAAATTGTGTAACGTGTACACGAGGTGCGATGTGCACAACATGTGATGTGCATGGTGCATAACAGGTGTCGCGTGCGCGATGCACGCTGCGTACGCGATATGCGCAAGGTGTAATATGTAAAGTGCGTTGAGCGCTTATTTGTGGAAGGGAAGAGGTCGTTGGGATACGGAGTTTCTGGTGCCCCCGAGTATATTACTGGGTGACTCTTGTACAAGGTTGGAAGGAAAAACTTGTTGCGGCGACGTGCATGGATGCAAACACAGCGCCTCACTTTTTATCGGGGCTGAATGATACCTCAGTTGGCGAGGTTCATGCTGTTTTATGTAAGTGTGGCATGCAACGTCATTCTGCGCGAGACTGACTCGCGACTCTTGCCCACACGAGATTGGCTCGTTACTTTTGCTCGCACGAGACTGGCTCGTGACTTTGCTTTGCGCTGTTTGTGACCACGGCTTAGTTTGCACGAGACTGGCTCGCGACTTTGTTTGCACGAGGCTGGCTCGCGGCTGTGCCTGCACGAGGCTGACTCGTGGCTTGATTTGCGCGGTTTGCGACCGCGGCTTAGTTTGCGCCAGAGTTATTCGCGGCTTAGTTTGCGCGAGGGTTGCACGCGGCTTTGCCGTGAGGCGGGCAGGACCCCATGAGGAGTTTACACGAGTCGGGCTCGAGGCTTTGTTTGTGTGAGGGTTTCTCACGACTTAGCCGTGAGGGGGGCAGTCCCCCACGGGGATTTTGCGTGAGTCAGGCTCGTGGCTTTGTTTGCACGAGGGTTGCTCGTGGCTTAGCCGTGAGGGGGGAAGGCCCCCACGGAGAGTTTGCGCAAGTCGGGCTCGCGGCTTTGTCTGTGTGAGGGTTGTTCGCGGCTTAGCCGTGAGGGGGGCAGGCCCCCACGGAGAGTTTGCGCAAGTCAGGCTCGCGGCTTTGTCTACACGAGGGTTGCTCGCGGCTTAGGCGTGAGGGGGGCAGACCCCCGCGGAGAGTTTGCGCAAGTCGAGCTCGCGGCTTTGTCTGCGCGAGGGTTGTTCGCGGCTTAGCCGTGAGGGGGGCAGGCCCCCACGGAGAGTTTGCGCAAGTCGGGCTCGCGGCTTTGTCTACACGAGGGTTGCTCGCGGCTTAGCCGTGGGGGGGGGGGGCAGACCCCCACGGGGAGTTTGCGCGAGTCGGGTTCGCGGCTTTGTTTGCGCGAGGGTTGCTTACAGTTTAGTTTGCGCGAGGGTTGCTTGCGGTTTAGTTTGTGCGATGGTCTCTCGCGGCTTAGTTTGAGCGAGGGTTGCACGCGGTTTAGTTTGTGCGAGGGTTACTCGCGGCTTAGTTTGCGCGAGTGTTGCTCGCGGCTTAGTTTGCGTGATGGTTGCTCGCGACTTAGTTTGCGCGAAGGCAGTTGATGTAAAAAGCGCGCTGCACGGAGGCAGCCGCTGTAAGGAGCGCGCTGCACTGAGGCAGTTGCTGTATATGTAAATTGACGCTTTGTATTTGGGCGAAGTGAGTATGCATTTCAAATTGCACGGATGATGCTCGCCTTCTATAGGCCTGAAATGAGAAAACTTTTTAAAGTTATTAGAGTTATAGTCATGAGACTGTTCTTGTGGGAATAAAGAATTTATAGGAAAGTAAAATTGATAAACGCTATAATAGACAAAGCCCCTCTGAGGTGCGAAGCCCTCTCTTGGGTTGGTCGTCTAAGGGGTTGCCCCCCAGTCCGGTATAGCAAACAGTGGGTTGATTTCCTTTCAGCGGACTTTGTGCCTATCCTCGTAAGGATCTCCCCAGGAGGCCTTGTTTGATGAGATACTCGATCTCCTTCTTGAGCTTTGATCAATCTTCTGTGTCGTGTCCTTGTCCACAGTGAAACTCACAGTAATTTGTCTGGCCCCCGTATTTTTAGCGAGGGGTCTGGGCTTGCGGAGCGCCACATTGGCTTGGATTGTAGAAAATTCATTTGTCCTGGAGGTGTTGATGGGTGTGTAATCCCGGGGCGGCTGATCTTTTGGATGGTCACGTTGGCGTTGCCCGTTTTGACGTTCTTATTGGGATCTTCCTTCTTGGTGTTGAGGGGCTGACTCCTTCTCCCTTTTTCTCTTCTGGTTTCCGTCGAACTATTGACGATGAGCTTCAATAGCCTCGTCAGATGTGATCTGCGCCTCTACGCGGTGCACGAGATCGGGGTAGCTAGGGACGGTTTTCCTCATTAATGTCAAATAGAAGCAACTAGGACGGAGACCCCCAAGGAACACTCCTCTTAACAACTCTGGGTCGACCCCTGGGATTTGGCGAGCTTCTGCGGAGAACCAGTGAAAGAAATCCTTCAAAGACTCCCCTTCGTTCTGGCGGATACCTGATAAGTGGGAAGGGTCGCAGACGATCCTCCGATTTTCTATAAATCAATCCGCGAACTGTCTTGTTAGCTCTGTGAAGTTGGCAATGGTGCCTGCCCTCATGGATTGAAACCATGTGCGGGCCTGCCCCTTGAGAGTGGCTGAGAACACTTGGCAAAGTAACTGATCAGGTGCGTTGTAGATCCTCATATTGATAGTGAAGTGGTTGACATGTTCCAATGGATCGTTAGTTCCATCGAACGTTTCGATATTGGGCAGTTTGAAACCATGAGGAATTGGATGAGCCAGGATTTGTAGTGCGAGGGGGGCCTTGGCAGAGCGGTTAGTGAGTTTGAATGTCAGGTCGGTCGGCTTGCCGGTATTCTTCTACGATCACCTCCCAAATTTTTTCCCGAGTGAACCTCTCAAGCGGGGGAAGTTGGGCCTCGTCTCCCCAGTTGTGGTTGTGTCGCCCAGTTTCATCCTCTCCACGAGCCGAGTGAGTGGGGCTGGCGGCGTCAGATTATTCTTCGGGCTCCTCTTGTGTTGGAGCTTCCTGCGCTTTGCCATGATTTGTTAGTGGCGGGTTAACCGATGCTAGTGGGGGAGCAAGAGGCATTCCCAGATTCCTGAGCAGAGCAAGCATTTCAGTTTGCTGCTCCTCCATTTGTTGAACTCGCCCCTTGAGGGCGGTGACAGGCAGGAAAGCGGCCTCTGCGGTCAATGACATATCCACCAGAGAGTGGGAGCGTGCTGGTTCAGTGTGTCCTTTTGGGACGGATCCTTCAGCTAAGCGGACGCTTCTTTTCGCCATTGAAGCGGAACTTGAATGTTGCAAGGAGGGAGGTCTTGGCTTCTGAAGGATGTTGGGAATCGTGGTTCCCACAGACGACGCCAAACTATTGCGGGCAAACTCGACATCCCGGTCGGACCGAAATAAACTAGACCGCCTTAGCTCTCGGGACGGTCGAGCACACACACAGTCAATGAAAAGTGAAAGTTGACACAAGAGGTTTAAACGTGGAAAAACCTCTCAACTGGGTAAAAAACTACGTGACCGGATCTGTACCGGTCAAAGTCCACTATTAGGTTGTGGTTACAATGTGTTTAGAGAATCGAGGGCGACAGGCCGCTCCTCGTTACAACTTGGAGGTGAGGGAGAATTTCTAAATCGCAACGGGCAACATGCTGCGCCGAGGGAGCGCTAGATGCTAACTTGGTGGCTGGTTTGTTTGAGCGCTGGTGGTGGTTGTCTTCTTCCCTTCTCCGCGCACTTAGGGACTTGGCTCGTAGGCGGCTTGAAGGTGACCCGAGGGAGGAGTTCGGCAGAGCTCTGGCTTGATGAAGAAGAAGACTATGAGAGCGAAAAAGGTGAGAAAGAAGGAGGCCTGGGGTTCCTTTTATAGACTCCAGGAGGTGGTTATGGTGGGCCCCCCACTAACTTGGTGGTTTAGTCGGTGGTTACCTGTAGATCGGACGACGACGGAGGCCCCGTAGTGATCGGACGACAGCGGCTTGCAAGCGGTGGCGGCCAGCGGTTGGTAGCGGCGATGACGGCCGTGGCCGGTGGAGGCCGACGATGGCAGGTGGCGGCCAACGGTGGCGACGGCCGAAGACGGAGACGGGTGGCGGAGGCGAGCGGCGGCGGGGGTGAGCGGCGGTAGTTGTTGAATGGGAGGCTCCCATGATTTCTCCTATTGTGGTGGAGATCATGGGGAGTGGGTTGAGTGGTCAAACTCATGGTCTCCGTAATAGGAGGGATCATGGGGGAGATGGTTAAGTGCCAACTCAAGCCTATAAATGGAGTTTCATCCCCATCAATACGTATTATTGTTGCGGCTCTTGCTAGTTTCCTGTAGATCGGTCTAGATTGCACCGTCTTAGTATGGTAGTGGTCGAGCACGCAATCAGTCACAGAGAGTTGACATAACTGACAAGGTAATTTTTTTAACGTGGAAAGCCCCGAAAAGGAGAGAAAAATCACATGGTCGGGACTGTGTCAACCGAACTTCCATTATGGCTTGGTGTGTTACAGATAGCAGTAGAAAACTCGAGGACGACAGACCGGCTCTTGTTACAACTGTAGAGTGGGAGAGATAAATGAGCTTGGAGGATGACAGACCACCACTCACGGAGCTAAGACTTTTTTTGCTGCAGTAGGGGCGATATGCTCTGGATGCTTTGAGGTCTTCTGCTTGTGTTCGGAAGCTGAAGGGGTGTGTTATGCATATATAGGCATCTACGCCTTGTCTCATATATTGCATAGAGGAATCAAAAGCGGTGGGCTTGTTGTCGACTGGAGGGCTTCCCGGTGAGTGGAGGGCGCTGTGAGCATTGGGCACGGTGCGTGTGGAAAGCTTATTATGGTGTGTGCGGAGTGCTTGCTGTGGAGCAAAGGGTTTGGTCATAGTGGTGTGCATGTTGAGCGCAGGGCAAAATGCACGCAAGGTGAAACGTGCGCAGAGTGGAGTGTGTGTGGGGCCGGGTGTGCACAAGGCACACTGTGCGTAAGGTCTGCGCAAGGGGCACTAAATGCAAGGTCTGCACAAGGCATGGTGCGCTTATAGTCTGCGCAAGGTCTGTGCAAGGCGCGGTGGGCACAAAGCGCAATGTGCGAAAGGTATGAACAAAGCACGGTGTGCGCAAGGCGTGATGTGCTCATAACGCAGTGTGCACAAGGGGCACTGTACACATGGCGTAATGTGCGGAAGGCATGCGGAAGGCGCAATGTGCGCAAAAAAATGAGAGCAAGGTGTGCGCCGAGCGCAGTGTCCACAAGGTGTACGCATGGCGTAGTGCGCGCAAGGTGCAATGCGCGCAAGGTGCAGTGGCCGCAAGGCGCAAAGGACACAAAGGGCACTGGGCATAAGGCACACTGGGCATAAGGCGTATTGGGCGCAAGACGTAATGTGGGTGGGGGGGGGGGGGTCGTGTGCGGAAGGCGCAGTGGGCGTGTGCGCAAGGCGCAATGTGAGCAAGGTGTGCGCAGAGCGCAGTGTGCGCAAAGTGGGTGAAGGGCGCGGTGTGCGCAAGGCGTACCATGCTAAAGGTGAGGCGCAGGGGGGAGGAGTGTGTCGTAGAATCCCCTCGCGTGCTTAAAGGGGGCTTGAGGATCTTTGAAGGCGAAAGAGATCTAGGAAATAGACTTTGAGTCTCTCTTGTACGTAGAAGGAAAGGCGAAATGGGAGAAAGATAGAACGAAAGGAGGGCCATGTGGTCCTATTTATAGGCTTTCGAGGTGGTTATGATTGTTGCACGGTTATCTGCAGACCATAACAACTTTATGCGCTGTTTATATACCAATTCCTTGTATTATATGACGCATAATTTTTGAAAATTTACTATTTGCACATCATAATGGAGAATTTTACTATTTGCCCCTATTGTTGGAGGATTTAACTATTTGCATCAAATAATTTAGAATTTTACTATTTGCATCACATGATGGGCAAATGTGGGGGGATTTTACTATTTACACCACATTTTGAGGATTTTACTATTTACACCTCATGATGTGAAATTTTACTATTTGCACTTCCATGTTGGATGATTTTACTATTTGCACCACACTATGAGAATTTTTACTATTTGCACCACATGATAAAATTTTTTACTATTTACACCCCCATGTTGGAGGATTTTACTATCCGCACCCCATGATGGGTGACTACAGAGATAGTAAGGTGTGATGCCACAATGATATCGCTCTGTGTGGCAGTTTGGGCGGCCCGGGCAAGGTGCCCGGAGGCGGCCGACGACAAAGGTGGCTTGTCGCGCGCGCTGGCCGCGCGCATGCCGCGCGCGTGCATGCTGTGCACATGCAGACCGCGTGTGCGCAGAACGCGCACTCAGGCAGGCCGCGCGTGTGCGCGGATTCAGCCTTTCTCTTGGGCGTTTTGGGACTTCTGATTTTGGCTCCGTTTGGCACGGTGGTGGCGCTCAAGAACATGGGGGCTAAATTGTCATTCATTAACGTCCATGTAAGGAACTTCATCCACTTTTATGTTCAAACAGATGATATTTATTAGGTGATCCTTAACAAATGACGGTTTAACCCACGCGTTTACGATCGCCACCACCGTACCAAACAAAGCCTTTGTGTGTAGCTGGCTTGGCCGAGTTTGCTTGCCCCTGTGTCCTTGGCCTAAAGCCTTCCCAATTTAACTTACAAAATTCAAGGGGAACCCCATCAAGAACCAAATCAATGGACCGGTTCCAAAAAATTTCTGAAATCAAAACCGAACCCAGAACATCTAGAATGGACCCAAATTGATAGTTCGGCTTAATTTCAATTAGGTCATTGGTTCACCCTTTTTTTACGCACCCCTAAAATCAGTTATACTTTACAAAATATATTTTCTAATTCAAAAGATTCAAAAACGTGCAAAATGACACCAACATGATGACCAATATTTCTGATGGGCTTCACCATCATTTATAGGAGAAAAAGACCCCCCATGATCTCCTCCAAAAGTGGAGCATGAGTGGACCATCCCCATGAACTCTCATGATGAGAGAACCATGGGGGAGCGGGACCCACTCCCTCTCCCCATGGAAGGAAACCGCCTAGCCGCCACCACCTAGCCGGCTTAGCCGCCTGGCCGCCTGACCAAACCGCCGCCTTGCCGCCTCACTAGGCCGCCGCCTAGCCGGCCTAGCCGCCGCCTAGCCGCCACCGCCTAGCCGGCCTAACCGCCTGGCCGCCCGGCCAGATCGCCGCCTGGCCGCCTCGTCGGGCCGCCACCTAGCCGGCCTAGCCGCCGCCGCCTAGCCGCTACCGCCTAGCCGGCCTAACCGCCTGGTCGCCGTCCGATTAAGGGGGTAACCACCCACAATCCCACCACTTTAGTGATGGGGCCCGCCATGATCCTCCTTTGGAAGCTATAAAAGGACCCCCAGGGGCTCCTCATTTCTCATCTTTTCCTCCTACGATTCTTCTGCCTCTTCCTCTGGTGAGAGCTCTCCCGCCTCCTCCACCGTGTCGACCACCTCTCGCCGCCAGCAACCAGCGGCCACCAGTGGCCACCAGCGACCACCAGCGACCTCCAGCGGCCACCAGCGGCCATCAGCACCCGCCATCGGCTATTGGCACCCCATCAACGCGCAGTTGGGAAGGTGGCGCCCAAAGTCAGAGGAAGTCGAGCGAAGAAGACAGTCGAAGCCCGCAAGCACGCCGCCCCCGGGCGCACGCGCTAGAAGCATCCCACGCATTCCACCGTCTAAGTCACTTTGGCGGAGCAGTCTGTTGCCCGCCGGCAGTTATAGTCATCCTCTCTCCCCGCAAGTTGTAACGGGAGCGGCCTGTCGCCCCGATTCATTCAACACACTGTAATCACCCAGATCTAGTGGATTTTGATTGGCAGCGAACCGGTCACGTGGTTTTTTACCCGGTTGAAGGGTTTTCCACGTTAAAACTCCTTGTGTACATTTCCCCTCTTCAACTGACTGTGTGCGCGCTCGACCGCTCCGCGAGCTAAGGCGGTCCAAGTTAGTCCGGATCGACTGGAGCGCCAAGTTTGGCCGCAACAGTTTGGCGCCGTCTGTGGGAAACATTCCCATCATCCTTCGCAGAGCAAGTTCACCATCCCTGCAACCGTGATGGCAAAGAGAAGTGCCCGCACGGCCGAAGGGTCCGCACTCGTCGAATACACTGAACCAGCACGATCTCACTCTCTAGTAGACGTCCCACTGACCGTTGAAACAGTTTTCGCCCCTGTCACCGCTTTGGAGGGGCGTGTTCGCCAAATGGAAGAGCAGCAGACTGAGATGCTCACACTACTTCGGAACCTAGGAGCCCCTCCAGCTCCACCAGGGTCACCACCGCCAGCTAACAATCCTCCACCACTCAATCCACCAAGGAACCAGGAAGCCCCTGTGGGGCAAGAAGAGCTTGAGGACTACTCTGACGCTGCCAGTTCCACTCATCCCCCTCCAAGGAGAGCAAGGGCGGAGCGCCCCCGCCACGATCTAATTAATGATGCTCACATCCACCCTCTCCTGACCCGCGAAGAAGTCAGGGAGGTCGTCGCTGAAGAATACCACCAAGCCGCTCGAAGAGATCTTCACCCGCATCGGCCGCTCTACCATGGCTCCCCCTTGACCCCGCAAATCCTCGACCATCCGATCCCGCAGGGATTCAAACTCCCAAATATCGAAACATTCGACGGAATGGACGATCCACTCGAACATGTTAATCATTTCACCACGATCATGAGGATCTTCCATGCCTCTGATGCGTTGCTGTGTCAAGTATTCCCAACCACCCTCAAAGGGCAAGCCCGAACATGGTTTCACTCTCTAAGAGCAGGCACCATTACCAGTTTCGCCGAACTGACCAGACAGTTCTCCGACCAATTCATTGCCAATCGGAGGATCGTCTGCGATCCATCACATCTCTCTGGAATCCGCCAAAACGAAGGAGAGACCCTCAAAGAATTATTCTGACGTTTCACTGCAGAGGCCCGCCAAATCCCAGGAGTCGACCCCGAACTCCTGCGGGGAGTGTTCCTGGGAGGTCTCCGCCCTAGCGGTTTCTACTCGGCACTTATGAGGGAAACCGTCCCCAACTATCCAGATCTGGTGCACCGAGTCGAAGCACAGATAGCCGCGAATGAGGCTATTGAAGATCATCGACGACAGTTTGACGGGGCACAAAAAAGAAAAAGGGACAAAGAGTCGACCCCTCAGCGCCAGGAGAGAAGATTCCCTGAGGAGCGTCGAAACGGACAACGCAAACGAGATTTCCAGAGAGATCTGCCTAGAGATTATACCCCTCTCAATACTTCTCGCACCAATGTTTTATATGCCATCCAGAATGAACCAGCACTACAACGACCAAGGCAACCACCCCTAATCTCAAGAACGATCAGTCTAAGTATTGCGAATACCATCGAACAACCGGGCACACCACTGAAGATTGTGCTCGCCTGAAAGAGGAGATTGAACGTCTGGTCTGGCTAGGACTGCTCGGTAGGTTTTTGTAGGGAAGGGTGCAGGAACAGCAGGATCAGCCAAGGCATCCCAGGGACCAGCAGAATGCCCCGCCGGCACCTGGAGGAGGACGGCAGGTGGTAGGAAACATTGAAACCATTGTCGGATCACCTGTTTTGACTACACAGATACTGTCAGTGCACACCAGAAAGGAATCCCATGAAGATAAGAAGAGTAAGCGAGACACCACCATATCATTTGGAGATGAAGACCTCATCGGTATCCGAACGCCACATCAAGACCCACTTGTAATCAGCGCTGGCATCGGAGACCCCTGCTACAACGTCAAACAAATCCTCGTCGATAACGGCAGCTCAGTCGATGTCCTTTTTGCCACCACCCTCCAAAGTATGAATATATCTCGGCAGCAACTAACTCCAGCAGCTGGCCCAGTGTACGGTTTTGACAACCATCCAGTCCAAGTCATCAGAACAATCACCCTACCAGTCACCTTGGGAGAATTTCCCAGGCAAATCACGCAGGAAGTCCAGTTCGTGGTAGTGGAATCAAGCTCAGCATATAATGCTATCTTTAGAAGGCCTGTTCAGACCACCTTCAAAGCTATCCCATCTATCCCCCACCTAGTGATGAAGTTCCCTACTCCCGGAGGAATTGGAGTAGTACGCGGAAATCAGGAAGCTGCTAAAAATTGCTATTCTAAACAAGCACAACCCACCAAGCCTACCACACTAAATATTGATGATTTCGACCTCAGGGATGAAGCAGTTCTGCAAAGGGGGCACCCATCGAGGGCCTGATCGAGGTCCCCCTCTCTCCGACAAAACAAGATCACACCGTTCAGCTCGGGTCCCTCTTACCACAGCATGAGAGGGAAGAGTTAGCAGCCTATCTTCGAGAGAATAAGGATATCTTCGCCTGGTCCCAGGAAGATATGCCTGGAATCGACCCTCAGGTCATCCAGCACTCCCTTAACATTAATCCCGCATGTAAACCCGTCATCCAAAAGAAGATAAATTTCGCCCCCGAGAGACTCCAAGCGATAGAAGAGGAAGTTGAAAAGCTCCTCCGCGCCCAATTCATTCGAGAGGTTGGCTACCCCGCTTGGGTGGCCAACGTCGTCCTAGTAAAAAAGTCCTCGGGGAAGTGGAGGATGTGTGTGGACTACACCAACCTTAATCAAGCTTTCCCTAAAGACAGTTTTCCACTTCCCAGGATAGATCAGCTAGTTGATTCAACTGCCGGACACCAACTACTCAGCTTCATGGATGCCTACTCAGGGTACAATCAGATTCGAATGAACCCGACCGACGAGGAACACACGGCTTTCCGTACCGACAAGGGAATCTACTGCTATAAAGTAATGCCATTCGGACTTAAGAATGCAGGAGCTACCTATCAGCGACTCATGAACAAAATCTTTAAAGAGCTCATCGGCAGATCCATGGAGGTGTACGTAGACGACATGCTAGTCAAAAGCATTCGTCGTGGTGACCACTTGTAAGATTTGGAGAAATGCTTCAGAATCCTTAGGCAGTATGGAATGAAACTTAACCCTAGCAAGTGCGCCTTCAGGATCACTTCGGGAAAGTTCCTAGGGTTCATGGTTACCCAGCGAGGAAAAGAGGCCAATCCAGAGAAGATTAAGGCTCTCGAAGAAATGTCTCCGCCCAGATCACTCAAAGATGTACAACGGCTGAATGGAAGAATCACAGCACTATCCCGATTCATAGCTCGAACAAGAGACAAGTACCTCCCCTTCTTCAAGATCCTTCAAGGAGCGCGAAACACAGGATTTCAGTGGACGGACGAGTGCCAGTCGGCCTTTGAATCCTTGAAGCAATATCTTGCCTCCCCCCCCGCTTCTTTCCAAGCCAGCTCCTGGAGAGATTCTCTTTTTATACCTCGCTGTCACGCCAGCTGCATTAAGTTCAGTTCTAGTTAAAGATAAAGGGGGAGTTCAACGCCCCATTTACTACCTCAGCAAAATCCTTTCTGATACAGAGACCCGGTACCCGGCTGCAGACAAAACAGCCTTAGCACTGGTCTTCTCCGCCAGGAAACTCCGCCCCTACTTCCAAGCACACACCATTAAAGTATTAACCGAGTTGCCACTCCGAGCCATTCTCCAGAAACCTGAAGCATCCGATCGACTGTTTAAGTGGGCCGTTGAACTGGGAGAGTTCGACATCCACTTCCTCCCGCGCCCTGTCATTAAGTCTCAAGTCTTGCCTGACTTCATCGTGGAAAACACTCTACCAGCAGAAGCAGAGGTCGCCCCAGCGGAGGTCGGGCAAGCATGGACACTATATGTGGATGGGGCCTCAGGAGCTGAGGGTGCTGGAGCAGGCCTGCTCCTTATTAGTCCAGAGCTCGTCACTATGGAATATGGACTCCGGCTAAAATTACCGACTACGAACAATGCTGCTGAATACGAAGCCCTCATTGCAGGACTCAAGCTCGTTGTCAGCTGCCAGGTCAAGCAGCTGACCGTTTACTCTGACTCTCAACTCGTTGTCTCGCAGGTAGAAGGAGAATTCGAAGCAAAGAACGAGCAGCTAACTCAGTACCTGCAGCTCATCAAGTCCCTTTTCACCCAAATCCCACAGTTTCAAATTCTACATATTCCCAGAGAACAAAACAACAAGGCAGATGCCCTGTCAAAGCTAGCCACGTCCTCAACATAGTACCAGACAAGAAGACGCCAGATAGAGGAAATATCCTTCCCCAGCATTCATGGCCCATGGGAAGTGACAGAAATCAATAAAGCAGGAGAGTCATGGACAGCCCCACTAATCGCTTACTTAAAAGATCAGCAACAGCCTGAGGATCACAAGGAAGCTCGCCGCCTGAGAATGAGAGCAGCAGCGTTCACCTTGATAGACGGAGAATTGTACAAACGGTCCTACGCAGGACCTTACCTGAAGTGCTTATCAGACGAAGACGCCGAGTATACGCTCCACGAGGTCCATGAAGGGATATGCGACGAGCACCTTAGAGGAAAAGCCTTGGCCAGAAAAATCTTACGACAAGGGTTTTATTGGCCAACTATGAAAAAGGAGGCAACGGAGTTCGTGCATAAATGTAGAAGCTGTCAAGTGCACGCCAGCGTTCCCCGGCAACCGCCTGTAGCCCTCACATCACTACAAGGAGCTTGACCATTTGCATAGTGGGGAATTGATCTCCTCGGGCCTCTGCCGCTAGCCTCCGGTCGGAGGAAATTCATTATTATGGCAATCGATTACTTCACCAAGTGGGTCGAGGCAGAACCACTAGTCAAGATAACCGAAGAAAATGCCAAGCAATTCGTCTGGAAGAACATCGTGTGTCGCTTTGGCATACCGACGATCATCATCACCGACAACGGCACCCAATTCACCGGAAAGTCCTTTACCAAGTTATGCGAGGAATTGAAGATAGAATTACGGCACACAGCGGTATCGCACCTGCAAGCTAATGGGCAAATTGATGTGACTAACTGAACTATACTGAAAGGGCTGAAAACACGACTAGAAGGAGCTGGGGGGCAATGGGTCGACGCTCTCCCTAACGTGCTATGGGCATATCGTACAACAGAAAGGACGCCTACAGGAGAAACACCTTACAATCTCTGCTATGGAACGGAGGCCATTATCCCGGTCGACATCGGCGTCCCTAGCTCCCGGGCATCCAACTTTGATCTCCAGTCAAACGATGAAGCACTCTGTGACAACCTCGACTTGGTCTTCGAAGTACGAAAAGAAGCCGCCCTCCGCGCCGCCGCCTACCAACAACACACGGCCCGCTACTACAATCGACGAGTAAAGCCCCGCCCGATCAACGTGGGAGACCTAGTCCTTCGCACCTTAGAAGCCGCCGGAAAAGGAGCACAGGGCGACAAGCTATCTCCAACATGGGAAGGACCGTTCATTGTCACCGCTATGATAAAACCAGGCACGTACAAATTACGGAGCGCCGAAGGAAAAACCCTTCCCCGCACGTGGAACGCACAGAATTTGCGCCGCTTTTATCAATAATACGTTATGATTTTCTTTATGAAGTAATTTTATCATTCAAAACTATGTGATTTATATAAGTCGCAAGCCTGATCTCGTGCAGACTATTATTTATTCAAAGTATTACATTTTGCTTTCTACAAACGTTGTGTATTTAGTTAAGATCCAAGGCCTCCCTAACTTACGCAACCAAGCCGCGAGCCAGTCTCGCGCACAAAGCCGTGGGCCAGTTTCACGCAACCAAGCCGCGAGTCAGTCTCGCGCACAAAGCCGTGGGCCAGTTCCACGCAACCAAGCCGCGAGCCAGTCTCGCGTACAAAGCCATGGGCCAGTTCCACGCAACCAAGCCGCGAGCCAGTCTCGCGCACAAAGCCGTGGGCCAGTTCCACGCAACCAAGCCGCGAGCCAGTCTCGCGGACAAAGCCGTGGGCTAGTTCCACGCAACCAAGCCGCGAGCCAGTCTCGCGCACAAAGCCGTGGGCCAGTTCCACGCAACCAAGCCGCGAGCCAGTCTCGCGCACAAAGCCGTGGGCCAGTTCCACGCAACCAAGCCGCGAGCCAGTCTCGCGCACAAAGCCGTGGGCCAGTTCCACGCAACCAAGCCGCGAGCCAGTCTCGCGCACAAAGCCGTGGGCCAGTTCCACGCAACCAAGCTGCGAGCCAGTCTCGCGCACAAAGCCGTGGGCCATTTCCAGGCAACCAAGCCGCGAGCCAGTCTCGCGCACAAAGCCGTGGGCCAGTTCCACGCAACCAAGCCGTGAGCCAGTCTCGCGCACAAAGCTGTGGGCCAGTTCCACGCAACCAAGCCATGGACCAATTCCACGCAACAAAGCCACGAGCCAGTCTCGCGCACAAAGCCGTGGACTAGTTCCATGCAATCAAGCCGTGAGCCAGTCTCGTGTATAAAGCCGTGGACCAGTTCCACGCAACCGAGCCGCGAGCCAGTCTCGCGCATAAAGCCGCAAACCAGCTCCACGCAACTAAATCACGAGCCTGATTCATACACCCTCGCAAAGATCTACTCCCTCTCTATCTTTGCAACTAGGCCGCAAAATCAAAGACGCCTCGAAAAAGCTCTCGAAGATTTGGGAAGGACGCCACCAACGCCCTCCTACCCCGCCACTTCATGGCGAAGCATATTTGCACAAAGCATATGATAATAACATAAAAATGAAGCTATTATAGAAGACAAAAAATCTCAGCCCTAAGGGCGACAATCTCAAAGGCTACAACGAAAGCAAAAAGCAACAAATGTACGACAAAACATTCAACAACAGGTAAGCACTACAGCTACTCTCCATTGGCATCTGAGTCAGAGGGCTCGTCCCCGGAAACATCCGCAAAGCTGAAACTGGAAGTGTCACACCCAAGGTGCTTGCCTACAAAGCGAAAAGCCTTCGAGACGCCGCGACGGAGCGCCAGTTCGCGTATATCATCCATCTGGGGCTCCACCTCCGTGGACCAAATATCATCACGAACCTCTTCCGCAATCAAGTTGCGATCTCGAAGATAGTCCAGCGACTCCAAGTACTCCGCAAGCCCTGCTGCCTTCAGCTCTAATGCATGGTTGTCAGAGGACAACATCTCCACCTGCGCCTTCGCCGCTCGAAGCTGAGTCTCAAGGCCAGAAACCTCCTCTCGTGCCGCTTGCAGCTGGGTCCCCAAGCCAGATGTCTCCTCCTTCGCATGCTTCAGCATCTGAGTGGTCCTCTCCACCAAAGACTTCTCCACATCTAAGGCGACACGCGTATCTTCCAGCTAAGACTTCAGCTCTGAGCCAACTCGACGAAGCCGCACAATATCCCGGTCATGTTCCCCCTTCAAGGAGGCAAGCGAGCTCATCGACAACCGAAGATTCTCCTGCAAAGCAAGGTATCCGTCCTTCAGACTCACGTAATGATCGTTCCAGGTCACTGCAATCTGCGCCTGAGTCTCAATCTGCAAAAGAAAGACACACAATCAGTCACTTTTAAAACAAAAAAGGAAGGAAAAAAGACAGTCACCCCCTTACCGCATCACTCATCGCCCTCAAGGAAGAAGACATCCGTGGAGCCGCTGTGCTAGCAAGCACCTGAGGAACCGGGGAAACGGGTAATTGCACCTCTAGAGCTGAATCGTCAGAAGCTACCACCATAACATCAAGGTCATCAGCAGGGGCCATCATCGCTTTCCTCTTCCGGCCCCCTCCATGAGAAGTCATCGCCACCTGAACCGCGCCCGCCGAGATGCCACATCCCAGCAGCGCTTTTCCTCCACGTAAACATATATGTTGAAGAGACGGTTGGCCAGCTCACGAGCCTCGGAGAATCCCAGCACTGGGGAAAAGTCTCGCTCCCTCCCTTTCACACGACGGCAACGGTCGGGAAGCGCATTCTACACCTCAGAAAGACCCCAGGAGTTCTTCACATATCCAAACAAAGTGTTACCTTGACGGCGATCATTACGGGCCTCGAACCCCAGCCAAGCCTTGTTGCTGCGCACCTCAATCCGCTCGCCACTGTCAAAGCGCACGTCACACCAATCCCGAAACTGGTCCAAAGAAAGCGAGCCCCCATGCTCACGGAAGAAAGCAACCAAGCCCATGATTCGAACAACCCCAGTCGGAGAAAACTGGGAGACGGGCACTCCGCAGAACTTCAAAATCTCTATCACCTCATCACAGTGCGGAAACCGGAAGCCAGATCTGAGGGATATGTCACAAATCGTCAGCCACCCACGGGGAGGATTCTAAACCCGCTCCTCGGGCCGCGGGATCCTCACTTCTAAGTCAGCAGGAAGACCATACTTCGCCCTCCAAACTTCCACACCGTCTTCAGTCAAGGAGGAGCGCAAACGTATTGGACCAGAGGAGCGCTTCGTTACCTGTACATGATGAAGAATAAAAAATCAGGTCACACCTGTAAGGGCGCACAGTACAAAACCACACAACCCTCGCTTGAGCACGCAAAATGCATGCAAAACCCGCCCGCGCGCAAAAGACCGGCGCACACAAGCCGCGCAAGACCTGCGCGCGCGCGGCCTGCGTGCACGGCCTGCGCACGCGCGGCCTGCGCGCGCACGACCTGCCTACACGCACGACCTGCCTACGCGCGCGGCCTGCGCGCACAGCCTGCGCGCACGCGGCCTGCCTGCGCGCGCGGCCTGCCTGATCGCGCGTGCACGGCCTGCCTACGCACGCGGCCTGCGCGCACAGCCTGCGCGCGCGGCCCGCCTGCGCGCGCGTCCCGCCTCCGAGCGCCCGGCCAGCGCGTACGCGGCCGGCGCACGCGTGAGGCCTGCGCGCGCGGTCAGCCCGCGCGCCGCCAGCGCCCGCCCCCATGGCCCTTCTCCGCGTGCGCCGCGTTGACGCTCGTGTACCGCGTCGGCCTCCGTCCGCAGGTATCCGGAGCCCGCTAGCCAAACCTCCGCGTTCTATCTTACCTTGGAACCACGATCCATCGTCGCCGCCTCAGATTTCTCGCCGGCACCCACCATGACAACAAGGAACTGCAAAAATCTCTCCTCTCGCGTTCACTTCGCTCTCGGACAGCAAAGATTTAGGGGGCAATTGATGGGCTTCACCATCATTTATAGGAGAAAAAGACCCCTCATGATCTCCTCCAAAAGTGGAGCATGAGTGGGCCATCCCCATAAACTCTCATGATGAGAGAACCATGGGGGAGCGGGACCCACTCCCTCTCCCTATGGAAGGAAACCGCCTAGCCGCCACCACCTAGCCGGCTTAGCCGCCTGGCCGCCTGACCAAACCGCCGCCTTGCCGCCTCACTAGGCGCCTAGCCGGCCTAGCCTCCGCCTAGCCGCCACCGCCTAGCCGGCCTAACCGCCTGGCCGCCCGGCCAGATCGCCACCTGGCCGCCTCGTCGGGCCGCCACCTAGTCGGCCTAGCCGCCGCCGCCTGGCCGCCGCCTTGCCGCTACCGCCTAGCCGGCCTAACCGCCTGGTCGCCGTCCGATTAAGGGGGTAACCACCCACTATCCCACCACTTTAGTGGTGGGGCCCGCCATGATCCTCCTTTGGAAGCTATAAAAGGACCCTCAGGGGCTCCTCATTTCTCATCTTTTCCTCCTACGATTCTTCTCTCTCTTCCTCAGGTGAGAGCTCTCTCGCCTCCTCCACCGTGTCGGCCACCTCTCGCCGCCAGCCACCAGCGGCCACCAGCGACCACCAGCGACCACCAGCGACCTCCAGCGGCCACCAACGACCATCAGCACCCGCCATCGGCTATTGACACCCCATCAACGCGCAGTTGGGAAGGTGGCGCCCAAAGTCAGAGGAAGTCAAGCGAAGAAGACAGTCGAAGCCCGCAAGCACGCCGCCCCCGGGCGCACGCGCCAGAAGCATCCCACGCATTCCACCGTCTAAGTCACTTTGGCGGAGCAGTCTGTTGCCCGCCGACAGTTATAGTCATCCTCTCTCCCCGCAAGTTGTAACGGGAGCGGCCTGTCGCCCCGATTCATTCAACACACTGTAATCACCATGATCTAGTGGATTTTGACTGGCAGCGAACCGTTCACGTGATTTTTTACCCGGTTGAAGGGTTTTCCACGTTAAAACTCCTTGTGTACATTTCCCATCTTCAATTGACTGTGTGCGCGCTCGACCGCTCCGCGAGCTAAGGCGGTCCAAGTTAGTCCGGATCGACCGGAGCGCCGAGTTTGGCCGCAAGAGTTTCTATGGCCCATTAAATTAAAATATTGGATAAAGCTCCTAATAAATTCATTTTTATTCCTTTTTAACCGATTAATTTAGAAACCTGCAAACAAATTAAAACCAATAATTTTAGAACCTGCACATAAATTAGAAACAATAATTAAGTTCAGCATAGTATCCCATACTGGAAGGGAGCATTGGCGCACCTGTTAAGAAATTGTAGTGTTGCCTTTTTCTTAGGCTCCGTTTGAGAGGACTTATTTTCACCGGTCAAACGGTTACGGCCGCATGAATCGAATCTTAATTATGGTCTGATTCATGCGGTTATAACCGCTTGACCGGTGAAATTAAGTCCTCCCAAACGAAGTTAGTCTTTTCCGGAGTCTTAGCATTTCTTAGTGGAGACCTAGGCTTTGTTTGATGGGTGTTTTTGCTCCGGTTTTTTTGGACAAAAATACCGCGATCATAGAATGCACGTTCACAAGTGGATCAAATTTCTTAGGTGAGTTTGGGCTTTCACAAACGACGGTTCATAACCACCGCACCAAACGAAGCCATATTCGTCTATCTTGGCTTTAATCCTAGCTAGAGAGATTAATAAGTAGTCCTTCCTTTCACCTCTATTACTCATTTTCCTCTTTATATTAGCACCCTATTAATTGGTGCCGCAAAAAAGGAACTATTTTTGTGCGTTGATGGGCTCGTTGACGGAAAAATTTTAGCATGTGTTTTTCTCATCTAGAAATAGGTACAGTATTAAATACTGACCATTGATTTCCTGCAGAAATTACATGATTGATCGAAATACCGATCAACGGTCATTTTTTAATACCGTATGTGTCGTATGATATCAGATCGACGATCAGTATTTAATACTGTACTTATTAATAGGTGAGAGTAACTCACCTAAAATATTTGAGCTCCTTGATGATCTCCCTACGAATTTACAACTCTTAGTGTGTGATCAATCATGGTCACAATAGTAGTCGTCATAGATCTTTACTTCTAGAGGAGATGTCCCATCGTAGTGAATATTTGAAGAAGCTAGAGCTTGTCATGCATGAAACATACTTTGCCAGCCATTGTGGATTCAAGCTCCGTCTAGTACGACAGCGGCGGTCATGAATGTGGTGGTTATAAACCGTCGTATTCACCTAAAGAACTTTGTTCACTTTTCTGTAGAAAACTAGTTTTATTTTCTTCGTGGTGGTTGTAACGGTTATCATGCCAAACATACAATTTATGATTGTTGTGGGTTGCCCGATCTTTTCCCGATCCAAAGAAATCAGACCGCCTTAGTTCGTAATCGGACCAGGCGCACAAACAGTAAAAATGAACTGCAATAAATGACAAGAGGCGCTTTTAAATAGAAAACCTGGAAAGGGTGAAAAATCACGTGGCTGGAACTGTGTCGAGCCAAAATCCACTAGCTTCTTGGAGTTTTACAATGTTTGATTTGATCTCAGAGGGCGACATGCCGCTACTTCGTTACATGTGCAGAAAATGAGGAAAAACAGTTAAGTTCTCAGAGCCTCGATGGAAGCGCTTCGGCCTTGGAATGTTGCGGAGCTCGCGGAACCAGGGTGAGAGCGTTTCAGCTGGAAAATTCTCTAAGTCCACAGAGTTTTTTAAGGGAGTGCTCTCGTTGATGCGAAGCCTTGATGAGAGCGCTCTCGTGGAGGCGGTTGACGTGACTTGGAAAACGCTGAAGCTTGAGCGCATGGAGCAGAACGGAGAAAATTTGTGAACAGAGAATCAGCCTAAGTCCACGATCTCGTCGGAAAATCTCAGAGATCTCCCTTGCCACTGGAGATGTCTGTCCTCAAATGAAGGACTGGAGGTCTATTTATAGTTTTCAGGAGGGTCATGTTGGAAATTGCGTCGGAGTGTGATTTGTGCTGGTGAATGACATTGCTCCGTCATGATCATCTGGATCACCATTTTTGCCAAAATGACGAGAGTGCCTCATTCTCCCGGGTAGTTCGGGCGGCCCGGGCAAGGTGCCCGGAGGAGGCGGCGGTGGTCGGAGGTGATCGACGACGAAGGAGGCGGCCAGTGATGGCGAGGGTTGCCGGCGGAGGCGGCTGCCGTCGTCGACGCCAGCGCGTGCGGGAGCGCTGCACATCGTGCGCGGCGCGGCCGTGCGGGTGCGGTCGCACAACACGACTAAAGGGAATGCAGCCGCACGGGGGCGCGGTACAGTTGTCGCGCGATACCGCGGGGGTGCAACCATGTTGCCGCGCGGGGAGCGGTCGTGCGTGGGCGCAGTCCTGCGGTCCCGCCGCCGCACATGCTGGCAGCGTACGGTCACGTGCAGGCTGGGTATGTCTGCGCAAGTGGTTCTTCCTTTGGGGGTTCTCGGGGCTTGCGGTTTTGCCACAAAAATTTGGTTCAGTCGAGCTTTGACGGTTTGACTTGGAAATCTCTGGGGGGACCCCATCAAATGCCTTCAAATTTTTTCGAGTCATGATTCGTGAAACAATGAACACAGAAATTCACTGCTTCTTCCGGCACGCTCTAATGATTAGGAGATTATCTGCTACTCTTTGCGAGATATCAATCAAAGATTGATGCATATTCGTTGTCTGTTTAAGACAAGAAAATATGGCAAGAAATATCTTGCAAATTTGGAGGTCTTCCTTTATGAATCTTCTCTTTAATACTTATAAATTAGAGGAGATCATTCTGCTCTTTCCTCACGTTGTTGTAGAGATTTTGGAGTTCGCGGAGCTTCTGTATCTGTCATGTCTCCCTCGAAGAAGGTTAGTTTTTTTTCTTGTTTTGAGGGTGAGAAAGGAAGTGAGCGGGTGAGGACACTGATGGCCATTCTGCGCCAAAGGGCATCAATGTGGAGGATGACAGAAGAGGTGACAAGCGCGGAGGCGGAGGATGTAGCGACGCGCGGAGGGCGTGCCCGCACGCGTGGTAGGCCGCATGAGCATGGGGCAGCCAGTGCGCGGGTGCGGGGCTACCCGCACACGCGTGCGGCCACACCCGCACGTGGGGCGAGGTCATGCACGCGCGCCTGATAGGCACGCGTGCGGGTGTGGCCGTACGTGTGTGCGTAGGGCTGATCGTGCGCGTGCAGGGTTCACCGCGCGGGTGCGGGGTTGCCCGCGCGTGGGTGAGGCCGCGCGCGTGCGCGCAGGGTGTTGCCCTTGTGTGAGTGCGGCCGTACACACGAGTTCACTTGTGCTCATGCCTGGGGGCCATTTTTGTGGTTGCGCCATCCTCCTTTCACGTTGATCCTCTTTCTTTGGCTTGCTTTGACGCTAACATCCATCTCTTTTGCAGGTGTCAAAAGGCAGTGTTCCGTAGAGATCGATGCCCCTTCCGTCGTCTTTGACCTCTGCCTGCGTGGGCAGTTGGAGGAAGCGCTTTGAGATTTTGGAGGACGTCGAGATGGTTATCCCGTCGCAGTTGGAGCATTTTCAGCACCCTCCTGCGGGCCACTTCGCGATTACGGAGGGGTGCTTGAAGGCGGGTTTTTGTATCCCTCCCACTGAGGAGGCGATGGTCGTACTTCAGTTCTATGGTGTTCCGGTGACACAACTTTCTCTAGTGGGGCTGACGAGGATCATGAGACTTCTTTGCTTCTTTCGGGAGCACAACTCTCGATCGGATGTCGGTCCGCCTCTATCGCGAATGGTGCAAGGTATGCCCCAGCCCAGACGACCAAGTTGAAGTCCAAAGCAACAAGAGATGGATGTTGTTCGAGGACAATACTGACTATTGTCATGGAGGGATGTTGTATTAGTTTGGCAAGAATCAGTGAGAGTTGCCTAAGACTTGGTGGAATCCTCCTAATCGCTATCGTCACCTCATGGGGAAGGAGCAATGCCCATAAAGCTCCATCCATCTCGTAAGTCACATAGGGTCACACAGTCACGAACAACATTTTGATTTGCAACGTATTTTTGTCACTTGTAGACTCGTAGTTACATGTTAGTTCCATAGTGCTGCTGATATAGATTCACTGGTCATGCTCCCACTTGAGATTTTTTGTAAGTTGAGAAGAAAATAGTGTAAGGCCAAAGTGACCCACTATCCTAGCATCTTTAGCTGAGAAAAATAACTATATATATGCAAAGGGTGGTGCCACTTGCCCTAGTTTTGGGGGGTTAGTTAGAATGCGACAACCTCAATAAAAAGTTTGTGCGCTTTTTCCTTTTCTTTTACAATTTGATGGAGTAGATGTTGTTCAAATGGGTGAATCTCTCCGTAATGATTATGAGATATACTATAATGTGCTTTGAATGTCAATTTTACATGAATTTATTCATTTAGGCTTTGTTTGATTGAGCGGTGGTGGGAGGAGCAGGCGGATCCAAACGAAGCTTTCGAACCGGAGGGGGGAGGCGAGGGTCGAAAAGGAGCGGCGGGGAGGCGTTTCCTCCTTGCTGCTGGTGCAAATGGCGCAAACGGAGACGGAGTTTCGTTTGGTTACCCGCCTTCCGACTGCGTTTGCTCCAAACGCCGCTCGAAAACGCTAAATCAAATGAAACCTTAATTAAGAAAAAATGACTTATGCACACACCATTATCATATTATATTGTGTATGGTCACGCAGTTAAAGAGAATAAAAGGAGAACAAAAATTGTATAAAGCACATACGATTTTATGTTATTTGTTCTTTTTTTTTTTTTTGCTAAATTTGTATTTTCATCTTTGTCCCCTAGTGACGTTGGACTGCTAGGGAAGTTAAACCTTAGTATATTAGTAAAATTCTCGATCGGCATATCAAATATCTAATCATTTATTTGAATTAAATATCTCATAAACCAAATTTCTAATTAATAATTTAAAAAAGAAAAAAAAGATGCTAGTTTTTATTATCATTTTCTAATATAATTTCGTCTTGTTATAGCTCCTCACGAACATACAAAATGCTTATTGAAATCATTATATTTATTTTAAGATTTTATATGTTCGTGTAATAGTTAGTCTTTTATATTGGATAATTTTAAGTAAATGTATATACTCCATAATTGCATTAATTAAGAACATCCAATATTTTTATGCTAACATTACTTATTATAATTGTAGGAACGAATGTGTTCTATCTTTATTTTTCTGCATGAAAATGTGAATAATAATTTTTGTTCACTTGAGATCAGATGCATATAGTAAAAAATTATGAATGTAAAATTTTGTGATGTCTATAACAATTCCTTAAAAAAAATATTGTGGGCACAGCCGCACAGGGCACTCCTTCCAACTCAAAGTCAAGTTAGATTGATAGTTGTACCCGACTTAGGCTCTATTTGAGGGGGATTTAGGGTCAAGCGGTTACGCCTGTATGAACCGGACCTTAATTAAGGCTCGATTCATGCGATCATAACTGCTTCACCGATGAAAATAAGTCCAACCAAACGGAACATTAGCCTACGTAACAAACTCTACACCCCCAAAAAAATATAATAATTTCATAATGTAGACTTACAGTTAATTAATGTAACAACTTCTGTTGAGGTTCGCAACAAAATATTTGGCGAGACAGTGGCGGATCCAGAAAATTAATAATAGGGGTGCACAAATTGATAATGGGGGTGCACAATTTTTTTTTAAATGCATCGCTGGGTTCTAAAAATTTTAACATGAGGGGTCAACCATCAACTTCCTTAAAAATTTTTTTGAACATTTTCATCTTACCAGAGTTGTTTCTCCCTCATTTGGCAACCGTTTTTGACGTATAAGTAGTCAAAATTCATTGCCTCGACGAGAGGAATCCAAATACATTAACCATTTTTTGATGACAGAGCACAAAAAATATCATATCAACTTAATGATTTTTGTATGTATTTAGACTTCCTTTCTATTTAAGAAATATGTATATTTAAAATACGTCATTGGCCATCGTTAATTCGCGGGGTAAGTAGGATTACAGGGAGGATTTCGTGTACGTCTTCGGTTGCAATTTTATCATAATTATTTTATTTATATTGTGAAATAAAATAATGAAGTTTAAATTAAAAATAGCTTTTTTGAACGTCGTGTTGATAAGATTAAGGCTCTGTTTGGGTGGACTTATTTTCACCGGTCAACCGGCTACGAAGGTCCGGTTCATGCAGTCGTAACCGTTTGACCGGTGAAAATAAGTCCCTCCAAACAGTCTAAAAAAATTTAAGATGAGATTAGTTAATCTGTTAGTTTGCACGATCGAGAGCTTGCCAAATTAATGAACTATACCTCCAGAATTCGTCAAGGTCGCTTGATTGTTCCAAATCCAATTAGAAGAAAGAGAGAAAAAAAATAAGGTACCTCAATTATTCTCAAGAGCCTATATATAAGAACGAATTAAATGGGCAATTGTTCGATAATGGAGTCTCATTCATAAGAACTTGTCTTTTCCAATGCGGTAATCTTTTGAGCTTTATGCTCAAAGGGTTATAGATAATATAAACAATTCTAGACTACGTGGTTTGAACTGGTTTAAAGGTGGTCTTAATCATCTTTATCAATTAACTACTTAAACATAATGTTTTAGCTTATATCATTGACTCAGTTCTTGTTCATTCTTCCCGCATTATGTTTGGAAATTAATAAAATTATTTTATAGAGCGCAAATATTTTTAAGGAATGATGTGCATAAGAGAAATACAAAATTGAGCTATAACATATCTTAGTATAACTTCAAAAGCAAAAAATATGAACTTTTAAGTTTGACAACTCTACCAATTATTTTATATTCAACAATTTGAATTAAAAGTAAGACTTCACAAATTAATATTCAATATGCAATTCGTCACTCAACAGTTTGACATGTCTATCAACTTGAAAAATGTTATAACATATTTCTTAAACATCAAACATGCTCAACCTTTGATCTTTCAAGGTTGATACTTCGGACTTTCTGCGATAAAAACATATCAAAATGACGATATTACTCCCAATCTTCACAAAATACTAACTTACTCATATTTAATACTTCTTAACTTAAATTTATCAAATATTTTAATAAAAAAGATAGCAATTAAAACGCAATATTTTTTTTTGAAGTTATAACACCCTCACATCTAAACATTTGTTAGTCCCTAACAAAGATGAATTATTGCGAGCAATTGAATGAGCGAATATCTACCACATATAAGTTTGAGCAACCTTATAACCATTGAACATAACTCACTCAGGTTACTCAAGTGATTTGCATTGATAATTGATTGATAATTGGTAAACATGTCAATCATTAAAATTTCAAACATGCAAAATTTCATTAGTTTGAAACAAGTTAAAGCTCCATAATGATTTCCCAGTATTGTGTGTTATTCCTTAAAATTATCTACTCTCAAAGAACTTAACTCATTAAATTTTCTCATAAGTAAGAAGAGATGAAAATAGGCTAAGTCTTTGAGTTAGCCTCCACAAGAATTTTATAGTTGAAAGAAAATCATGAGGACTTGCAATATGAAGAGCTTTGGATTGGTTGGAAATTCATGATTTAATTTTGATTGGATAAAAGTAATTCCCTAGTTAGTATTCTTAATAACATTACCTACTATGAGGTTTCTTTCACACTTATCATTATTTTTTTAGTCCATAATTGAGATCATTTCAAGTAAGTGTACACACACTTAGATCGCATATCACTATGATATTTATATAGTTTTTTTCTCTTTTTTATAATCATAATAGGGATCATTCCAAGTGCACATACCTAGGCCACATATCACTATGACACACATTTTTCCTCTTTTTAATCATAGTTGAGGTCATTCCAAGTAGGTATAGATACACTTAGGTCATATATCACTATGACACATAATTTTTTCTTTTTTTTAATCATAGTTGAGATCATTCTAAGTAGGTGTACACACACTTATGTCATATATCACTATGACACATATTTTTTCCTCTTTTTTAATCATAGTTGAAAAACTTTTTAAGAAATAAATAGTAAAAATACAGGAAAATTATGCATGGACTATTTGAATCAAAATGTCAAGACTCAATCTGAAAGGGTTATGGATAATATAAATAATTATAGACGGTGTGGTTTGAACTGATTAAAAGTTAGCCTTAATCATCTTTATCAATTAACTACTTAAACTCAATATCTTAGCTTACATCATTGACTCAGTTCTTATTCATCTTTCCCCTATTATGTTTGAAAATTAATAAAATTACTTTGTAGATCACAAATATTTTTAAGGAATGAAATGTATAGGGGAAATACAAAATGGAACTATAATATATCTTACTATAACTTCAAAAGCAAAAAATCTGAACTTTTAAGTTTGACAAGTCTACTAATTATTTTAAATTGAATAATTTCAACTAAGAGTAAGACTCCATAAATAAATATTCAATATGTTATTCGTCACCCAATCGGTGAAGGTTACTTCACACCCTCTCACCTAAGCTTTTACTAGTCCCTAGCAAAAATTTATCATAAGCATTGCATACCAATTTTCATAATTTTGGCGAAGCAAAAATTTAGCAATCGAAGTAAAATTGATCAAAATAAATATAATTGAAATAAAGTACTCCCCTGAAATCTATAGTCCAACGCATCAATTCTTTTTGTCATTTTCATCCACTTGTATTAAAGTCATAGTTACGGTGTAAAGATCAAAAGAGAAGGTTAACTCAAAGGTAACCTGCATAACATGCACACAAAGTTTGAAAGAAAACTAGTTGTCAAGTTTAAGTGGTTAACACCATATTAATAATTGTCACATGATGTAACATCCCTCAGGAAACTAGACCCCTTAGGAGTGGTTTTGTCATGACTAGGTCATGAAAAAACCCAAGAAGCCCAAGAAGCCCAAGTGGACCTAGGAATATAGGTGAGATCATTATGGTCTGTAAATAGTAGATTCTTAAACCCTAGTTTAGGATGATCATGAGACTCCAAGATCCCACTATGACCTCACCAATCTATTGAAAGGCCCTAAGTGTACAACCCCATATTCGCTGGGTGGGACCCGGAGACACCACTGAGGAATTGGGCTAGGCTCAGGTCAGCCTTGGGTTAGCCCTGAGACATACTTATAGAGTTCCCGCCCTGAAGGGGCTCCCGCCCAAGGCAGATAGTCGAGCTCTCGGCAGGAGAGATCGTCGACCGACCAAGGCAGATAGTCGAGCTCTCGGCAGGAGAGATCGTCGACCGACCAAGGCAGATAGTCGAGCTCTCGGCAGGAGAGATCGTCGACCGACCAAGGCAGATAGTCGAGCTCTCGACAGGAGAGATCGTCGACCGACCAAGGCAGACAGTCGAGCTCTCGGCAGGAGAGATCGTCGACCGACCAAAGCAGATACTCGAGCTCTCGGTAGGAGAGATCGTCGACCACGGAAGCTTCCGCCTTAGGGCAAGCTCCCGCCCAGGGGAGGCGAGAAGGCCCCAAGTAGGCCTTCAGTCGCGGTAGTTTCAAGACCGTGAAGGGCGCGAACCTCCCTGGCAAGGGGTCTCGCCAAGGTTGGCCCGGGTGGGGGTCCAGCGAGAGCCTTCTCGACCAGGGTTCTCGCCAAGTGGGCCCACGTGGTGCGGCCCGGCGCTCATAAAGAGGATTATTTTACAATATATTATCCCGAGGTAAAATTACCCAAATGCCCTTTGAATGACAGCGGGATTTGGCTATTGGCAGACCCCTCAGGGGTATTTTAGTATTTTCAGGTCAAAGGAAGGCTATAAAAAGACCCATAAGGGCTCTTTAGAAGGCAAGTTGATCATTTTCCTCTAGCCCTAGTGCCTTCTGAAGAGCTCCCAGCCCAGCATTTGGCTTTGGAGGGGAAGCTCTCAGAGATCTTCCGGGTGTGTGGTGGGACCTCCCAGCTGAGGCTTTGGGTCTGTGTTAGGGCCTTAGCAACCTGTCTAGGGTCGAGGTTTGAGAGAAGTAGGCATTGACTGCACTTTGGTTCGTGAACATTTGTTGAGGTCATTTTTGGCTTCAACAGTTCTGGTGCGGTGAGCGTGGAAGCAGTCGGTGCAAGAAAATCTTGAGTTAAGTCCCATGGCAGGAGGCGAGGGTGAAGGATCAGGCGCGGGAGGATCCCCCACCCGGGTGGACGAGGCGACGAGGAAAATGTTTGAGGACTTCAGGCGAGAAGTCATGCAGACGATCAACTTGGCCTTCTCGGCAAGGAACGAGTGGGAGACGCCGCAGGTTCCGGTGGAGGTGGTTCCGCTGCTAGGCGAGAACGCTCCAGGGCAGCACCCCGGTAAGGAGGTCCCGGTAGAGGCAGGCGAAAGAGACGTAGCCGCGCGGGAGCTCTTCCCGGGTCAGCGTCTCGGGAAGGAGCTCCCGGCGGATCTGGGCGAGAAGGAGGCGACGGTGCGGGAACTCTTCCCTGGGCAAGGTCTCGCGGATCGGTCCAGCCAACCGAGATCGCGAGACGTGCCTTCTTGCCAGGCAGGGGGCGAGACCCCCTTTAGCGAGCTCATTGTCTCGGCTCCAGTGCCGGAGGGGTTCCGGGAGCCGGACATGACCTACTACACCGGGAAGGATGACCCGGTCCAGCACGTGCAATGGTTCGAGGACGTGGTGTCCATCAGGCGAATGTCGGATGCCTTCAAGTGTAGGCTTTTTGCCATCACTCTGAAAGAAAAGGCCAGGGACTGGTTCCACCAGCTGCCGGCGAGTTCCATCTACAGCTTCGAGGATCTGCGGAGGGGTTTTCTGTTGAGATTCTCAACTTCGAAGAAAAGGAAGAAGGAGGCTGAGTGCCTGTTTGCAGTGAGGCAGGGGCCGGAGGAGACGTTGGGTCGCTATGTCGACCGGTTCCAAGAGGAGGTTCTCCTAGTCCAGGAGGTCCCGGGGTATGCGCTGATGCTAGCCTTCACCCTGGGGCTGAGGCCAGGGTTTTTTAGCATGGAGTTGAAGAGAGTACCCCCTCTCTCTTTTGAGGAGCTCATGGAGAGGGCGGCGAAGGAGATAGACTTCGAGAGGGCAAACCCGGCGTTTGCAAGGAAGCTGGCCAGGCTGGCCGAGGACGACGTGAAGGAGCCGGTGGCGGGAAGGCAGAGAGAGCAGAGGGAGCAGAGGGAGCCGAGGGAAGATAGGAGAAGAGAAGAGCCCCGAGGGCAGGGGCAACAGCATGGGGGGGCCAGGGAGCCAAACAACCGATTGGGTTGGAGGCCTCAGGAGGGTCGCCCCCAGGGCCAGGGAGGACTTCAGATAAGAGATAACTTTCGGGAGCCCAGAAGGCTGGAGCAGGGAGGATGGCGACAGGGACCAAGGGGTCATTTCCCACCGCCGCAGGAGGCTATGGAGGTGGGAAGGGGAAGAGGTAGAAGACTTCGGGGAGCCGGAAGAAGGGGAGGAGGAGAAGGAAGAGGGGGCAGGGTGGCGTTGCCTTATTGTGACTTCCATCAGGAGGAAGGTCACGCAACGGCCACCTGCCCAGAGTTTCTGGAGATTAGAGGGGCCAGAGTGGCCGGAAGACAAGATCCGCCTGTAAGGATCGTCGAAGTACAGCGGGAAGAGGTGGAGGACAGATGTGAAGACAGGATTGACGTGGGGACCCGAGGAGGGATTGGAGTGATCCACGGGGGAGTGGGGATCGAGGCAACCCGCAAGGGGAGCCTTCAAACCATGTTCCGCCGAGGGGTCGCCTCGACCTCCCAGGCTCCACCCCCAGAGGAGAAGATCACTTTCTCATCCGCGGATATGCCAGACTACGAGGACCCGTTCTGCGACGCGCTTGTGATCCAGACAGCGGTAGAAAACTACACCGTCTCCCGGATACTGGTGGATAATGGGAGCTCGGTGAATGTGATCTTCAAGAAGGCCTTCGATGAGATGAGAGTGGAAGGAAAAAGGGTCCTGGCTTCTGATGGACCGCTTTTTGGCTTCTCCGGAGAAAGGAAAGAAGTGGAAGGGGGAGTGGGCCTGCATGTGAGGCTTGGGGGCATCTCACGGAACTGTCGGTTCGTGATCGTGGACGCCCCGAGTAGTTACAATGCCATCTTTGGACGTCCCCTCATCAGCGCCTTTTGCTGTGTACCCTCCTCGTACCACCAATGCCTCAAGTTCAACAATGGAGGGGTGCAGGTGAGGATCAGGGGGGATCCGAAGATGGCAAGGCAGTGCTATGTGACGGCGGTTAACACCGTGTCATGGATGGAGGAGGCAGAGGAGTTGGAGAGGGAGATGGCTGAGCAGGAAGGAGTTGAGGAAGGGGGGATGAGCCTGGGAGAGGCGATGGAGGTTGCTGAGGAGATGGCGGAGGCAGAGGAGTTGGGGGAGATCAGCCCAGAAGAGACGAGAGGAGTGGTGGATGAAGAAGAGCAGAGGCAGGAGGAGAGCCTGGAGGAGGCGATGGAAGTTGATGAAGTTGGGGGAGAAGAGCTCGAGTTTGAGCGGGAAGAGGCAAGGGTGAGTTGGGAGCGATCGGGGCTGGAGCCGGCCGAAGAGGTGGTGGAGATGGAGGTGCTTACAAGAGCGGGGGAGGCGCAAAGGATTCGGATCAGTGGAGGCTTGAGCCTTGAGGATCAGGAGCGGATGCGAGCCTGCATCCAGGGCAACGTCGACATCTTCGCTTGGAGCGCGGCAGACATGCCGGGCATCGACGCGGACGTGGCCTGTCATCGCTTGAACCTGGATTCCAGAGCCCGCCCCATACGCCAAAAGATGAGGGCCATCGCCACCAAGCTAGAAGCCCCCATCCGAGAGGAGGTCCAAAAGCTCCTGGACGCAGGCTTCATCTCAGAGATCCAGTATCCAGGCTGGATCTCCAACGTGGTAATGGTAAAGAAGGGAGGAGGAAAATGGCGCATGTGTATTGATTTTTCCTTATTAAATAAATCATGCCCCAAGGATTGTTACCCTTTGCCTCGAATCGACGCGCTGGTTGACTCGGCCGTCGGTTTTTCTCTTATGAGTTTTTTAGATGCATTTTCAGGTTACCACCAGATCCGGATGCACCCTCCTGATGTCAAGGATGTTTCCTTCATCACAAGGGAGGGATGCTTCAGCTATAAGATGATGCCCTTCGGATTGAAGAATGCAGGTGCAACATACCAACGCATGATGGATCGAATCTTTCGAGATCAAAGGGGAAGGAACCTGGAGGTCTATGTGGATGACCTCATGGTCAAGAGCAAGTGTGTTGATTCCCACTTGCGAGACTTGGAGGAGACGTTCGCCACCCTGCGGAAGTTCAAGATGAGGTTGAACCCCTTGAAGTGCGTCTTCGGGGCTAGTCGCGGCAAATTCCTCGGGCACCTCTTGACTCCCGCGGGGGTAGAACCCAACCCCGATAAGGTTAAGGCTATTCTAGACCTAGAATCGCCTCGCAACGCCAAGGAGATCCAGCGCTTGACCGGGAAGTTGGCCGGGTTAAGCAGGTTCCTCTCGCGGTCAGGGGATAGATGTTCCTCCTTCTTCAAAGTACTTCGTGGCAACCAAGCATTCGAATGGACGGCCGAGTGCGAAGAGGCTTTTCAAGGGCTGAAGAGGCAACTCTCCCAAGCTCCGTTACTTCAAAGCCCAAAGGAGGGGGAGGACCTAGCCTTGTATTTAGGAGTGGGAGGAGAGGCGGTGAGCTCCGTCTTGGTTAGGGAAGAGGGGAAGAAGCAGTTACCCGTCTATTATGTCAGCCGAATCTTAAAAAAGGCGGAGCTCCGATACCCCATCCTGGAAAAGCTAGCATATGCTTTGGTCATCTCAGCTAGGAAGCTTCGCCCTTACTTTCAAGCACACTCGATTAGGGTGATAACCGACCATCCCCTTCGCAAGGTCTTGGAGGGGGTGGAACATTCAGGAAGGTTGGCAAAGTGGTCCATCGAGCTAAGCGAGTTTGACATCTCTTTCGTCCCGAGGCTCTCCATCAAAGCCCAGGCCGTAGCGGATTTTCTGGCGGACTATGTTACCGAGGCGGAGGCCGAAGAACCAAAGCCGCAGGAAGCGTGGAAGATGGTGGTCGACGGGGCCTCAGGAAGGCACTCCCTGGGAGGAGGTGTGGTGTTGGTAAGCCCTCAGGGAGTTACCATAGAGCAAGCCGTGACTTTCCATTTCCCTGTAACCAACAACCAAGCAGAGTATGAGGCTGTGATCGCCGGCCTTCGCTTGGCGAAGGAGTTGGAAATCCGGGATGTGGAAGCCTTCACCGACTCAATGGTGGTAGCATCGCAGATCCAAGGCGAGTTTGAGGCCCGGGAGCCGACCCTCGCGAGGTATCTATCTAAGGTAAGAGCCATCATTGGGGGTTTCCGTTCATTCTCTATTCGACATGTCCCCAGGGAGGAAAGCGCAGCAGCTGATCGACTGGCGAAGTTCGGGCCTCGGGGAGGAGGTACCCTAACCGAACTATTCCGACCAGCCATTGAAGAAGGGGAGTTGATGGAGGTGAATCGGCGGTCCTCATGGATGGATCCATTGGTGACTTTCTTAACCACAGGAAAACTGTCGGAAGAAGTCAAGGATGCAAAGAGCTTCAGGCACAAGGCGGCTCATTACCTGATGCTGGAAGGGAGCTTGCATCGGAAGATGTTGTCAGGGCTCCTCGCGAGATGCGTAACCGAAGAGGAAGTCCCGAGGATCCTGGAAGAGGTGCATTCTGGAGAGTGCGGCAGCCATTCAGGGGGAAGGACATTGGAAGCAAGGGTGATAAGGCAGGGATATTTCTGGCGAACCATAAGGAGGGATACAGCTGAATTCGCAAGGAGGTGTCGGAAGTGCCAAGTACATGCTCCTCTCCAGCTCTTGCCCGCCCAAAGACTTCGAAGCATCACGGCGCCATGGCCCTTCGCCATTTGGGGGATGGACCTGGTTGGACCCTTCCCTCCAGCTAGCGGGCAAAGGAGGTTCCTCCTAGTGATGATTGACTACTTCTCCAAATGGCTGGAGATCAAGCCGTTAGCCAAGGTAACCTCCCAGGTCATCAGAAACTTCGTTTGGGGGGAAATCATTTGCAGGCACGGATTGCCCCAAGCGATAGTGACAGACAACGGTCCTCAGTTTGCCAGCGAAGAATTCATCAGCTTCTGCACCCAATTGGGGATCGATCTCAGGTTCGCCTCTGTCCATCATCCTCGGAGCAATGGCCAGGTGGAGGCGGCGAACAAGGTCATTGTCAACTTGCTCAAAAAGAAGGTGGAGAACCTGAAGGGTAACTGGGTGGAACAGCTCCCTTCCGTCCTGTGGGCCTTGCGAACAACTCCAAACACGGCCACAGGAGAGACCCCCTTCAAGCTCTCTCATGGGTGCGAGGCTGTCCTCCCGGTGGAGTTCGAGGTTCGGTCCCCAAGGGTCACGGCCGCAGGTGGGGGAAGCGAAGCTTGGAGGTTGGAGAATGAGGAAGGGTTGCGCCTCTCATTAGATATGGTGGAAGAGCTGCGGGATGTTGCTGCCATCAGACAAGAAGAAATAAAACGGCGAATGGCTCGGTACTTCGATAAGCACATCAGAGTCAAGCAATTCACCGAGGGGGATCTAGTACTGAAAAAGGTCGACGCTGCAGGAAGGTCGGCCGCTGTTGGTAAGCTCAACCCTAGCTGGGAGGGGCCTTATATAGTAGAGAAGGCTCTGGTTAACGGAGGCTACTATCTCCAGGATGCGGAGGGAAGGACCTTGAGTCACACCTGGAATGGCGATGACCTGAAGCGCTTCTACCCGTAAGGGGAAAGAAGGATTGTAATGTTGTAAATAACTATTGCATTTTCAATAAGTTTATTTCAGAATATTGACTATCTCTGAGTATGCAATCTTTATGCTTTTTGTTCTAACCGGCTATGACTCCTCATCTCAATGATAGAATAGGCCTGTTTGAAGGAATCTTCAACGACACCCCGAGCTCGGCTCGGCCCCAGGTAGACCCGCTGCGCAGGCTCTCATCTAGCTGGCAGGTCCGAAGGCTCGCCTGTGGGGGATAGGTTGGCTCTTGTGATACTTTGTTCTTAGCCACTTCAACGACACCCCGAGCTCGGCTCGGCCCCAGGTAGACCCGCTGCGCAGGCTCTCATCTAGCTGGCAGGTCCGAAGGCTCGCCTGTGGGGGATAGGTTGGCTCTTGTGATACTTTGTTCTTAGCCACTTCAACGACACCCCGAGCTCGGCTCGGCCCCAGGTAGACCCGCTGCGCAGGCTCTCATCTAGCTGGCAGGTCCGAAGGCTCGCCTGTGGGGGATAGGTTGGCTCTTGTGATACTTTGTTCTTAGCCACTTCAACGACACCCCGAGCTCGGCTCGGACCCAGGTAGACCCGCTGCGCAGGCTCTCATCTAGCTGGCAGGTCCGAAGGCTCGCCTGTGGGGGATAGGTTGGCTCTTGTGATACTTTGTTCTTAGCCACTTCAACGACACCCCGAGCTCGGCTCGGCCCCAGGTAGACCCGCTGCGCAGGCTCTCATCTAGCTGGCAGGTCCGAAGGCTCGCCTGTGGGGGATAGGTTGGCTCTTGTGATACTTTGTTCTTAGCCACTTCAACGACACCCCGAGCTCGGCTCGGCCCCAGGTAGACCCGCTGCGCAGGCTCTCATCTAGCTGGCAGGTCCGAAGGCTCGCCTGTGGGGGATAGGTTGGCTCTTGTGATACTTTGTTCTTAGCCACTTCAACGACACCCCGAGCTCGGCTCGGCCCCAGGTAGACCCGCTGCGCAGGCTCTCATCTAGCTGGCAGGTCCGAAGGCTCGCCTGTGGGGGATAGGTTGGCTCTTGTGATACTTTGTTCTTAGCCACTTCAACGACACCCCGAGCTCGGCTCGGCCCCAGGTAGACCCGCTGCGCAGGCTCTCATCTAGCTGGCAGGTCCGAAGGCTCGCCTGTGGGGGATAGGTTGGCTCTTGTGATACTTTGTTCTTAGCCACTTCAACGACACCCCGAGCTCGGCTCGGCCCCAGGTAGACCCGCTGCGCAGGCTCTCATCTAGCTGGCAGGTCCGAAGGCTCGCCTGTGGGGGATATGTTGGCTCTTGTGATACTTTGTTCTTAGCCACTTCAACGACACCCCGAGCTCGGCTCGGCCCCAGGTAGACCCGCTGCGCAGGCTCTCATCTAGCTGGCAGGTCCGAAGGCTCGCCTGTGGGGGATAGGTTGGCTCTTGTGATACTTTGTTCTTAGCCACTTCAACGACACCCCGAGCTCGGCTCGGCCCCAGGTAGACCCGCTGCGCAGGCTCTCATCTAGCTGGCAGGTCCGAAGGCTCGCCTGTGGAGGATAGGTTGGCTCTTATGATACTTTGTTCTTAGCTACTTCAACGACACCCCGAGCTCGGCTCGGCCCCAGGTAGACCCGCTGCGCAGGCTCTCATCTAGCTGGCAGGTCCGAAGGCTCGCCTGTGGGGATAGGTTGGCTCTTGTGATACTTTGTTCTTAGCCACTTCAACGACACCCCGAGCTCGGCTCGGCCCCAGGTAGACCCGCTGCGCAGGCTCTCATCTAGCTGGCAGGTCCGAAGGCTCGCCTGTGGGGGATAGGTTGGCTCTTGTGATACTTTGTTCTTAGCCACTTCAACGACACCCCGAGCTCGGCTCGGCCCCAGGTAGACCCGCTGCGCAGGCTCTCATCTAGCTGGCAGGTCCGAAGGCTCGCCTGTGGGGGATAGGTTGGCTCTTGTGATACTTTGTTCCTAGCCACTCCAACGACACCCCGAGCTTGGCTCGGCCCTAGGCAGACCCGCTGCGCAGGCTCCCACCAAGCTGGCAGATCCGAAGGCTCGCCTGCGGGGGATAGGTGGAGTCCTTGACCTTTTGATCCTTGGTTCTTGATTGGTAGCTACTACGTTACAACGAGCTCGGCTCAAACCCCGGTAGACCCGCTGCGCAGGTCCAACGGCTCGCCGGCGGGGTAGGGGTTTGGTTGGTTGGAAAAATATGTGGGCAGGACCCTGACCTAGACCGGGGGCAAATCCCTAAAAGGTCTCGGCTCAGGGGTCTCGGCCAGTAAAGGTCTCGGCTCAGGGGTCTCGGCCAGTAAAAGTCTTGGCTTGGAGGTCTCGGCAGAGCGCGGCCCGGAGGTTTCGGCCAGTGAGGATCCCGGCCCAGAGGTCTCGGCCAGCAAAGGTCTCGGCTAAAGGAGGCTCTCGCAAAAAGAAAGCTCCCGGCGGGCCTAGGCAGGACGATTCAATCGACGATGCAAGGTTTCCGCCTAGCTGATCTCTAAGTAAGGTCACCCTAAAGAGACTAAGGGTCTCGGTGGAAGCTCGCGCGGAGGTCATTCGGCAGAGTAATACACTTTCAAAGCACGCAAGGATAATAATAAAAAAAAAAAAAAGGGGGGAGATGAAAAATGAAAATGAGACATTACTTTATAAAAAAGTTAATTACAGAAGGAGGTTCTCGCTCATTACAAAAGATATTCAAAATAAAAGGCACCTCAGGGGGACGCGCTGTAGTCCCCACTGGTGCTCTCGCTTGAATCATCGCCAGAGCCTTCCCCGGACGTCTCGTCAGCAGCGGTAGAGGACCTCGGGACGTCGGAGAGCGGCGAGTCCGGCGCGCCCGGAGGTTTAGGAACTGGGTCGTAAAGCCAAGGGAGAAGTTGGCGAGCGTCGATGGTCGCGCCATCCTCCCGGAGCAGCTCGACGTCTCGCAGCGTCTCGAGCGTCAGCTTGACGGTCGCCTGAGCGTTGGCTTGAAGCAGCTTATCGACGTCGTACTCCGAGAGGTAACGGCTCCGCAACCTCGCATCTAGCTCCGGGGGCGGGCCCTTCGTTAGCTCTGCACGGAGCTGTTCCCTCAGGAGGACGCTCTCGCAGCGCGCGTTGGCCAGCTCTGCGCGAAGCTCCCTGACTTGGGCGGAATCCTGCAAAAGGGATAAAAGATCTTAGTCACGCATTACACAGTAGAAACTTCGAGGAAACGGGGGCAAGGGCTCAGGAAGGTCTCGCCTACCTCGGTCGCGGGGCGCAGAGACAGCGCCAATTTGGCATCCGCGAGCTCCTGTTGAGCTCTCGCGAGTTCTTCTTCCGCGGCATGCGCGCGAGCTATCGCGTCCTCCCTCGCCTTGCGCATATCTGTGAAGTTCTTGTCAATGGTGATGCTTCGACGCGCACACATATGTGTAAGCTCGAACCCGCGCATTACGGCCCGGGTGGCGTCGAAGGCTAGAAGGCGGGTAGGCGTCTGGTCGAACACGCTGGCATCTTCCCGGCTGTATAGACCATACCCAAGCGAGAAGGCCTCGCCGGTCACATTTTCCCCCTCCGCCCATCGGGGAAGGAGGGTCGAAACCCTGATTGAGTTTGTCTTGGGGTCCCATTCCATCTGGGGCTTCCCCTCCGAGTCGGCGTACCTGACGCCTAAGCCAAAGTTCCGGTGCCCTCTCGGCACCTCCTGGGGCGGGACGTTGGCGGAGGTCTCGGCGGCAACCACTTCTCCCCCAGCCTCGCCTACGGCAGATGTGTTCCTGGCGGGAGCCTCGGCGCGGCTCTTGGCGGCGGCGGCGGCATCCATCTCACTGGCCTTCTGAAGGATCGCTTCAAAGGACCTGCCCTCAGGAGGAGGTTGGGCGGGCGAGACCGCCAACGATTTCCCCTTGTCGGCGGCAGAAGGCTTGGGCCTCTTCAGCGCGCGGAGAGGAGGAAGGGTGGCCTTCCGCTTCTTGGCCGGTGGCGGCATGGAAGGGGTTGGATCTTCTCGGCAGGCGCTGGCGCTAGCTTCTGCGAGCGCCAGGGGGCCTCTCGCTGCCAGACCCTCGGCACCCCGGCCTGCGGCGAAGGGTTGGTGCAGAGGGACCTCCCGCTCTCCTGCAAAGTAAAAACGCTTTAGCACTTCAGCGCAAGAGAATTTTTGATAAAAAAGAGAATCTGAGGCGAGACCGTACCTTCGCCCGATTGAACAAAAGGGAGGGAGTCGACGTCCCGCAGAAGATAGGGGACGTCGAACTCCTTGGTCCCGAAGAACTCCAGGATTGCGCTCTCGCGCGATCCCAGGGCGGGCGGCTTGTAGGCAGCGTCTTCATACTGGACGGGCTGAAGCGGGACGTTGCCGAAGTCCCCGCTGACGTATACGAACTTCTCGCCCCAATGGTGGTGCTTATTGGCGAGACCGGTAACCTCGAGCTGTTGCCCGGAGAAGAAAACTACCCCCCCTTTGCACGGAAGTTGAATAGCTTCCGGAAGATGGGCAGACTAAACTCGATCCTCTCGGATCGCATATAGCATATGAATGCTATAAGGATCGCGACGGAGTTCGGGTTTAGCTGGGCGGGCACCACCCCATAATAGCGGAGAGCTAACCGAACCTCCGGCCACAGGGGGAGGCGGAAGCCCACCTCGAAATGCTCGAGGGGGATGGTAAGCTCTCCCGCCCCGGGGGTATTCACCCTGTCATGATTCCCCGGGTTCCGCGCCGAGAAGCCGGCGGGAACGTAGCGGTCGACGATCACGTTGTATTCGTCGAGGGTGAGCTTGCAGGAAGGGAAGAGGTGCTTCTGGAATGCTTCCGCGCAATGGGCGCGACCCTTGCTCTCGCCAGGCATGGCTAGTTCGTGAGTAAGAGCGAGAGCTGTAGGGGAGTCGAAGCGGAAGCAAGAACGCGAGAGCGCGAAGGGAAGGCTGAGGTTCCGGATCGGAGAAATAAATGCGGTTGGTAGGCTTCTCTATTTATAGGGAATCGTAGTCATCATGAGTTCATCCGGCGGAGAGAGAAAGTGACAGCGGAGTACAGCTGTCAGAATCCGGGCTAACGACGCCTCGGTTCTCCCCCTCAGGATGACGGCGGTCAACGGTCGCTTCAGGTTTCGACGCGACTGCCTGGATCGGCGCAAGCCTCCTAGACTGGCGCAAGCCTTCTGGGTTAACGCAAACCTCCTAGATCAGCGCAAGCATCCTAGATCGAGGTAAGCGCCTTGATTAAAAATCCCCGCAGAGCGATAAAAAGGAAAGGGAAAAGAGAGACATGGGTAGAAGCGAGACTCTCGCTAGCGCAAGCTGGATAAAAACTTAATTAATAATAATGTTTATTACAAACATTAAAAAGAGAAACAAGGGGAAGAGAAAAAAAAAAAAGAGATACACTAAGATTCAGAGCGCGAAGGCTAGTAGGGTTTCCAGCTCCATCGTCCCCGTTCTCGCCGCCTAGTTCTTGGGGGCGCCAACGGGTTGAAGTAAGACGATAGCGTGGTACACCCAAGGTTGATCCGCCTGGCGTAGTCCCGGATCTGCGAGATGCACCTCCCTGGCGAAGACTCGGCGGAAGGCCCGCGCGGGCAATCAGTCTCGCCCAAGAAGAAGTCCCGCTCCAGAGCCTCCAGTCTTTGCTCCACGGATTCGCGGAACGCTTTCGCCGCGGCAGCATGGGCACGGTCCCGCCGGACAAGCTTGGCCAGGATGGCCGAGATCTTCCTCCGTCTCCCCTTCGCGCTCCCTGCACTGTTCAGGGTTTCCTCTATCTCGCCAGACGAAGGGAGGGGGGACTCTTCGTCCTCTCCTTCCTCGTCTTCTTCTTCCTCTTCCTCTCCTTCCTCATTGACTTCCGACCGCAAGCCAGGATCACCTGCGGAAGAAACACGCGAGAATTTTGGTCAAGACATGACGATCAACAGTCCGAAAAAGTTTTCGCATACCTGCGGCTGGGCGAGAACCGTCAGCCAAAGTTGGACGAGAAGGCCCGACCCCTCCGTTGGTTCCATAAAGGAGGTGAAGAGGCTTGCCCAGCCCCGGGCGGAAGGGCTCGCGCACGATGATCCCGGCCTGGCCGGAAGCATGAGGGGAGTTGTCTTCTCTCAAGGGGCGATCAGCATCCTTGAGAGTAGCGGAAGGTTCAGAAGCCGCCCCTCCCGCCTGCAGGAGAGGATTGGCCACCGCGGGAGGCACTTCGACGGTTCTCGCTTCATCTTCCCGGGTGGATAGACCCGGGTCGGCGGGAGCTGGCACTGCGAGAAGACGGTTCAGAAAAGAAAGGGTCTGGTTAAAATATTGACAAGGGAAAATGTACCTGTCGTTCCGGCCCCGGCTGGAGGAATCCTTTCCGAGACCCGTATTTGGCCCTCGGGGGGATGAGCGGGTAGGTTCGAAGAGCTGGGCGGAATTTCGGCGTCATTATTGGGAGCGGACTCCTGCGAAAGCATACTTTAATCATCGAATCTAATGTCCAGTCAGCTCGGTAGGCACGGGCGAAAGGCTTACCTTCTGTAGGGAAGAATCTCCGGCAGGATTGGGAGTGGGGGAAGGAGGATCCCTGTTCTCGCGAGAAAGGTCCCGTCGGACCGCCTTCGCCCTTTTCTTTCCCTTCTTCTTCGGCTCCGAAGGCCCGGCGGTTGAAGTCTTTTTCGCTAACCATGGAGCCACCGCCGCACAGTTAGCTAAGGCCCGCGCTTGGGCAGCGGCTAACCGGTCTTGGAGGTCCTGCGGAAGCGGTTTGGCAGCGCGCTTGGGATGCATGGTGAGCTCGCGCGAGAATCCCGGAGGCGAGAGCTCAGTCAGAGAGTCGTATTTTAAGGGCAGGGCGTATGGACGTCCACCAGTACATATTTATAGCCGCAGTGGGACCCACCAAAAGATTCCCTCGATAGGCGGGCACGTGTCCAGCGAATATTTTGGGGGTTGGACTTGTCTTGTCGAGCGCAGGGCTAGCTCGAAAAGAGCGGGGATTGTGTACAACCCCATATTCGCTGGGTGGGACCCGGAGACACCACTGAGGAATTGGGCTAGGCTCAGGTCAGCCTTGGGTTAGCCCTGAGACATACTTATAGAGTTCCCGCCCTGAAGGGGCTCCCGCCCAAGGCAGATAGTCGAGCTCTCGGCAGGAGAGATCGTCGACCGACCAAGGCAGATAGTCGAGCTCTCGGCAGGAGAGATCGTCGACCGACCAAGGCAGATAGTCGAGCTCTCGGCAGGAGAGATCGTCGACCGACCAAGGCAGATAGTCGAGCTCTCGGCAGGAGAGATCGTCGACCGACCAAGGCAGACAGTCGAGCTCTCGGCAGGAGAGATCGTCGACCGACCAAAGCAGATACTCGAGCTCTCGGTAGGAGAGATCGTCGACCACGGAAGCTTCCGCCTTAGGGCAAGCTCCCGCCCAGGGGAGGCGAGAAGGCCCCAAGTAGGCCTTCAGTCGCGGTAGTTTCAAGACCGTGAAGGGCGCGAACCTCCCTGGCAAGGGGTCTCGCCAAGGTTGGCCCGGGTGGGGGTCCAGCGAGAGCCTTCTCGACCAGGGTTCTCGCCAAGTGGGCCCACGTGGTGGGGCCCGGCGCTCATAAAGAGGATTATTTTACAATATATTATCCCGAGGTAAAATTACCCAAATGCCCTTTGAATGACAGCGGGATTTGGCTATTGGCAGACCCCTCAGGGGTATTTTAGTATTTTCAGGTCAAAGGAAGGCTATAAAAAGACCCATAAGGGCTCTTTAGAAGGCAAGTTGATCATTTTCCCCTAGCCCTAGTGCCTTCTGAAGAGCTCCCAGCCCAGCATTTGGCTTTGGAGGGGAAGCTCTCAGAGATCTTCCGGGTGTGTGGTGGGACCTCCCAGCTGAGGCTTTGGGTCAGTGTTAGGGCCTTAGCAACCTGTCAGGGGTCGAGGTTTGAGAGAAGTAGGCATTGACTGCACTTTGGTTCGTGAACATTTGTTGAGGTCATTTTTGGCTTCAACAGTTCTTAGCCACTTGTGATACCCGCTGCGCAGGCTCTCATCTAGCTGGCAGGTCCGAAGGCTCGCCTGTGGGGGATAGGTTGGCTCTTGTGATACTTTGTTCTTAGCCACTTCAACGACACCCCGAGCTCGGCTCGGCCCCAGGTAGACCCGCTGCGCAGGCTCTCATCTAGCTGGCAGGTCCGAAGGCTCGCCTGTGGGGGATAGGTTGGCTCTTGTGATACTTTGTTCTTAGCCACTTCAACGACACCCCGAGCTCGGCTCGGCCTCAGGTAGACCCGCTGCGCAGGCTCTCATCTAGCTGGCAGGTCCGAAGGCTCGCCTGTGGGGGATAGGTTGGCTCTTGTGATACTTTGTTCTTAGCCACTTCAACGACACCCCGAGCTCGGCTCGGCCCCAGGTAGACCCGCTGCGCAAGCTCTCATCTAGCTGGCAGGTCCGAAGGCTCGCCTGTGGGGGATAGGTTGGCTCTTGTGATACTTTGTTCTTAGCCACTTCAACGACACCCCGAGCTCGGCTCTGCCCCAGGTAGACCCGCTGCGCAGGCTCTCATCTAGCTGGCAGGTCCGAAGGCTCGCCTGTGGGGGATAGGTTGGCTCTTGTGATACTTTGTTCTTAGCCACTTCAACGACACCCCGAGCTCGGCTCGGCCCCAGGTAGACCCGCTGCGCAGGCTCTCATCTAGCTGGCAGGTCCGAAGGCTCGCCTGTGGGGGATAGGTTGGCTCTTGTGATACTTTGTTCCTAGCCACTCCAACGACACCCCGAGCTTGACTCGGCCCTAGGCAGACCCGCTGCGCAGGCTCCCACCAAGTTGGCAGATCCGAAGGCTCGCCTGCGGGGGATAGGTGGAGTCCTTGACCTTTTGATCCTTGGTTCTTGATTGGTAGCTACTACGTTACAACGAGCTCGGCTCAAACCCCGGTAGACCCGCTGCGCAGGTCCAACAGCTCGCCGGCGGGGTAGGGGTTTGGTTGGTTGGAAAAATATGTGGGCAGGACCCTGACCTAGACCGGGGGCAAATCCCTAAAAGGTCTCGGCTCAGGGGTCTCGGCCAGTAAAGGTCTCGGCTCAGGGGTCTCGGCCAGTAAAAGTCTTGGCTTGGAGGTCTCGGCAGAGCGCGGCCCGGAGGTTTCGGCCAGTGAGGATCCCGGCCCAGAGGTCTCGGCCAGCAAAGGTCTCGGCTAAAGGAGGCTCTCGCAAAAAGAAAGCTCCCGGCGGGCCTAGGCAGGACGATTCAATCGACGATGCAAGGTTTCCGCCTAGCTGATCTCTAAGTAAGGTCACCCTAAAGAGACTAAGGGTCTCGGCGGAAGCTCGCGCGGAGGTCATTCGGCAGAGTAATACACTTTCAAAGCACGCAAGGATAATAATAAAAAAAAAAAGAAGGGGGGAGATGAAAAATGAAAATGAGACATTACTTTATAAAAAAGTTAATTACAGAAGGAGGTTCTCGCTCATTACAAAAGATATTCAAAATAAAAGGCACCTCAGGGGGACGCGCTGTAGTCCCCACTGGTGCTCTCGCTTGAATCATCGCCAGAGCCTTCCCCGGACGTCTCGTCAGCAGCGGTAGAGGACCTCGGGACGTCGGAGAGCGGCGAGTCCGGCGCGCCCGGAGGTTTAGGAACTGGGTCGTAAAGCCAAGGGAGAAGTTGGCGAGCGTCGATGGTCGCGCCATCCTCCCGGAGCAGCTCGACGTCTCGCAGCGTCTCGAGCGTCAGCTTGACGGTCGCCTGAGCGTTGGCTTGAAGCAGCTTATCGACGTCGTACTCCGAGAGGTAACGGCTCCGCAACCTCGCATCTAGCTCCGGGGGCGGGCCCTTCGTTAGCTCTGCGCGGAGCTGTTCCCTCAGGAGGACGCTCTCGCAGCGCGCGTTGGCCAGCTCTGCGCGAAGCTCCCTGACTTGGGCGGAATCCTGCAAAAGGGATAAAAGATCTTAGTCACGCATTACACAGTAGAAACTTCGAGGAAACGGGGGCAAGGGCTCAGGAAGGTCTCGCCTACCTCGGTCGCGGGGCGCAGAGACAGCGCCAATTTGGCATCCGCGAGCTCCTGTTGAGCTCTCGCGAGTTCTTCTTCCGCGGCATGCGCGCGAGCTATCGCGTCCTCCCTCGCCTTGCGCATATCTGTGAAGTTCTTGTCAATGGTGATGCTTCGACGCGCACACATATGTGTAAGCTCGAACCCGCGCATTACGGCCCGGGTGGCGTCGAAGGCTAGAAGGCGGGTAGGCGTCTGGTCGAACACGCTGGCATCTTCCCGGCTGTATAGACCATACCCAAGCGAGAAGGCCTCGCCGGTCACATTTTCCCCCTCCGCCCATCGGGGAAGGAGGGTCGAAACCCTGATTGAGTTTGTCTTGGGGTCCCATTCCATCTGGGGCTTCCCCTCCGAGTCGGCGTACCTGACGCCTAAGCCAAAGTTCCGGTGCCCTCTCGGCACCTCCTGGGGCGGGACGTTGGCGGAGGTCTCGGCGGCAACCACTTCTCCCCCAGCCTCGCCTACGGCAGATGTGTTCCTGGCGGGAGCCTCGGCGCGGCTCTTGGCGGCGGCGGCGGCATCCATCTCACTGGCCTTCTGAAGGATCGCTTCAAAGGACCTGCCCTCAGGAGGAGGTTGGGCGGGCGAGACCGCCAACGATTTCCCCTTGTCGGCGGCAGAAGGCTTGGGCCTCTTCAGCGCGCGGAGAGGAGGAAGGGTGGCCTTCCGCTTCTTGGCCGGTGGCGGCATGGAAGGGGTTGAATCTTCTCGGCAGGCGCTGGCGCTAGCTTCCGCGAGCGCCAGGGGGCCTCTCGCTGCCAGACCCTCGGCACCCCGGCCTGCGGCGAAGGGTTGGTGCAGAGGGACCTCCCGCTCTCCTGCAAAGTAAAAACGCTTTAGCACTTCAGCGCAAGAGAATTTTTGATAAAAAAGAGAATCTGAGGCGAGACCGTACCTTCGCCCGATTGAACAAAAGGGAGGGAGTCGACGTCCCGCAGAAGATAGGGGACGTCGAACTCCTTGGTCCCGAAGAACTCCAGGATTGCGCTCTCGCGCGATCCCAGGGCGGGCGGCTTGTAGGCAGCGTCTTCATACTGGACGGGCTGAAGCGGGACGTTGCCGAAGTCCCCGCTGACGTATACGAACTTCTCGCCCCAATGGTGGTGCTTATTGGCGAGACCGGTAACCTCGAGCTGTTGCCCGGAGAAGAAAACTACCCCCCCCCCCTTGCACGGAAGTTGAATAGCTTCCGGAAGATGGGCAGACTAAACTCGATCCTCTCGGATCGCATATAGCATATGAATGCTATAAGGATCGCGACGGAGTTCGGGTTTAGCTGGGCGGGCACCACCCCATAATAGCGGAGAGCTAACCGAACCTCCGGCCACAGGGGGAGGCGGAAGCCCACCTCGAAATGCTCGTGGGGGATGGCAAGCTCTCCCGCCCCGGGGGTATTCACCCTGTCATGATTCCCCGGGTTCCGCGCCGAGAAGCCGGCGGGAACGTAGCGGTCGACGATCACGTTGTATTCGTCGAGGGTGAGCTTGCAGGAAGGGAAGAGGTGCTTCTGGAAGGCTTCCGCGCAATGGGCGCGACCCTTGCTCTCGCCAGGCATGGCTAGTTCGTGAGTAAGAGCGAGAGCTGTAGGGGAGTCGAAGCGGAAGCAAGAACGCGAGAGCGCGAAGGGAAGGCTGAGGTTCCGGATCGGAGAAATAAATGCGGTTGGTAGGCTTCTCTATTTATAGGGAATCGTAGTCATCATGAGTTCATCCGGCGGAGAGAGAAAGTGACAGCGGAGTACAGCTGTCAGAATCCGGGCTAACGACGCCTCGGTTCTCCCCCTCAGGATGACGGCGGTCAACGGTCGCTTCAGGTTTCGACGCGACTGCCTGGATCGGCGCAAGCCTCCTAGACTGGCGCAAGCCTTCTGGGTTAACGCAAACCTCCTAGATCAGCGCAAGCATCCTAGATCGAGGTAAGCGCCTTGATTAAAAAGCCCCGCAGAGCGATAAAAAGGAAAGGGAAAAGAGAGACATGGGTAGAAGCGAGACTCTCGCTAGCGCAAGCTGGATAAAAACTTAATTAATAATAATGTTTATTACAAACATTAAAAAAGAGAAACAAGGGGAAGAGAGAAAAAAAAAAGAGATACACTAAGATTCAGAGCGCGAAGGCTAGTAGGGTTTCCAGCTCCATCGTCCCCGTTCTCGCCGCCTAGTTCTTGGGGGCGCCAACGGGTTGAAGTAAGACGATAGCGTGGTACACCCAAGGTTGATCCGCCTGGCGTAGTCCCGGATCTGCGAGATGCACCTCCCTGGCGAAGACTCGGCGGAAGGCCCGCGCGGGCAATCAGTCTCGCCCAAGAAGAAGTCCCGCTCCAGAGCCTCCAGTCTTTGCTCCACGGATTCGCGGAATGCTTTCGCCGCGGCAGCATGGGCACGGTCCCGCCGGACAAGCTTGGCCAGGATGGCCGAGATCTTCCTCCGTCTCCCCTTCGCGCTCCCTGCACTGTTCAGGGTTTCCTCTATCTCGCCAGACGAAGGGAGGGGGGACTCTTCGTCCTCTCCTTCCTCGTCTTCTTCTTCCTCTTCCTCTCCTTCCTCGTTGACTTCCGACCGCAAGCCAGGATCACCTGCGGAAGAAACACGCGAGAATTTTGGTCAAGACATGACGATCAACAGTCCGAAAAAGTTTTCGCATACCTGCGGCTGGGCGAGAACCGTCAGCCAAAGTTGGACGAGAAGACCCGACCCCTCCGTTGGTTCCATAAAGGAGGTGAAGAGGCTTGCCCAGCCCCGGGCGGAAGGGCTCGCGCACGATGATCCCGGCCTGGCCGGAAGCATGAGGGGAGTTGTCTTCTCTCAAGGGGCGATCAGCATCCTTGAGAGTAGCGGAAGGTTCAGAAGCCGCCCCTCCCGCCTGCAGGAGAGGATTGGCCACCGCGGGAGGCACTTCGACGGTTCTCGCTTCATCTTCCCGGGTGGATAGACCCGGGTCGGCGGGAGCTGGCACTGCGAGAAGACGGTTCAGAAAAGAAAGGGTCTGGTTAAAATATTGACAAGGGAAAATGTACCTGTCGTTCCGGCCCCGGCTGGAGGAATCCTTTCCGAGACCCGTATTTGGCCCTCGGGGGGATGAGCGGGTAGGTTCGAAGAGCTGGGCGGAATTTCGGCGTCATTATTGGGAGCGGACTCCTGCGAAAGCATACTTTAATCATCGAATCTAATGTCCAGTCAGCTCGGTAGGCACGGGCGAAAGGCTTACCTTCTGTAGGGAAGAATCTCCGGCAGGATTGGGAGTGGGGGAAGGAGGATCCCTGTTCTCGCGAGAAAGGTCCCGTCGGACCGCCTTCGCCCTTTTCTTTCCCTTCTTCTTCGGCTCCGAAGGCCCGGCGGTTGAAGTCTTTTTCGCTAACCATGGAGCCACCGCCGCACAGTTAGCCAAGGCCCGCGCTTGGGCAGCGGCTAACCGGTCTTGGAGGTCCTGCGGAAGCGGTTTGGCAGCGCGCTTGGGATGCATGGTGAGCTCGCGCGAGAATCCCGGAGGCGAGAGCTCAGTCAGAGAGTCGTATTTTAAGGGCAGGGCGTATGGACGTCCACCAGTACATATTTATAGCCGCAGTGGGACCCACCAAAAGATTCCCTCGATAGGCGGGCACGTGTCCAGCGAATATTTTGGGGGTTGGACTTGTCTTGTCGAGCGCAGGGCTAGCTCGAAAAGAGCGGGGATTGTGTACAACCCCATATTCGCTGGGTGGGACCCGGAGACACCACTGAGGAATTGGGCTAGGCTCAGGTCAGCCTTGGGTTAGCCCTGAGACATACTTATAGAGTTCCCGCCCTGAAGGGGCTCCCGCCCAAGGCAGATAGTCGAGCTCTCGGCAGGAGAGATCGTCGACCGACCAAGGCAGATAGTCGAGCTCTCGGCAGGAGAGATCGTCGACCGACCAAGGCAGATAGTCGAGCTCTCGGCAGGAGAGATCGTCGACCGACCAAGGCAGATAGTCGAGCTCTCGGCAGGAGAGATCGTCGACCGACCAAGGCAGACAGTCGAGCTCTCGGCAGGAGAGATTGTCGACCGACCAAAGCAGATACTCGAGCTCTCGGTAGGAGAGATCGTCGACCACGGAAGCTTCCGCCTTAGGGCAAGCTCCCGCCCAGGGGAGGCGAGAAGGCCCCAAGTAGGCCTTCAGTCGCGGTAGTTTCAAGACCGTGAAGGGCGCGAACCTCCCTGGCAAGGGGTCTCGCCAAGGTTGGCCCGGGTGGGGGTCCAGCGAGAGCCTTCTCGACCAGGGTTCTCGCCAAGTGGGCCCACGTGGTGGGGCCCGGCGCTCATAAAGAGGATTATTTTACAATATATTATCCCGAGGTAAAATTACCCAAATGCCCTTTGAATGACAGCGGGATTTGGCTATTGGCAGACCCCTCAGGGGTATTTTAGTATTTTCAGGTCAAAGGAAGGCTATAAAAAGACCCATAAGGGCTCTTTAGAAGGCAAGTTGATCATTTTCCTCTAGCCCTAGTGCCTTCTGAAGAGCTCCCAGCCCAGCATTTGGCTTTGGAGGGGAAGCTCTCAGAGATCTTCCGGGTGTGTGGTGGGACCTCCCAGCTGAGGCTTTGGGTCTGTGTTAGGGCCTTAGCAACCTGTCTAGGGTCGAGGTTTGAGAGAAGTAGGCATTGACTGCACTTTGGTTCGTGAACATTTGTTGAGGTCATTTTTGGCTTCAACACTAAGGGTCCATTGGAGTCAACCCATGGTGGTCAAGTTGATATAGGACCATCCTAGGCCTAAATAGGGCAAGATGCCCTAGATAAGGGCAATGCGCCCCTAATGAGCCCAACCAACCCTACCAAGGTCTCCCTAGACCTAAAGTGGGGTCAATGAGTCACCAAAGATCCATTGGGGTCAACCTTAGAGCCTGAGTTTACCCAATTCAACCCTAGCCCTAAAGTGATCAAAGTGCCTAACTAAGGGGAAAGTGACCTTCAGTATGCAAGATAACCCTACATAACCCCTCCTAGGCCTTAAGGGAAGCCAAGGGGTCACAAAGGACCCCTTGGGGTCAACTCAAATGGTCATGTTGACCAAAGTCAACTCAAGCCTTAACTTGGTCAAAGTGCCCTTCTTAAGGATCAAGTGACCCCCAAGTGCCAATATAACCCTACCCAGCCCTACCTAGGACTTAGGGGAGGCCAATGGGTCACCAAAAACCCATTGGGGTCAACTCAAAAGGTCAAAATGACCAAGGTCAACCCAAGTCTAGTTTAGGTCAACTTAGCCCAAATGGGCTAACCCAATCTCAAGCCCTATTCACTTGGGCCAACCACCTCTTAATCATTTAATATATGGAATTAGTGGGCTGCAATTAGGCTAGAGTGATGAACAATTTCGTCCATGAGGGGCAGGAGAGAGAGAGCTCCAATTTTCCTTAATGGAGGAGAGAGAAGTGGGGGAGTAAAGGCCATTCATGATATAGGGAAGCCAATGGTCATTCTTCTTTGCTTGATTCACCTCCCCTAACAGCTCTGAGAAGATCAAGAGCTTTTCCAGGCTTTTCCACTTACTGGATGCACTGAACCATCATGGCCGAGAGGATGCTTTCAAGGCCATTAATGGCATTGATGTCATGACTGCCCTCCTCCCCAATTTTATGGTTTTAAAAGCTTCACTGGGCACCAAGGAGTCATTTTCACCCTTGCCCCAGCGATTTTGAGTTACTTCACTATGTTGTTGCAGAAATCGAGCTGCGCCACAACCGCAAATGGCAACCCGACGATCGACGCGACTTCAAGCCTCCAATAAGGTCCTCCCCTTCTCCTTCTTCCATGGGTAGATCGTAGGACTAATTAGGGTCAAGGTTCGGGCTCAATTGAGTCCGATCAGAGGATCAATTTTCCTGGTTTTTTTTGGAGAAAATTGAGATTGGAGGGATTGCCAGAATTGGCCCCTCCGACGGCCGTGCTGTCGCCCAGCCATGGCCACCACCTCGACGGAGGTGGTGGTGGCGGTGGCCGGCCAGGGAGGTGGCCGGGTGGCCGGTGGCGGCGGCTGGAAGAAGCTCCAGGTCGGGTCAATCCTACCCATCGGCTGGAGGAAGAAGAAATGTCGGAACCGTTGGATCTTGCGTTAAGATCTGTGCAGGATCATTATATTTATATTTTATTTAAATGAATTCTATCACATATAATTAGTCACGTTGAAAATTATTTAAAAATACTTAGAGGCTTCTACATAGAAAGTTGTCAACATAAAATTTGTAGATCTGAGAGTCTACTTTATTTTAAAATTAATTTTAACAAATTTAGATAAGTAGTTTGACCACAGCACTCATTTTGGTGGGGTCTATACCTAGGGTTAGACAGAAACTAAAATGAGTGCCCCCACTTCATCCCTTGTCCAAATGACCTGAAATTTAAACAGGGAGTCACCCTCACCTATACCTAGGTCCTGTCCAAAAATGGGAATTTTTGGGGATAATTTTCTATAGTTTTAGAAATTATTTAATAATCCTAGGGTAAATTAATTAAGAGACCTAATGACCTCCAAACCCTCTCAATTTTTGGTAAGTGGCTTGACTACTCCAGATTCTCTTCCACTCGAGATAACCTCGCCTTTTTACCCTTTTGATCAAAAATATGCATGCAAGTACTAATCAAGAACTCTCTCATTATTACTGATCAGCCCTCATCTTCTCTATGTCATTGAATTTCACAGTCAGCTACTGATCTCCATCTCTCAGTGGCATATCCTCTTTATTATAGTTTATTAAGATAATCTCTTCTTATCATATCATATGATCTTTTTGTGTGGAATCAACAATAAAAGTCTTTTATATGTTCTTTTTAATATCACTTCATATCATGATATACATGAAGTGAGATTACGGTTCCGCTACAGATCTTGGAACCCCATTCATAATAGTGTTAGGACTTAGGAACTACTTTACACATTTTATGTTTCTAAAATTGTTTTGCTTTAATATTGTTAATGCTATATAACTTCAAATCATGATGTGCATGAAGTGTTTGTACCTATATTTTCTATTTTTCCCTGCTTATATTTTGAAGAGCAGGGGAAAATAGAAGAATGTTCTATTCATTATGTGTAAAGATACAAACACTTCAAATTTATAAGAATATTTGTTATGAAAATAGAAGAAGATTCTGTTGATAAGAATATCTGTTATGCACTTCAAAACAAGGGATTTTTTCACGACTTGATCATACCTTTTCATGCTCTTAAGGTGTTTGCCATTTTGCTCAAGGCATTTTTGGTGATTTCAATGAACAAAGCTCTCACTTTCTTTTTTCTTTTGCTCCTGGGGTGTTTTTTGAAATAGATTCCAATTTTGCTTCATTGGGCGAGCCACAAATTCCAAATCAAATCGAGATTCTTCCGCCACATTGTGCAAAAACAAAGGGTTGCGGAAAAAGAATGAAAAGTGGAAAAGAGAAATCCATTGAAATTAAACAAAAAGCGACACGTTTATGCAGAAATTGTGGGGAGCAAGCTTTACATGATACTCGCAACTATCCAAAGAAAACAACACTTCAACATGTAAGTTAAAAAATATTATTTCCATACCAACGCTATATGCTGTTTTAATTTTATTATATTAATCTATTTTTTTCATCTGTAGGCATAAAGAAACAATCAAAGCAGGTATGATTGACGCTTCCATCCAGCGAATTTAATGCAAGTATGATTGATGATTTCAAGTTCTTGCTCATGCATTCTCTTCAATTTGTGCTAGCTATTGACAAAAATTTTACACCCTTTGCAGACATAAGACACTTGCAGTCCAATGTATGCTCACTGTATGCTCAACTGGAAGCTCACTATGCATGAATGATTTTTTTGAAGCTTAACTGGAAGCTTAACTGGAAGCTCACTATGCAGGAATGATTTTTTGAAAGCTTAACTGGAAGCTCACTATGCAGTTTGAATTTTCAATTGAATTTAATTTGATGAGCAGTTTGAATGTTCAATTTCATGAGCAGTTTGAACGTTCAATTTGATATTATCCAACGCATGCTTAACTGGAAGCTTAACTATGCAGTTTGAATGTTCAATTTGGTGAGCAGTTTGAATTTTCAATTGAATTTATGCAGATATTGTAATTTGATATTGTCAATCGAATAATGCTTCTGGAGGGAGAGAACGTCGAGAGGGAGATGGCGTTTTTGTCCTAATGATGTCTTGAGAGGGAGAGAACGATGGGAGAGAGCTGCCGCCGAAAAGGAGAGATAGCCGTCGCGGGAAATGAAATAGCTGCCTCTGGGTGGTAGATAGCATCGTCACCAGGAGAAAAGAGCTCAGTCATGAGGGAGAATTTTTTAATCTCGCTGTCGGCGGGATAGAGCGCCGCCGAGAGAGGGATGCTGCAGGGATGGAGCGTCGCCGGGAGGGAGATGTACCGTCGGGAGGGAGAAGAGCTCTGTTCGCGGGAATAGATAGCGTCGTCGCCAGGAGAAAAGAGCTCGGTCGGGAGGGAGAATTTTTTCATCTTGCTGTCGCCGAGATGGAGCGCCGCCGGGAGAGGGATACTGCAGGGATGGAGCGTCGTCGGGAGGGAGATGTACCGTCAGGAGGGAGAAGAGCTCTGTTCGCGGGAAATGAATAGGGCCACAGGAGGAAGATGAAATCGCAAAATCTTTAGGATGGAGCGTCGTCGGGAGGGAGATGTACCGTCAGGAGGGAGAAGAGCTCTATTCGCGGGAAATGAATAGGGCCACAGGAGGAAGATGAAATCGCAAAATCTTTATTTGGACGTTCAGATGTGCTCTTCGCATCTTCGCACATTACATGCCTTCGTATGAGAACCGACCCCTATATATATATATATATATATATATATATATATATATATATATATATATATATATATATATATATATATATATATATATATATATATATATATACAAGCAGTCGTGCACGGGAGACCCCGTGCGGGCAACATTTGTTTTGGGGGCGACATTTGTCGTGGGGGCGACATTTGTCGTGGAGACGACATTTATCGCGGGGGAGACATTTGTTGCGGGACAAATTGGCACGTCCAGCATTCCGATTTTATTACCGCGTCCCTTCGCAAATTTGAGCGGGACATATTGGCGGCAAAGTAGAAATGACTCAAAAACAAAATCTTTTGAAATAAAAAGAAGATATGAAGAGGTATTTTGGGTAAGTGAATGTTACACCATGATCAGGGGGTATTTTGAGGAAACGAATGTTACACCATGGTTGTTTTGGAGTTTGCTTATAGTATAAAGATATATAAAGATATATATATATATATATATATATATATATATATATATATATATATATATACAAGTGACATGCACGGGCCTTTGGATATATATATATACAAGTGACATGCACGGGCCTTTGGCCCTGGGGGCATTCGACCCGGGGGGCATTCGGCGGGGGTGCGACAATCGGCGGGGTGCGACATTCGGCGGGGTGCGACATTCGCCGGGATGCGACATTCGCCGGTGGTGCGACATTTGTCGTGGGGGATGACATTTGTCGTGGGCGGCGACATTTGTCGTGGGCGGCGACATTTGTCGTGAGCGGCGACCTTTGTCGTGGGTGGCAACATTTGTCGTGGACAGTACCCACTCCTATGGCCTCGTGCGACAGTAACCGACCGACGACGACGGGCTTTGCCCGCTCCCGGCGGGCCCCTCCCTCTCCCGGTGGGCTCCGCCCTCTCCCGGTGGGCTCCGCCCTCTCCCGGTGGGCTCCGCCTGACCCGCAACATATACATATGAGTACTCAAAATGACCGTAAAAAAATTAAAATCAAGAATACAATTTTTATTTTGAAAAACAAATTATATTTTAACGTTAAAACATTAATTTTTCTCTTGTCATTCCTAGCTAGAGACAATAGGTTTAGGGTATCTAGTGTTTTTATTTTTTGTATTTTAATATTGTAAAGTTATGTAATTACCTAAAAGGATATTGTCTTTATAATATACTAATATAAAGTTTGGTATAATTGTGTAATTATGAATACAACTATAAGGGCAATATAAGGACATCAGGCAATGTTTCACCAAAGAGTAATTTTCATATATTAGTAGAAATATATATATATATATATATATGAGTGACAGGCACGGGCCTCCGGGCCTCGTGCCCCGCGCAACAGTACCCAGTCGCGGGGGCGGGCTTCGCCTGGCCCCGGCGGGCTACACGCCTATGTAATAGAATATAATATAAATTTATATTATATATATAATATTCATATAATATTATATATTTATATAATATATATTATATAATATTTATATTATATATCCCGAATCCCTATCCCAGCAACCACTCCCCCACCCGTTTTTTTTTTATTTTGTTGGATCGGGATTGAGGTGAGAGAAGGAGGAATTTTTAGGGAAAATTTTATTCGCAGTCCAGATCTGATCGATCCGACTACTTAAATTTTCTGAATAAATTTTTAATTCATGGTTATTTGCAAACCTTCATATTTATTTTTGAAATGGTATAGATATACAAGCAGTCGTGCACGGGGGATCCCGTGCCGGGAACATTTGTAGTGGGGGCGATATTTGTCGAGGGGGCGACATTTGTCGTGGGGGCGACATTTGTCGTGGGGGCGACATTTGTCGTGGGGGCGACATTTGTCGCGGGACATCGACGCGTCCAACATTCCGATTTTATTACTGCGTCCTTTCACAAATTTTTGAGCGAAACATATTGGCGGCAAAGTAGAAATGACTCAAAAAATAAATCTTTTGAAATAAAAAGAAGATGTGAAGGGGTATTTTGGGCAAGTGAATGTTACACCATACCTGAGAGGTATTTTGGGAAGACGAATATTACGCCAAGACCAGTTTAGAGTTTGTTTATAATATATATATATATATATATATATATATATATATATATATATATATATATATATATATATATATGGCCGCGTTCATATGAGAAGAAATGTTTCGTGCGAACTGTGCGAACTCCCTCATTTGGGCACCAAAATGGACATATAATATATGGATATTGACTGGCTCGACGAGACCTACAACTTTCATGTTGAACACTTTTTCTAATTTTGCACGGATAAGCCGGATTTAGGACCCGACTATATCTGGGCGGAAGTAGTCACGTTTTTTTAAATATATTCGGGTCCAAAATCCGGCTTATCCGTGCAAAATTAGAAAAAGTGTTCAACATGAAAGTTGTAGGTCTCGTCGAGCCAGTCAAAATCCATATATTACATGTCTATTTTGGTGCCCAAATGAGGGAGTTCGCACAGTTCGCACGGAACATTTCTTCTCATATGAACGCGGCCCTATATATATATATATATACAAGTGACAGGCACGGGCCTTCGGCCCTGGGGCATTCGGCGGGGGTGCGACAATCGGCGGGGTGCGACATTTGGCGGGGTGCGACATTCGCCGGGATGCGACATTCGACGTTGGTGCGACATTTGTCGTGGGGACGACATTTGTCGTGGGCGGCGACAATTGTCGTGGGAGCGACAATTGTCGTGAGCGACAATTGTCGTGGGAGCGACAATTGTCGTGGGCGACAACATTTGTCGGGGACAGTACCCGCTCATATGGCCTTGCGCGACAGTACCCGGCGGGCTCCACCCGCTTCCGGCGGGCTCCGCCCGCTCCGCAACATATACATATGAGTACTCAAAATGACTGTCAAAAAATATAAATAAAGAATACAATTTTTATTTTGTAAAATAAATTATATTTTAACGTTAAAACATAAATTTTTCTCTTGTCATTCATATTCATACTTAGAGACAATAGGTTTAGAGAATCTGTTTTTATTTTTTGTATTTTAATATTGTAAATTTGTATAATTACTTAAAAGAATATTGTCTTTATAATATATTGACAAGAGTAGTTTTCACGTATTAGTAGAGATATTACACCGGCATCATCTCACCAAATACAATTGGAATGAAACTCAAATGTAAATGAAATGAAGAAGAAATACAAGACCAGATCCTGTTTTTCATCTTCTACGAAGTACGAACTAAAACCCCAAACTGCAAGAGATATGGGCTCCGACTCCAAGCAGGTTCCCGAAATCCCCAAGATCGATCTCACCGGCCTCCGACCATCCGCTCCCGGCGGCGACCGATGGGAATCTGCAAAAACAGCGGTGGCGTCGGCGCTGCACTCTCACGGCTGCTTCGAGGCAGTTTTCCCCTCTCTCTCGGCCGAGCTCCGGGAGGAAATGCTCGGCACCGCAGCGCCGGAGCTATTTTCTCTGCCGTTGGAGTCCAAACTCCGATCAATCTCCGACGATACCTACCACGGCTACATCGGCCAGATACCCCACCTCGCCTACGAGAGCCTCAACATCAACGACGTGGACTCCCCGATCGCCGTCCATGATTTCACCCATCTCATGTGGCCCGAAGGGAATTCCACTTTCAGGTAATAAGCAATCACTTCCCAACAACAACTCGTCCCCAAATTTCAACAAATCCTTCGTCGATCGATTCGGTTCATTCTTTAGGGTTTTTTTTTTCAAATCCTTTAGAACCGTGCGTTTGTGTTTAATTCTTCCATCAGCAACACCGTGGTGGCCTTTGCGAAGCCACTGCAAGAGCTGGTGGAGATTGCGCAGAAGATGATTCTCCAGACTCTGGGGTAGAGAAGCACTACGATTCTCTCGCGAGCTCACTCACTTACGCACTCCGAATATCCGAGTACGGAGTTCCGCTGAATCAAGAAACTAAGATCGCTTTGGATCCTCATCGCGATCCAAATCTGCTAACCGTAGTTTGCCAGCACAAGATCGGCGGTTTGGAAGTTCAGACCGCCGACGGCGATTGGATCTTCGTCGAGCCATCCCCTAACTCTGTTACTGTTATGGTCGGCCTAGCGTTTCAGGTAAGTTCAATTGAATCATCATCATCCTCATCATCTTCATATAAGTTCAAAATCGATAGAATCGTTGATCAAAAATGGTTTAGGCATGGAGTAACATGAGATTGCGAGCTCCAAGGCATCGGGTGAAGGTGTTAGCAAACGAGAGGAGGTTTTCTGCGATCTATGGTACTCGGCCGAGCCATAATTCCATTGTCAGGGCTCCGAAGGAGCTGGGAGACGATGAAGATCATCCCTTGCTCTATAAGCCCTTCAATTATACTCATTTCGTCAGTTTTATTTACTCCGAATCTCAGAGAGAAACGGGGAACACTCCTGATGACGCATTTGATCATTACTGTCGACTAGCTAATTAAGGCTAGGTTTGGGTGGACTTATTTTCATCGGTTACAAATTAAGTCCCCCAAATGGGGCTAATTTTTATGTCAGGACTCCTGACCTAAAGAAAGGTCAGGACAACCAATAAGGAGCTAGAAACTGCATGGGTCCCGCGCAAAAGTGTATGACACAAGCCATTAGTGCGTGGGCCCCACCTCCATTGCAAGCTCCTTATTGGTGGAGGAGCATGAGCATGATCAGGAGTCCTGACCTAAATATTGTTCCCCAAACGGAGCCTAAATATTTGGGAAAGTTTGTATCATACATATATATACGTATATGTGTGTGAATGTGTAGAATATAATATTATATTGTGTGATATTTGTGATAGGATTTAGGGCATAGAGCTTATATATAAATAATGTAAATATGATGTTGTGCTCATGAATAATTGGAAAACTTTTCTTCCTTTATGAATTTCTTGTGTTGGATTCAATTTTTTTTGAGTTATAAATGTAAAAGTACTATTGGAATCGAGATTCGGCCCAAAGAGTAGTTCAGACCCAATCGGGGTGGCCTGCACCTACTTCTCCCGAGATAGATCGCTTGACTGAAGACTAAGGACCAAACACTGACTCTGGGCTACAGCTCGGAGATCCCACCACGCACCTGGAAGTTCTGAGAGAGATTCCCCTCCCAAGCCAATGATGAAGCTGGACACCTTTGGAGGGCGCTGGAAGCCAACCAAGATCGACCAGAAGATGAAGAAGTCAAAAAATTGGATCCTCTTCAAAAGTATCATTCGGGTTCTATTTATAACTTTCCAAGTCTGGTCTGCAAATAGTGGAATCTAGCTTTGTAGTTTTATTAAATGCATCCCAAATTGGTCTGCCAACAGTCAAGCTCTGTTTGTAAAGGCTATTTGCAGACAAATAGGTATATAAAATTCTGTGAAAAATCTTTCTGAAACACGTCAATGATGAGGCCTCAGCCTTCGAGAGTGGCGAGTGTCCGATGAAGCTGTCACTCGCTTTACTCTGACTCGCCTCTTGGGGAGAACGAGGACCTGTTCCCAAATCCGTCTCGCCTTATCCGACGAGTGCCTAATAAAACAGACACTCGCCTGCCCCTACTCCTTGCCTGAGGCAAATGCGAATACCACACCCGACTCGCCTGCACCCGAAGTGGCGAGTGCCTGATGAAGCTGGCACTCGCCCGCCTCCTCGTTGCAGCTTGGAGCGGGTGCAACCTTACTACTCGGCTCGCCCCGCCCATCAAACGACTGCCACACTGGGCGAGTGGGCTCCCATTGCCTTACTCGCCTACTCAGCTCGCCTAAGTTTAGGGCCCTACTTTTATTCTTTGGGCTCTTTTAGGTCGCCCACTCTGAAAACATGAGATTGTACAAAATTCTCGCTCTTTGCGAGATTGTCACAAACTCGGAAAGAAAAGTTCAACCCCCGTGTTCGGTGAGTGCTTGTTGACTTGGAGGGAAGCTTTTTGGTGGGTCCCTCCTCTGCACTATAAATACTAACAAACAAGGAGGATGGGGGCTTCAAAACTTCTTCCATTTTCCTCTAATTCTCTACTTTGGCTGCACAATGTCACTCCCAAAAGAAATCCAGGCTCGCATCGACGCTGCGAGAGAGGAGAGCAAATCTTTTATAGTGGAGTTCGCTCCTTGGGTTGCTCGGCGGACCTCAGGCTCGCCCTTTAAGCTAAAGAAGGCCAAGATGGTCAGGCGCTAGCAGACGGAGGGTGGATCCGCCCTTCCGACTCCTCCACTTGCCACTGAACTTGTTCCTTTGATATGCTTACTTACCGCTTAGCTCGCCAGCCGCCAAGACGTGTGGACTAAAATCACTTTGGCTATTCGCAGGGAACACTTCCCGAAGATGAATTGCGAGAGAAGATCTGGCGAATGTCCACCCGCACTCGCATGAAGGAGGGAGAGAGATGATGGTCATGGAGACTGACCTCCAGACTGTCCATGGCGATCCTCCACTCGCACCTGGTGAGTTACTTGTCATCTCTTGCCACCCCTCTTTTGTGTCTTCCGGTTTTTACCTTGCTTCGCCTCTGGCAGCTGTCACTATCGGGACCACCGGCCTGCTAGTCCTGCCGCCGAAATCACCAGTTCACTCGGCCATCCAGGTCGTTACCCCGGGTTCAGGGTCCCCGACCGAGGGAACTCTCGACCACCCAACTCCTTCCTCCCTATGGATCGCCGACCTCGCGTCGCCCTGTCCGGGACTGGGAAAGTCGTTCACGCTACTTTTCGATGCATCCTTCAGAGGGCGACCCGGGCTGTCCCGCCAACACCCCGGCAAGGGGGTTGCGCCCTCTCCAGGTTAGCGGGAGTGTTCGCCTTTCTCCTCGATGAGTCCTGCTTTTGTTTGGCTAACCCCCCTCCCCTTCAGGCTACCACGAGGTCTATTCCACTGATCTTGAAATAGACGAGGGAGAGTTCTCGCCTCCCCCTCCCCTAGTGCGATCACCGACTTTCTGGGCGATCCGAATGATGTTGTGGTGCTGAAGAGGCAAATGACAGAGTTGTTTAAAAAACATAGCCTCATGCTACGCGAGATCTACAGCCATGTCCAAGAGAACGGAGACGACACCGAGCAGCGGCTAGGAGGTCTCGAAGGGGACTGCGCGCACTTCCTGGGCGAGATACGGCGGGAGGCCTGGTGGCGAGGCGACCTCCCTTGGGATCCACATTTCGCGAGCCGAGGATCAGCTACGCTTGGTGCAGCAGGAGCTTAGCGCCATCCGCGAGTATCACTATCCCCGCCAACCATCGAGGTCGGGAGTGTGAGGCCGAGGAAGATGGAAATGGCTCCAATACTGAGCCTACCGACACTCGCCCTTCCCTCCCCTCGAACCCTGCTCTATTATTTTCAAATTTCTAATTCTGTAATATTTGGCTCTGAACTCGTCTGAGACATTTGCCGCTATAATCAAAGGGTTCTCGGTCGATGTGAAGATTTGTTATGCTTGTGTCTTATCATGCTTTCTTTTCCTCGCTTTGACCTTTGGATTTTTGAATGTAATATTAATTTCGAAACGCTGGCGGGGAAGGGAGCACGGGGCCGGCGCGGATCGAGGCATGCAATGATGATTCGTTATCCGCACACCTTCCGCCTCGAGTGCCAAAGGCCCAACCCTTCTTCTATAAATAGGCCCCCACTCTTCTCCCTTCACCTATCACATTTATTATCGCCTGCTTTCTAGCCTTCTTCGTCCCCGAGCGCTTGCCCCCTGACTCTCGCGCAAGCACTCACATAATGGGAGGTGACGGTGGTGATGCAGAGGGTAGATCGAAATCCGCATGGGTTTTCGCAGACTATCCCTTCCTCCAATGCAACCTGACGGATGGCGAGTACCTCCCTATGGTGGTGGAGTACATCTCGCCCGGGTTTGTCGCTCGCCGCCCGGGAGAGTTCGAGTTGATCAACGACCTTCATCCCGATGAACTCGTGATTCCCATCTCGCATTTCGAGTTGGGGCTGCAACTACCGCTCTGGCCAGAGGTGTGCCAGGTCCTCGGGTACCTGGGTGTGATCCTGGGCCAGTCGAATCCAAACTCCATCGCCATGCTTGTGACATTCGCGTGCTACATGCGTGACGAGCAGATCGATTTTAGCCTTGTTGCCTTCCGCAATATTTTCTCTTTCAGGGCCAACAAGGATGGGACTGCCTTCTTCTCAAGCCAGCATGCGAAGGTCCGCGAGACGGCCAACAAGAAACACAACTTGCTACGAAAGTTTGTGTTCGTCAAGGGCAACTTCAACAATGTCCTCTTCTCGCCAGTTCAACAGGATGAGGCGACTTACCGTCCTCCCTCCATAGGGGGCCACGAGGCCATTCTCTTTGAGTTCTTCGTCGGCAAGAACTTCGAGATCACATACCGAGGACGACGCGGTCGGGTCTCGTGACGAGTGAAGGCACGGGGGTCACCGTGAAAGACGTAGTCTCGGAGCTATTTCTCTCGCTCGAGGAATCCGAGGACGACGCCGATCCGGCCCTTCGCGAGAGCAAGAAGCCTGGGAGCTCGGAGTGAAACTTTGTAATCTTCTATTTTTATTTCTGCTCTCGTCGTTGTATCTCCGAGGAGAGACCTCTATTGTTATTTTTGCTCCTTATACTCATTTTGTACTTAATGGGTGAAGCCTTTTATACATGTATAACACTGTTTTCATTTATGGGCGAGTCCCTTGCGGTAATTTTGCTTTTATTTTATGTTTTCTCCTAACCCTTTCTTTCGATTCGTATTTGCACTCGCGCCACTAACTCACCCTCCACGAGCCCTTAGCGCATGAGTAGGGGTGACAACACAACTTCATATAGGCTATCTTGCGAGTAGCAACCTACATTTGTGTTTCCTTGATCCCCCGCTAGGACTTAGGCAAATTTTGTTCATCTCAACTTTCTACGCACCTGTACTTGCGAGGTCCCAAGCTCGGGCATCCTGGCCTATCGTCGAGGCACGAGTGCTAGATATATGTGAACGGAATCTGGGATCTCAGCCCCACTTTTTGTTGTGTCTTCATGTCGTGGGGAATCCTCACTTCCTCCACCCGCCCACAGGTACCTTAATGAAACGGGCACTTGCCGACCTTGCCCCTAGTCTGGGGTGAATGCGGACCTGTACTCGCCAACCTTTTATCTCGATATTCCTTCTTTCTCAAACTCTCCACTCGAGCGACCTGCCTGTCCTGTCGACTAGTGAGAGTTCGGTCAGCGGGATCCAATCGAGTGCTTTCCCAATCACTTTTTCACAACCATCCACCACCCGAGCGACTTGTCTGCCCGTCGTCTAGTGAGAGCCCGGTCAGCGGGATCCAATCGAGGGCTTTCTCAAGCACTTTTTCACAACCATCCACCACCCGATCGATCTGCATGCCCTGCCGGCTAATAAGAGCCCGGTCAGCGGGATCTATTCGGGGGAGCTGCCACTCGAGCGACCTGCCTTCCCTGCCGGCTAGTGAGAGCCCGATCAACGGGATCTAACCGAGGGCTTTCTCAATCATTCCTTCCTTCACAATCAACCACCACCCGAGCGACCTGCCTGCCCTGCCGGCTAGTGAGAGCCCGGTTAGCGGGATCCAATCGTGGGAGCTGCCACTCGAGCAACATGTCTGTCCTGCCGTCTAGTGAGAATCCGGTCAGCGAGATCCAATCAAGGGCTTTCTCAATCACTTTTTCACAACCATTCACCACCTGAGCGACCTTCCTACCCTGTCGGCTAGTGAGAGCCTGGTCAGTGGGATCTAATCGGGGGAGTTGCCACTCGGGCGACCTACCTGCCCTGTCTTCTAGTGAGTGCCCGAATAGCGGGATCCAATCGAGAGCTTTCTCAATCATTCCTTCCTTCACAATCGGCCACCACCCGAGCGACCTGCCTGCCCTGCCGGTTAGTGAGAGCCCGGTCAGCGGGATCCAATCGGGGGAGTTGTCAATCGAGCGACATGCATGCCCTGTCGGCTAGTGAGAGCCCAGTTAACGGGATCCAATCGAGTGCTTTCTCAATCATTCCTTCCTTCACAACCAGCCATCACCTGAGTGACCCTCCTGCCCTGCCGGCTAGTGAGAGTCCGATCAGCGGGATCCAATCGGGGGAGCTGCCACTCGAGCGACCTGCCTGCCATGCCGGCTAGTGAGAGTTTGGTCAGCGGGATCTAATCGAGGGCTTTCTCAATCATTCCTTCCTTCACAACCAACCACCACCCGAGCGACCCGCCTGCCCTGCCGGCTAGTGAGAGTCCGATCAGCGAGATCCAATCGGTGGTGTTTACAAACATGCACATCACATAAACAAATGAAAATGAGGCAGTGAAAGATTCCAATAATATATTGTGATTAATTGATCAGGGATAAAAACATTTCAAATCATCGCCGCTCCAAGCGCGGCTGAGGGATATCCCTTTCACATTCCGGAGGTGATACCCTCCCGACTTCAAAGCTTCTTCTATAATTTAAGGGCCTTCCCAGTTGGGGTTGAGCTTCCCAATCGTTGCCCACCTCCCGGTCGCGTCAACCTTCTTAAGAACAAGGTCTCCCTTCACAAATTATTTTACCCGGATGTTTTTGTCGAAATACTTGGTCATTCGTCGTTTGATTTATTCTTGTCGGATGGTTGCCAAGTCTCGAAGTTCTTCCACTAGATCCAGTGAGAGCCTCTGTTCTCCTTTGTTTTCCACCCACAATTCATCGTCTCCTTCTCCTGTGACGATCACCCGCAGGGACTTCACCTCGAACTCCACTGGCAGCACAACTTCATAACCACGAGAGAGCTTAAAGGGGGTTTCAGTCGTGACTGTGTTAGGTGTAGTTCTCAAGGCCCAAAGGACTAAGGGGAGCTGCTCCACCCAGTTACCCCTCAGGTTTTCGACATTCTTTTTCAACAGATTGACAATTATCTTGTTCGTCGTCTGCACCTGTCCATTACTCCTAGGGTTGTGGACCGACGCGAAATGGATATCTATGCCCAATTGGCTGCAGAAGCCGACAAATTCCTCGCTAGCGAACTGCGGCTCATTGTCCGTGACTATGGCTAGAGGTAGCCCATGTTGACAGACTATCTCCCACCATACAAAATTTTTGATGACTTGAGAGATTATCTTGGCTAACGCCTTTACTTCTAGCCACTTTGTGAAGTAATCAATCATGACTAGCAAGAACTTTCTTTGACTCATTCTCCACCTTCTGTCACCTTTTTTAACCATCACTTCATTGGAGACTCAGCCTGGATACTTGATCTCTGATACAAACCCAACATTGAGTAACTTACCCACCTCCTCTCGGATGGGCTCGGCCAGCTTGTCGGCGACAGATCTTTTCTTGTGTCGTATGGGGCGGGCATTTGGGTCGAGGTTGAGACGGTGACACGCCATGTCAGCGTCGATCCCTGGCATGTCTGCCGCCCTTCAGGCGAAGACGTCCACGTTCTGTTGGATGCAGGCCAGGATCTTCTCCTGGTCCTCTGGGCTATACTCCCCGCTAATCTTCACCTTCTCCACACTGCCCCCCTGGGTGAGGGCCTCCTTCTCCACTACCTCCTCTGCTATCTCCAACCAAGACTGCTCCCCGTGCTCACTTTCCATCCCCCTTCACCGAGCTGGGATCCCCTCTTCCTCTCTTCCCTCACCTGTCTCCAACACCTCCTCCATCTCCACTCCCTCGATCACTTCCACTATACCTTCCTTCCTCGCTTGTTCCTCCATTGCCTTCTCCACTTCTTCGGCTCCCGCCATCCAGGATATGGTATTGATGGCTATAACGTAGCATTTCCTCACCACTTTCGGGTCTCCTTGTAACCTGATCTGGACTCCTCCCACGTTGAACTTCAGGCACTGGTGGAATGAGGATGGGACGCATTGGAAAGCACTGATGAGGGGCCGTCCGAATATGGTGTTGTAGCTACTCAGAGCGTCGACAATAACGAACTGATAGTTCCGGGACTGACCCCCCAAGGTCATATGAAGTTCGACTCCTCCTTCCACCCCCTTTCTCTCCACGGAGAGCCCGAACAGCGGCACGTCCGAGGCCAACACCCTCCTCGACTCCACCTTCATTTCGTTGAACGCCTTCTTGAAGATGACGTTGACCGAGCTCCCATTGTCGACGATGATCCGGGAGACGTTGAAGTTCTCGATGGTTTTCTGGATCATCAGCGCATCGCAGAATGGATCCTCGTGATCTGGCATATCCTTTCGGGAGAAGGTGATCTTCTCCTCTAGGGCGGGGCTTGAGACGTTGAAGAAACGCTCCGACGATACATGGTATAGAGGCTTGCCCTGCGGGCGGCCTTGATCCCCACCCCTCTGTGGATCACCCCAATCTCCCCTCGGGTTCCCACGTCATCACTATCCACGCATCGACCCTCTTCCTCTGCTCCTCCAGTCACCTCTTCAACTCGCACAGGAGGCTGTTTCTCTCTCGGGCCTCTCTCCCCCTGACTTCCGGAAACTTCAGACAGGTGGTCGTTGTGTGACCTTCCTCCTGATGGAAGTCACAGTAAGGCAACGCCACCTCCTCTCTTCGTCCCTCCACAAGTTGGTTTCTGCTTCTTCCCCCTGCTCCTTTTCCTCTGCCCCATCCTCTTCCTTTGCCCCATCCTCTTCCTCGATCGATTTCCATTACTTGCTGTGGAGGGGGTAGGAGTGGCCTAGGGCCCTGCCTCCATCCCTGGGGGTTGAACCTCCCCTGCCCTCCATGGAAGTTCCCCCCTCCTTGGGCAAATCCTCTTCCTTGACCTTGAGCGGCCCCCTTGGTGTCTACACCCTGGCTCCTGATATCCTTGCGCCCTTGGTTCCTCTCTCCTTCCCTCGTGTTGCCTGGAACCTCCTTGTTCCCTCAACTCAGAGTCACTCAGCCTTGCCAATTTTTTGCGAACGCCGAGTTCGCCGTCTCTCCTTCAATCTCCTTCGCCGCTCTTTCCATCAACTCTTCGAAGGACAAGGGGGATTTCTGGTTCAAGCTCATCTTGAAAAATCCCTGCCGCAGTGCTACGGTGAATGCAAGTTGGAGGGTGAATCATGACACCTCATGAATGAGCAAGATCTCATCATGTAACCTATCCACATAGTTGTCCAACGACTCCTCTGCCCCCCACTTGATCAGGAAGAGTGACTCAACACTCTTCTTCCTTTTCTTGGATGTTGAGAAACGCAACTAGAAACTTTGGCGCAAATCCTCGAATTCGTAGATCGACCCCGCTGGGAGCTGGTGAAACCAGTCCCTGGCTTTCTCCTTCAGAGTGATGGCGAAGAGACGACATTTGAATGCGTCTGACATCTGCCTAATGGAGACCATGTCCTCGAACCACTGTAGGTGCTGGACGGGATCATTCTTGTCAGTGTAGTACGTCATTTCCGGCTCCCTGAACCCCTCCGGAACCGGCGCTGAAACTATCAATTCACAGAACGGACTCACCCCACTCGTCGGCGTTGCATGCTTTACTCACGCGATCAACTCACCTGTCAGGATAACACCTGCCAGGCTGGGGAAGAGTTCTCGCCCCGCAAGATCTTGCTCGTGCCCCTCACCCGCCACTTCCTTTCCAGGCCTCTTCCATGTGACATTCTCACCCAGACCTGGTGGCGTGACCACCTGGACAGCCGGGGTTGAGCACTCGCCTTGCGCGGCGAACGCAAGTGGATGGTCTCCGAGATCTCCCTCTTGAAGTATTCGAACATCCTGACTATCGCAGGTTTCAAGTGTAGAGGTGAGTCGTCGTGATCGGTACTTTGTCCATCGTCTCCAGTCATGGAACTTACTCAGGATTTTCTTGTGTAGGGCACGGTCCACGCTCACCGCATCAAAAGTGTTGGAACCGAGATTCGTCCCAAAGAGTAGTTCAGACTCAAAGGGGCGGCCTGCACCAACTTCTCCCGAGATAGATCGCTTGACTGAAGACTAAGTATCAAACACTGACCCTGGGCTACAGCTCGGAGATCTCACCACACACTCGAAAGTTCTGAGAGAGCTTCCCCTCCCAAGCCAATGTTGAAGCTGGACAGCTTTGGAGGGCGCTGGAAGCCAACCAAGATCGACTAGAGGAAGAAGAAGCGGAATCCCGCTTTGTGATTTTACTAAATGCACCCCAAATTGACCTGCCAACAGCGAAGCTTCGCTGCTTGAAAAGGCTATTTGCAGACAAATAGGTATATAAAATTATGTGAAAAATCTTCCTGAAACATGTCTGATGAGACTCAGCCTCCGAGGGCGAGTGAGCTCTCATTGCCTTACTCGCCTACTCGGCTCGTCTGAGTCCGGGGCCCTACTTTTATTCTTTGGGCTCTTCTGAGTCGCTCACTCGACGAACATGGGGTTGTACAAGTACCATTACATTGGGTATATTAAAAATATTAAGCATCAATTGTTACATTGTTAAGTAACAATCAATCAAATAATATATTACTAAATAAAAAGACAAAACTCAAACATGATGATAATCGAACCCACGACCTCTATGTCATGAGGCGCCAACTTCTCCAACTTGGCCACGCCTCATTGACAATTATATTTTGAATCCTTCGATAATAAAATGATCGCTTTTGATTACGGGCAGGCCAAATATACACTACAAACAAATTTGTGTCTTTTAAAAGAGTCGCTAGCATGTTGATAGAAAGTTTAGTTGCCTATAATGAATTGATAACTACACAATTGCCATATAATGTTTCACAAAGTGGTTAGAAGTATGTTCAAGTTAGTAGAACCTTGTTATTAAGGCTCGGTTTGGCGGAACTTATTTTCACCGATCAAGCGGTTACGGTCGCATGAATCGGACCTTAATTAAATGATGCCACAAGAAATGAAATAATAAGGGTGATCAAATTCGCCTTTAATTAGCAAAAAAAAACTTACATTGGGGTGCATAATCTAATTATGGGTTCGCTCATCTGCCTTGTGTGTTTTTCTAACTTCTAAGGAGTCATTTATTTGTGCTAATCAAGCACAAAAGTTCAAAGATCAAAAGAATGTAAGAGTTGTTCTTAAAAAGGTGTCGCGTGGCCTGTGCCGGTTGCACTCCCGGCGTGTTGCTATCAGGGATGCGCGGCCATTTGGTCATTGTCGCAAGGGTTATTCAATGAAACCAATGATTCGTTATTGGAGCAGATAGCAACAATCATTTCAAAGGACATGCGTATTTTCCGATGAATTTACATAGTTTCATCAGTAGAAATTGTTTGATGTAGCGAGTAATAGGCTCTTTCGCCGTTTAAGAATTCTTGTTTAGACAATTCATATCATCCACACATAGTGATCTAAGATTTCAATTCTTCCATGTTTTAGCAGTAGCATATTGTTTCATGGAGCTAAGGTCAAAAAGATGGAGGAAACAAGTGTTTCCACGACTCTACCATCCGGCCAATTCTGTTCCACTGAATCCCCCCCCCCCCACACACACACTAGTGCGGTGCGGTTATCCGCGCTCCCATGATGGGGAAGGTGCGGCTATTCGCACCCCCATGATGAGGGAGGTGTGGCTATTCACACCCGTATGATGAGGATTTGTGGCTTGCGTGCTTGTGCATTCGTGCATTCCGATGTTCGCTTGGAAGACACCGACCATGCACTCCAAATGTCAGGTGATATAAAAAATACTCCCTAAATTTCGCTTATTTTTTAGTGTATCAAAAATGAAATTACTATTGATGGGGTCCACTTCAAGTTTTTAATTCAAACTGACAAGACACCGACCACGTACTCCTAGGCTCGACCGGACCAATCACGCGCATCAAAGCCGCAAGTCCCAGAAGCTCCCAAAGAAGAAGCTGAACCCACGCATGCGCAAGGCAGGGCGACCGCACCCGACCAGCATACGCGGCCGCAAGGCCGCACCCTCGCGCGTCGGAAGGCGAATGAGGCGGTGCCCGGAGGCGGCGGTGGTGGCCGGAGGTGGCCAGAGGCGAAGGAGGCGGTCGGGGACTGCAAAGATCGCTGGCAGTGGTGACGGCTCCCGACGCCGGCGTCCGCCCGCGCGGGCGCCGGCACGCGCAGGTGTGCGGCTCCGCCGCCACGTGGGATGGCTGTGTTGGGTTGTGCGCTGGCTGGGGGCGCCTGCATGGGCTTAGTTCTTCCTTTAGGAATTCCCGGGGCTTGCAATTTTGTCGTACGTAATCGATCCGGTCGGGATTGCACGTACTTCAACCGAATTTTGCCGGTTTGACTTAGAAAACTCAGGGGAATCCTATCACACATAATTTTATATTAATCGGTAAGTAGATTAGAATTTAGGATTAATTTTAAGAAAATTTATAAATTTAAAGAACTTATTTAAAAGTTTAGGAAGTAGGTATTGATTAAAATTTAAGAACTTATTTCAAACAAAATAAAATTTATTAGAGACTGATTTCAAAAAGCCCATAAAATTTGGTTAGTAATTTCATATTTTTGCCAATATTATTTTAATAATCAACCAATGCACAATTATAAATACGCTCGAATCACCGCCCTCGCCCTTCCCAGCGTACTACTAGAGGAGATGGGCTCCAATTCCAAGCAGGTTTCCGAAATCCCCATCGTCGATCTCACCGGTCTCCAGCCATCCCTCCCCAGCGGCGAGCGGTGGGAAGCTGCAAAAGCGGCGGCGGCGGCGGCGCTGCAGTCTCACGGCTTCTTTGAAGCGATTTACCCCTCCCTCTCGGCGGAGCTCCGGGGGGAAATGCTCGGCCGCGCAGCGCCGGAATTCTTCTCTCTGCCGCTGGAGTCTAAGCGTCGATCCACCTCCGAAGAGCCCTACCAGGGCTACATCGGACAGGCGGCCCCCATCCCCTACGAGAGCCTGCGCATCGACGCCGTGGACTCGCCGATCGCCGTCCAGGATTTGACCCGCCTCATGTGGCCGCAAGGGAATCCCACTTTCTTGTAAGTTGCTGCTATTTTGTAGTGGTGTTCGATTGAATTTGTGCTTGATTCTTGGGCCTTCAGCAACGCAGTGGTGGCCTTCGCGAAGCCATTGCGGGATCTGGCGGAGATGGTGCAGGAGATGATTCTCCAGAGCTTGGGGGTAGATCAGAAGCACTACGACGCTCTCGTGAATTTAACTGACCACGGTTTACGGCTATCCCACTACGGAGTTCCGGTGAATCAGGAAACCGAGATCGCCTTGTTCCCTCATCTTGACCCAAATCTCCTGAGCATAGTTTGCCAGCACGAGATCGGCGGCCTGGAGTTTCAGATCGCCGGCGGGAGTTGGGTCAACGCCGAGCCATCCCCTACTTCCGTTCATGTTATGGCCGGCCTAGCGTTTCAGGTGAATTTAATTATAATTATCATTATTGACCCCAAACTAGAAGCCGTGTACAAAAAGCCCGATCGGGCCGGGCCGGGCCCGATCTGGCTCGGGCTTTTCTCCAGCCGGGCCGGGCTCGGGCTCTCTCCCAAAGAGGGGCCCGATTAGACGGCCGGCCTGAAGGGAACAGGCGGGATTAATTCCCGCCTGATTAGGCGGGCGGGATTAATCCCGCCTGATCAGGCGGGCGGGATTAATCCCGCCTGATCAGGAGGGCGGGAAATCGCCTGATCAGGCGGGATTTTCCCGCATGATCATAGGCGGGATTACTTTCGCCAGGCTTTGGCTAAGCCCGGTGCCCGGGCTTTGCCCGAACCGGCCCGGGCTGGGCACCTGGCCCCCGCCTAACCAGGCTTTTGCCGGGCCGGGCCCGGGCTTTTTGCCCATGACTACCCCAAACTAATCTCACCAAGTTGTTCTGGACCTGAAAATAAAAAACGGAAACCGCAACATCGTACCCATTTCAAACCGCATCTAACGGTTTGATTGTGGTATGGTATTGGTTATGGATAAACTGCATGTTTTGCGGTGCGGTTCAGTTTTTGTCTTGACAAAACCGAATAAACCGCACCACAACACAATAATTATAATATTAATTTATTTTTATAATATATTAATATATCTTAATCTAGTCTTTACCCTGAATTGAACCCGTTGACTGAAGTGGTGAATCAAATAGTGAAATCAAAATATTCAACACCCATACCAAGCGCTACATTATTTTCAATTTTCATTCATCATTTCTCTGTTTCGGCTTCACAAACCAGGTGGTTTTTTTTTTGCACACCTTTCTGTCCTAGCCCGACGGGCGACGGCAAGGCGAGCGAGCACAAAGGCGGTGCGCCTCTTCTAAATTTAGTCTTCACTTTCCTAACGGCGACACCAACCCCGACCAAGTATTGCTCCTCATTTTTTTGACGACCTGCATCCGTTTAGGGTTCGTGATTGAGATAGATAATCTTGCGAGTTATTTATCTTATAATTTTTATTCCTTACCCTCTGTCTTTATTGAATGCATTCAATTTTTATTATTAACATTCTTGATTTTGAGTTGTTTATCTTATATTCCGCTTCGCTTCAAGATTTGTGAGGAGTGTCGTCACCACTAATAGTGATAGGATAACCGCTCATCATCGTGAGGCTAGTCACACAAGGTCGCACATGAGTGCGGACACAAAAACAGACCGCACAAGACCGTCTGAATTTTCCGCTGACTCCATATCCAGTCCGCACAAACCACGCGGACTCGGTGAACAAGGAGCAACTGGACTTGGCACATACCGTGACCAAGTCCAAACCTTCAGCATACTGGTGCAAACTCAACACAGGCGGACTCCGCAATCCGCGAGCTTAACACCAGGCGGACTCCGCAATCCGCGAGCTTAACACCAGGCGGACTCCGCAATCCGCGAGCTTAACACCAGTCGGACTCCGCAATCCGCGAGCTTAACACCAGGCGGACTCCGCAATCCGCGAGCTTAACACCAGGCGGACTCCGCAATCCGCGAGCTTAACACCAGGCGGACTCCGCAACCAGACCGTGCACCCGGCGATCTCCGCGGTCTCCAAACAACCACGCCACCTGATAACAAGACCAAGGCACTAAACCATGTTGATCTCGGCGAGCTCCATATGAGTCCGCAACATGCCGGACTCGGCGAACTCCAGATGAGACTGCAACAGCTGGACTCGGCGAACTCCAGATGAGTCTGCCATAACCGCGGTTAGACAACCTTAACCGTCCGGATCACCAAGGGTGCTTGCTGAGCCAGACCGCAAAAGAGATTGGCATCCCGCCGAAAGCTATCCGCTAGGCCGCGGCGAACTCTGCGAACTGTGTGGTCTGCCCAATAAGACCGCTCACACCATTCAATTCCCACTTCAAAGATTTTAACGCGCAAAAACTAACTCCAAACCGCACCAATTTTAAAACACATCGCACGTTTTGGATGCAGTGCGGTTTTGTAAAGTCCAAAACTGATCATCTTCGGTGTGGTTGCGGTTTAGGCTCAAACCACACCAGTTTCACCCCTAAGTTGTTCTAGAATGCGTAAAGGGTTCGGTTCTGGATGAAATTGAATCAAACTGCACGGTTTGATTTGGTTACCTAATGTTTGAATACACCGCTAATTTACACCCTAAATATTTGCTTTTTTATATTACGAGCATTTTTGCATGGGCTAACCTGTGCGAAGATGCTCGTATCTAAAAGAAGGCAATTTCGCCCTTTGCTGGCTCCAGAATATATTTTAATTTATTTATTATCTTTAGTTTTTTATTTTAATTAATTTATTATATTTATTATTATTTTGCTTTTATATTTATTAATTTATTATTTAATATGTGCAGTTATTAATATAGCTTTTTTCATTAAAAAATCATAAGATGTATATATAGGTATATATAAGTATACGAGCAGCTCCGTATGGGTTTTACCCGTGCTCGCTGACTCTGTGGGTTGTGCCCGTGCTTGCTGACTCTTAACGAGCTGCGCCCACAATCGAGCGGGTTGCTCTCGCATATGAACACTTTTTTTCAAAACATACATTCGAGTACTTAAAATGACTTTTTAAAAATATGAATCAATATTTCAGTTTTTCTTTTGTAAAAAAACGTAAAATTTTAGCTAAAAATTCAATTTTGCTCTCAATCTCTCTTCTCCCCCTCTCCCTCCTATCCTTAAATGTAGGGGGGAGGGCTATAAAGATTAATGCTCTCTATCTCTCCCTCTCTTTTCTCTTTTTCTCTCTTTTATAGGATGGATGAGATTAATGCTTCATTTGGTTTAGCTGTGACGGGAGGAGCAAGCAGGTCCAAATAAAACTTTCGAACCGGAGGGGGGAGGTTGGGGTCGAAACGGAGTGGTGGGGGGCGTTTCCTCTTTGCTGCGGGTGCAAATGGAGCAAACAGAGACGGAGTTTCGTTTGGTTATTCTCCGTCCGGGAAAACGCTAAACCAAATGAAGTATAAAAGTTTGTCACATATTGGATGACTAAGATTAATTCTACAACTTCAAACTACTTCAAACTACTTCTTTAATGTATATATATGCATGCGCTGGCGGGAGGAGCAGAAGCGGCGTTTTGGTGGCGAAGGAGAAGGTTGTGGCTGAATCGGAGGAAGATTTCGAAAAAGCGGCGAAGCTGCAATGGTCTTCATCAGAGGGAGCAGGGAGGTTGAGATCCTACGAAAGCCCGCTATTTTGGAGCACACACGACTTGGGTACATGCATGCGAGTTTGCTTCGACATCTGTTTCCTTCTCCCATCCCTCCACCTTCCACATCTCTTCTCCCCGCGGCCAGTAACAAAGGAGGATCCTTCCCCCGGAGCCTCTCCACTTCCGCCACCTCCTGTCTCTGCTCAGTACCCTCCCCCCCTCCCAACCCCATTGCCTCCTGGTGGAGCGAGCTCCACAGCTGCACCGACTGGTCCGACCTCCTCGACCCCCCCGACCTCCGCCAGGAGCTCCTCCGTTACAGAGACTTCATCCACTCCGCCTATCATGCTTTCTTCCACTCCCCTGTTTCCGCCAATGACAATCCCCGCCCTGTTTCCATCCCTGACCGCTCCTACCATCTCACCTGTCACCCTCGGGCGGATCTAAGTATAGTCCAGGGTGGGCAGCTGCCCACCCTGAGTTTTGCGAAATGTTCAATAGATTATAACATGAGTTAAATTTTTTAAATATATATATTATATTATATTATATTATATATAAATAAATATAAAAAAATTTCATTAGTTCTACTTTGAACTAACTGTCCTGAAATTCAAAAAGATATTATCAATGCAATGACAGTTAAGACAGTAAATTGTATTAAAATGGACATAAGAGATGCTTTTTTTTCTATATTGATACAATTATTTGAATCATTTAAGTTTGTTTTTTTACTATATTATGAAAGGAGTCAGCTGTTTGCCCACCCTGACATTATTTCTTGGCTCCGTCACTGCGGCGCCACCTCTTCTCCACTGCCTCCATCGATCCCCGACTGGCTGCCCTCTAGCTGGACATCGCTCCGTTCTAGCTGGATTGGCTTTGTCACCCTCTGTGACAATGACCATGAAATCCGCCGCATGGGCCTACAAGACATCGTCGTCGGCCTCCGCGACACCTCCACGTTCCTCGAATGGGCGGAGAGCCTCCGCTAGCGGTCCTAGACAGGGCCACCGCTGGCAACGGAAGGGTTGTGGCATCTACCGTAAAGGTGCAGTTTTTTTCCAACAAACGCGGGGTAAAAGTGGATGATCAAGACCGATCGGTCCGGTTTGGTCTGTTTTGATATTTTATGAGCACCTCTGTTAAGTTCTATTATAATTTATTACTATTAAATATCCAAACCTCTCCCGAAGATTTGCCATAATTACAAGTTGCACCCCTCTATTTTTACAATTACATAAACCTCCTGTAAGGAGTTCACATTTCATAACATGCATGCATCAAATTATTTTTGTGCATGCATATTATGAAATCTAAACTCAGGATATTGTACCCTTAAAAATTGAAAGTCCATAGAATTATTAATAAAAAAATGTTTAGGCGTGGAGCAACATGAGTGTGCGAGCTCCAATGCACCGGGTCCGCATGTTAGGAAACGAGAAGAGGTTTTCCGCAATCTACGGAACTCGACCGAGCCATAATTCCATTGTCAAGAGCCCGGAGGAGCTGGCAGACGCTGGCCGCGGTCCTCTGCTCTATAAACCCTTCAATTATACTGAATTGGTCAGGTTTTTGTGCTCCAAGCAAGGAATGGGGCACTCTCCAGAGGATGCATTCAACTCTTACTGCAAATTACAAAATTAAACATGCTCTCTACTTGAAATCTGGATGATATATTTATAATGTGTCGTGATTGTTGCATAATATATAGTTATATTCTTACATTATAGCCAAATCATATGAGTGTTGTTTGAAAATATTCTACTTTATTATGATTTTAATTTGTTTGAATTAGCAGGGTTTTTTGCACTTTGCACCCTCAAATTATCCTATTTTGATTTTTGGCACTTTGCTTCCTGAAATTTTAAAATTGGCATTTTGTACCACAGAATTACAGAGATTTGACAATTTGCATCCCAAAGCTGAAACTTCGTGGGTATTTCGGTCCGGACGCCACCCAAAATGCTCATTTTAGCACTTTGCACTTCCGAACTATCTTATTTTGGCTATTTGCAAAGTGCAAAAATGAATATTTTGGGTGATGCCCGGAACTAAATACCCCTAAAATGTTGCATCTTGGGGGTGTAAAATGCCAAAAAGCTGAATGAACATGAGGTTAAATAATTATGCCTTTACTTTCTTATTTCATAAGAGTTTTTCTGTAAAAGCTATAGAAAGTTTGGAGATTATATGCTTTATGAGCATTTTCTTCTTGTCTCTTTATAGCATTTGAAGTCCTTTGCCGACCATTCATCAAATTACGTTCTTACATAATCCCCAAAATTACTCTTTCCCATCCACCAATGTATAGAAACACATGACTAAAGTCATTTGCCAACATTTATCAAATTACACCTAAAATTACTATTTGGCCTCTGCCAATGCATAAAAACACATTGTTGCGGCCAAACTCGGCGCTCCGGTCGGACCGGATAATCTTGGACCGTCTCAGCTCACGGAGCGGTCGAGCGCGCACACAGTCGATGAAAATGAAACAGTGAACACAAGGCTTGATGACGTGGAAAAACCCCTTAAATGGGTAAAAAATCACGTGACCGGATCTGTGCCGGTCAAATTCCACTAGATCGGGGTGATTACAATATGTTAGGTGAATCGGGGCGACAGACGGCTCCCGTTACAACTTATGGGTAGAGAGGATGACTGTAGCTTCCGGCGGGCAACAGACTGCCCTGCGGAAATGACTTAAACGGTGGAATGCGCGGGATGCTTCTGACGCGTGCGCTCGGGGCGACGCGCGCTTGAGGGCTTCGACTGTCTTCTTTCTTTTCCTTCCACCTTGGGCGTTTCCCGTGCTAGTTGTGCGCTGATGGGGTGCCTGTAGCCGATGACGGGTGCTGGTGGCCGCTGGTGGCCACTGGTGGCCGCTGGAGATTGCTGGTGGTTGCTGGTGGCCGCTGGTGGTTGCTGGCAGCCGTGGGTGGCCGCTGGTGGCCGACTCGGTGGAGGAGGTGGGAGGTCTTTCACCTGAGGAAGAAGAAGAAGGAGAAGCGTAGGAGGAGAAAGATATCAAATGAGGAGCCCCTGAGGTCCTTTTATAGGCTCCAGGGGGAAGTTATGGCGGGCCCCACCACTAACATAGTGGGTTAGTGGGTGGTTTTGCCCCGATCGGACGGCCGGCGGGGCCTCCCCCTTGATCGGACGGCCGGGGGGGCTTCCCATGATGGCGGGCCGTCATGACGGCGGCGGCAGCCGGGCGGCCCCAAGGTCACGGCCGGCCATGGCCCCGGCCGGCCATGGCCGGGGCGGCCATGGCCCCGGCCGGCCATGGCCGGGGCGGCCATGGCCGGGGCGGCCATGGCCGGGGCGGCCATGGCCGGGGCGGCCATGGCCGGGGCGGCCATGGCCGGGGCGGCCATGGCCGGGGCGGCCATGGCCGGGGGCCGGCCATGGCCGGGGCGGCCATGGCCGGGGCGGCCATGGCCGGGGGCCGGGGGGGCTTCCCATGATGGCGGGCCGTCATGACGGCGGCGGCAGCCGGGCGGCCGGCGAGGGAGGCCGGCGGCGGCCTAGGTCACGGCCGGCCATGGCCACGACCGGCCATGGCCGGGGCGGCCATGGCCCCGGCCGGCCATGGCCGGGGAGGCCATGGCCGGGGCGGCCATGGCCACGGACGGCCATGGCCGGGGCGGCCATGGCCGGGGCGGCCATGGCCGGGGCGGCCATGGCCGGGGCGGCCATGGCCGGGGCGGCCATCGCCGGGGCGGCCATCGCCGGGGCGGCCATCGCCGGGGCGGCCATGGCCGGGGCGGCCATCGCCGGGGCGGCCATGGCCGGGGCGGCCATGGCCGGGGCGGCCATGGCCGGGGCGGCCATGGCCACGGCCGGCCATGGCCGGGCGGCCATGGCCGGGGCGGCCATGGCCGGGCGACCATGGCTCCGGCCGGCCATGGTCGGCCATGGCCGGGCGGCCATGGCCCCGGTCGGCCCCGGGGCCATGGCCCCGGTCGGCCATGGCCGGGGCGGCCATGGCCCCGGTCGGCCATGGCCGGGGCGGCCATGGCCGGGGCGGCCATGGCCGGGCGGCCATGGCTCCGGCCGGCCATGGCCGGGCGGCCATGGCCCCGGCCGGCCATGGCCGGGCGGCCATGGCCGGGGCGGCCATGGCCCCGGCCGGCCATGGCCGGGGCGGCCATGGCCCCGGCCGGCCATGGCCGGGGCGGCCATGGCCGGGGCGGCCATGGCCCCGGTCGGCCATGGTCGTGGTGGCCGTGGGAGGGCCGGCCGCCGGTGGTGGCTCGGCCTCTTGCCGGCGGCGGTTCCTATGGCGGCGGTTTCCCCATGAGGGGAGGAAGTGGGGATCCGCCCCCATCATCTCCATGAGAGATCATGGGGGGGTGGGGCCCACCCATGACTTTCCATAAAAAGGGGGAACCCATCAAATGCCCCCCAAATCTCTACTTGGCCGGGAACGAAGCGAGCGTGAGGAGAGATTTCTGGAGTTCCTTGTTGTCATGGTGGGTGCCGGCGAATCCAATCGCGAAGGGGTCCGTGCGCTGGACAGTGCGGAGGCGCGCTGGCGCAACGGCGGGCGAGTGCAAAGGCACGTCCGGAAGCACGCAAGCGCGCGCGAGGGCGCGCTTGTGCAGCCATGCGCGCGGGTGCGCACGCCCGACCCAGCGCGTCCGCGCTTGCGGGTGTGCATGCGCGACCCGGCGCGCGGGTGCGCGCGCGCGCGGGGTGCGCGCGCGCGGGTGCGCGCGCGCGGGTGCGCGCGCGCGGGTGCGCGCGCGCGGGTGCGCGCGCGCGGGTACGCGCGCACAACCCAGCGCGCGGGTGCGTGCGCGATCTTGCGCGCGGGGGTGCTCGCGCGCGACCCAGCGCGCGGGTGCGTGCGCGCGATCCAGCGCGCGGGCTCGCGCGCGGGAGCGCGTCCCTGCGCGCGGGTGGGTGCGTGCGCGGGTGTGCGCGCGCGCGGCCCCACGCGCGTGCGCGACCCTCCGTGTGGGTCCTTGCGCGCGCGGGTGCGCGCGTGTGTGCGAGGGCGCAACCCCATGCGCAGGTCTGCGCACGTGCGACCGTGCGCGCGGGGTGCGTGTGTGCAACCTGTGTGCGCGTGTTGTGTGCGCGGGCTCTGCTTGCGCGAGGGTGGTTCGTGGCTTAGGTTGCGCGCGAGTTGCGCTCGGCTTTGCGTGCGCGAGGGTTGCTCGCGGCGTAGGTTGCGCGAGGGCTGCTCGCGACTTAGATTGCGCGAGGGCTGCTCGCGGCTTAGATTGCGCGAAGGTTTCTCGCAGCCTAGATTGTGCGAGGGCTGCTCGCGGTTTAGGTTGCGCGTGGGTATAGAGGCAGTTGCTGTGAGGAGCGCGCTGCACAGAGGCAGTTGCTGTAAGGAGCGCGCTGCACGGAGGCAGTTGTTGTGAGGAGCGCGCTGCACGGAGGCAGTTGCTGTACGGAGGCAGGTGCTGTGAGGAGCGCGCTGCACGGAGGCCGTTGTTGTGAGGAGCGCGCTGTACGGAGGCAGTTGCTGTGAGGAGAGCGCTGCACGGAGGCAGTTGCTGTGAGGAGCGCGCTGCATGGAGGCGGTTGCTGTGAGGAGCGCGCTGCACGGAGGCAGTTGCTGTGAGGAGCGCGCTGCACGGAGGCAGTTGCTGTGAGGAGCGCGCTGCACGGAGGCAGTTGCTGTGAGGAGCGCGCTGCACGGAGGCAGTTGCTGTGAGGAGCGCGCTGCACGGAGGCAGTTGCTGTGAGGAGCGCGCTGCACGGAGGCAGTTGCTGTGAGGAGCGCGCTGCACGGAGGCAGTTGCTGTGAGGAGCGCGCTGCACGGAGGCAGTTGCTGTGAGGAGCGCGCTGCACGGAGGCAGTTGCTGTGAGGAGCGCGCTGCACGGAGGCAGTTGCTGTGAGGAGCGCGCTGCACGAAGGCCGTTGCTGTGAGGAGCGCGCTGCACGGAGGCAGTTGCTGTGAGGAGCGCGCTGCACGGAGGCAGTTGCTGTGAGGAGCGCGCTGCACGGAGGCAGTTGTTGTGGGGAGCGCGCTGCACGGAGGCAGTTGCTGTGGGGAGCGCGCTGCACGGAGGCAGTTGCTGTGAGGAGCGCGCTGCACGGAGGCAGTTGCTGTGAGGAGCGCGCTGCACGGAGGCAGTTGCTGTGAGGAGCGCGCTGCACGGAGGCAGTTGCTGTGAGGAGCGCGCTGCACGGAGGCAGTTGCTGTGAGGAGCGCGCTGCACGGAGGCAGTTGCTGTGAGGAGCGCGCTGCACGGAGGCAGTTGCTGTGAGGAGCGCGCTGCACGGAGGCAGTTGCTGTGGGGAGCGCGCTGCACGGAGGCAGTTGCTGTGAGGGTAAATGGATGTCTTCGTACTTGGGCGAAATGAGTACGCATTTTAAACTACACGGATGATGCTCGCCATCAACAAGCCTAAAATGAGAAAATGTTAACTTTTTTAGAGTTACAGTCGCGAAGCTGTTCTTGTGGGAATACAGAATTCATAGTAATGTAAAATTGATAAATACTATATTAGATAGAACCCTTTTGAGGTGCGAAGCCCTCTCTTGGGTTGGTCGTCTACGGGGTTGCCCCCCAGTCCGACCTAGCAAACGGTGGGCCGCATTCCTTTCCGTGGACTTGGTTCCTATCCCCGTAAGAATCTCCCCAGGAGGCCTTGTTTGATGAGATACTCGATCTCCTCCTTGAGCTTTGAGCAGTCTTCCGTGTCGTGTCCTTGTCCATGGTGAAATTCACAGTACTTTGTCTGGTCCCTAGTATTTTTAGGGAGAGGTCTGGGCTTGCGGAGCGCCTCTTTGCCTTGGATTGCATAAAATACATTTGTCCTGGAGGTGTTGAGGGGTGTGTACTCCCGGGGCGACTGATCTCTCGGATGGTTACGTCGGAATCTTCCTTCTTGGTGTTGAGGGGCCGGCTCATTTTCCCTTTTTCGCTTCTGGTTATCGTTAAACTGTTGACGATGAGCTTCAATAGCCTCGTCGGCAGCGATCCGAGCCTCGACTCTGTGTACAAGATCTGGATAGCTGGGGACGGTTTCTCTCATAAGTGCTGAGTAGAAGCCGCTAGGACGGAGACCTCCCAGGAACACTCTCCGTAAGAGCTCGGGGTCGACTCCTGGGATCTGGCGGGCTTCGGCAGTGAATCGTCGGAAGAATTCTTTGAGGGTTTCCCCTTCATTTTGGCGGATTCCAGAGAGATGTGATGGATCGCGAACGATCCTTCGATTGGCGATGAATTGGTCGGAGAACTGTCTGGTCAGTTCGGCGAAGCTGGTAACGGTGCCTGCTCTTAAAGAGTGAAACCACGTTCGAGCTTGCCCTTTGAGGGTGGTTGGGAATACTTGACATAGTAGTGGATCAGAGGCATTGAAAATCCTCATGATAGTGGTAAAATGATTGACATGTTCGAGCGGATCATCAGTTCCATCGAATGTCTCAATGCTTGGGAGTTTGAATCCTTGCGGGATCGGATGGTCGAGGATTTGTGGGGCTAAGGGGGAGCCTTGGCAAAGCGGTCGATGAGGGTGAAAATCTCTCCTCGCGGCTTAGCGGTATTCTTCAACAACGACCTCCCTGATTTCTTCGCGAGTGAGGAGAGGGTGGATGCGAGCATCGTTAACTAGATTGTGGCGGGGGTGATCCGCCCTTGCTCCCCTTGGAGGGGGATGAGTCGAACTGGCGGCCTCAGAGTAGTCTTCAAGTTCTTCTTGTCCCCTAGGGGCTTCCTGGTTCCTTGTTGTATTAAGTGGTGGAGGATTGTTAGCTGGCGGAGGTGACCTTGGTGGAGCTGGAGGTGCTCTCGGGTTCCGAAGTAGTGCGAGCATCTCTGTCTGCTGCTCTTCCATTTGGCGGACACGCCCTTCCAAGGCGGGGACGGGGGCGAAAGCTGCTTCAGCGGTCAGTGGCACGTCTACCAGAGAGTGAGATCGTACTGGTTCAGTGTGTCCGCCAAGTGTGGATCCTTCGGCAGTGCGGGCATTTCTCTTTGCCATCGCGGTGGTATGGATGATGAACTTGTTCTGCGAAGGATGTTGGGAATGTTCCCACAGACGGCGCCAAACTGTTGCGGACAAACTCGGCGCTCCGGTCGGACCGGATAATCTTGGACCGTCTCAGCTCACGGAGCGGTCGAGCGCGCACACAGTCGATGAAAATGAAACAGTGAACACAAGGCTTGATGACGTGGAAAAACCCCTTAAATGGGTAAAAAACCACGTGACCGGATCTGTGCCGGTCAAATTCCACTAGATCGGGGTGATTACAATATGTTCGGTGAATCGGGGCGACAGACGGCTCCCGTTACAACTTATGGGTAGAGAGGATGACTGTAGCTTCCGGCGAGCAACAGGCTGCCCTGCGGAAATGACTTAAACGGTGGAATGCGCGGGATGCTTCTGACGCGTGCGCTCGGGGCGACGCGCGCTTGAGGGCTTCGACTGTCTTCTTTCTTTTACTTCCTTCCACCTTGGGCGTTTCCCGTGCTAGTTGTGCGCTGATGGGGTGCCTGTAGCCGATGACGGGTGATGGTGGCCGCTGGTGGCCACTGGTGGCCGCTGGAGGTTGCTGGTGGCTGCTGGTGGTTGCTGATGGCCGCTGGTGGTTGCTGGCAGCCGTGGGTGGCCGCTGGTGGCCGACTCGGTGGAGGAGGTGGGAGGTCTTTCACCTGAGGAAGAAGAAGAAGGAGAAGCGTAGGAGGAGAAAGATATCAAATGAGGAGCCCCTGGGGTCCTTTTATAGGCTCCAGGGGGAAGTTATGGCGGGCCCCACCACTAACATAGTGGGTTAGTGGGTGGTTTTGCCCCGATCGGACGGCCGGCGGGGCCTCCCCCTTGATCGGACGGCCGGGGGGGCTTCCCATGATGGCGGGCCGTCATGACGGCGGCGGCAGCCGGGCGGCCGGCGAGGGAGGCCGGCGGCGGCCATGGCCACGGCCGGCCATGGCCGGGGCGGCCATGGCCCCGGCCGGCCATGGCCGGGGCGGCCATGGCCGGGGCGGCCATGGCCGGGGCGGCCATGGCCGGGGCGGCCATGGCCGGGGCGGCCATGGCCGGGGCGGCCATGGCCGGGGCGGCCATGGCCGGGGCGGCCATGGCCGGGGCGGCCATGGCCGGGGCGGCCATGGCCGGGGCGGCCATGGCCGGGGCGGCCATGGCCGGGGCGGCCATGGCCACGGCCGGCCATGGCCGGGGCGGCCATGGCCGGGGCGGCCATCGCCGGGGCGGCCATGGCCGGGGCGACCATCGCCTGGGCGGCCATGGCCGGGGCGGCCATGGCCGGGGCGGCCATGGCCGGGGCGGCCATGGTCACGGCCGGCCATGGCCGGGCCGGCCATGGCCACGGCCGGCCATGGCCGGGCGGCCATGGCCGGGGCGGCCATGGCCGGGCGGCCATGGCCCCGGGCGGCCATGGCCGGGCGGCCATGGCCCCGGGCGGCCATGGCCGGGCGGCCATGGCCCCGGGCGGCCATGGCCGGCCATGGCCGGGCGGCCATGGCCCCGGTCGGCCATGGCCGGGGCGGCCATGGCCCCGGGCGGCCATGGCCGGGCGGCCATGGCCCCGGTCGGCCATGGCCGGGCGGCCATGGCTCCGGCCGGCCATGGCCGGGCGGCCATGGCCGGGGCGGCCATGGCCGGGCGGCCATGGCCGGGGCGGCCATGGCCCCGGCCGGCCATGGCCGGGGCGGCCATGGCCGGGGCGGCCATGGCCCCGGCCGGCCATGGCCGGGGCGGCCATGGCCGGGGCGGCCATGGCCCCGGTCGGCCATGGTCGTGGTGGCCGTGGGAGGGCCGGCCGCCGGTGGTGGCTCGGCCTCTTGCCGGCGGCGGTTCCTATGGCGGCGGTTTCCCCATGAGGGGAGGGAGTGGGGATCCGCCCCCATCATCTCCATGAGAGATCATGGGGAGGTGGGGCCCACCCATGACTTTCCATAAAAAGGGGGAACCCATCACACATGACTAAAATGCTTCACCGAAGATTATCAAAATTCATTGGAAAGTATCTATCTAGCTAGCACAATAATGAAATAAAAAAAAAATCTAAACATCCAAATGCCCTCCATAGCTTTTACATGGGATGTGTTCCAATGAAACTTTTAATAGGCTCCTTTAGGCTCTGTTTGGCAAGGTGGTGACCGTCATGAACACACGAGTTAAAGTGTCATTTGCTAACGCCCACCTACGAAACTTCATCCACTTTTATGTTCAAACGGATAATATTTGTCAGGTGATCCTTAACTCTTAATGAATGATGTTTTTAACCAAGCATTTACAACCGCCACCACCGTGTCAAACGAAGCTTTAGTTTGAGCACTTTTTTTCTTTGGCGGTTTTGAAAATAAAATGCAATTTTTATGCAAGTTTGGGGTAGCCTCCCTTTGGAATGAGAATCTCCAAAAAAATCCATTTTGTCTATAATTCCAATCGCAAATAGAAGATCACAATTGGGCTTAGTTTGGCGGGGTAGTGAGGCTTCCGCAGAAATCACCGCACTGCCCGACCCCCACCGCGGTTGATTTCCGCAGAAATCCAGCGGCAGGGGGAAACCCCACCACCCGACCGCATGCATTCCTAAAATGCGCGGAGGCGGCGAGACACGCATGACCGCCCCCCCCCCCCCCCCCCCCCCCCAGAGGCCTCAGAAACAAAATTTTATCTCCATCTCTAATCGCTACAACCCTCCCAAATAGACACTTAACAAGTAAATCAGACTTTAGGGTAAACTACAGAAAATTTAAGAAATACTTTGATCTATATACATTAAACTATTAGGTCATATACAGAGATTTCCCTTGTAAGTATGCTAAACTACGTTGCACATATTTATTTTTTGAAATTACAAAAATCTCCTCTAAATTTGCACTTCATTACATTAAACTATAAGGATATTTGTGTAAATACATGCTACGAAATGCAACTTTTTAGTGAAAATTTTTGTAATTTCAAAAGATAGAGGGGTACAACTAGTAATTATGCATTTATGCTACCTCATATGGTAAGTTTGGGTAATTAATAGATAAACTAAATAAGAACAAATAAACATGACAACTTTTTATTTGAGCAATAACCTATAAAAGCTTCACACTTCTAGAATGTCTCCTGTTTTAGGCTTCATTTGGTTCCGCGGTGGCAGGTCGATCTGGCGGGTGGAAACGGAGTGTTCGAACCGGAGCGGAGAGGTGGCTGCTCCAAACGGAACTTTTTGGGGCTTTTCTCAAGGCGGGCGGGTGGAAACGGAGCAAACGCCGCCGGAGGTTCATTTGTTTACCCTCCTTCCGGCGGCGTTTGCCCAAAACGGAGCAGCGAAACGCTCAAACAAACAGAGCCTTATTCTATCCATAGGAACTTTTTCGCAATTTGGATCTCAAGGCTACCCGGAAAGCGGGGCCGGAGTCGCACATCTGGTTATGCCAATCTTGGGGCAACTAAATGAGAGGGAAGAGTGAATGCGCGAAAAAACATCTCATTCCCACCGTCACTGCTCAAAAACGTCTTTTTTGGACTAATTTGAGACCGCAGCCCACTCTCTCCATCTCCCACCACTCTCATTCTCACCATCCAAACAAACAAACCCTTAAGAGAATACAAGTTTCACAACTTATTTTTTCCATTCGCTATTATTTTGGATGATTTCGTAGTTCATTATAAAAACATATTAGCTAATTAAGGTTTGACTACGACGAATTACCTCTTATTTCGCAGACTCTGGCGCGAAGCTCATCTCCATATGTTCATCATCTCATGACTTGAGGGATTATTAAGTAGAGGTTATATGGTAGCCTTAGGGATTCATAGTTTTCTCAATCATTTCTGGAATTACTGGCTGCTGTTGAGTGATGCAGTGTATGTTTCCACCCCCAAGACAAATTTCCCTTGCACCTTGGATCATCACCACCTGGGTAAAAAAACATTCAGCAGTCAATAAGTCTATTATGGCCTCCCACATAGCAACTCTAAAGTTAAAATTTGGTGAAGTTGGGGTGTCTGTATGTATCAGTTTTTTGTATGCATCATTTTCGCTTAAAACACACTTGTAGGGTAAATCGGTACAACTGTCGCAATTATTTGGAGTTGGTTTTATGAACACCGAGGCTTTGTTTGAGGCGCCAGCGGACGGGCATGCCGGCGTCCAAAACAGCTAGGCCGTGCTTTTCTTGCTCCCGCGGATTCGTTCTAGGCCATCCGGTTCAGATGCCCATCCGAACAGCCCCACCGGAACGGGTCTTTCTGCCTTATCGCCATTCGTTAACATTCACACAAATTTTATCTATATTATTTCCAATTTTCCTTCGGCGTTAACTACATAAGTTATCTTATTCTAGCATATTCTGCCTTTGGTTGTAAATGTCCATACTGAATTATATTATCATTTATCTATTTATCCATCCTAGTCAACAACACAAATTTCAGTGCCATCATTTATGTAACTAATAACTTGGTAGTATATACTTTATGTTGAGAATAGTCAGTCCTACATCAAGGATGAATAGTTTTGTGCGATTAATATAAATTCCGGGCTTCTCCGTCTAAAACCAATTGGTTTTAGATTAGATGCTTGAATTCTTAACACTTTCTTGAGGTTCAATCCCCAAATAAATACAACATTACAGTAGGAACTGGACTAATGGCTCACCTTATGATCTGGAAACACTGACGAGAGCACATGGAAAGCTTCTTTATCCCATTTTTCATCCCCAAATGCCGGAGCGATTATTCCTCCGTTTGCAAAGTAGAAGTTCACATAAGAAGCAGCAAGCCTCGTGCCTGCTGGCCTCGGTTTGGCATTCTCCTCCTATGAACATATGAGTAAAAATTAAGCAAAATGTTATGGTACCATATAAGAGACTGATACCTAATGAATCACATAGCCAGTTTGAACAGATTAAAGAGAGTTACAAAAATAAGTGTTCATTAAACAGGAAAACGTGAAGCGAGCACCAAAGATGTGCTAATTTTTGAGTCCGGGACATCTCAGATACGTTTTGAACTAGGCAAGGCATCCCGGGGACATCTCAGGTATGACATCCCAGGGACATCTCAGCTGGCTTATTTTTGTCCCCGAGATGACCCTGAGATGTCCCCGAGATGTCGCCGAGATGTCCAGCCTAGTTCAAAAACGTATCTGAGATGTCTCGGACCCAAAAAAATCTGGGTCTTCGAACAGTAAAAAAAAAATCCATTTTCTTAACCCTCCTAACTTGCAAGAAAACATTACAAAGAAGGGGATGAAAAAACAGGGGAAAAGTTTAAGAGAGAGGTAAGACTGAAATGGTCAAGTTCTAGATCTGTTTAATTCTCAAGGTTAGTTATAATGTTATATGTCATTGACTCGACGGGCTCCCTAGGTTTTTTTTCTCCTCACTTCAGAGGTTGTATTTCCAAATTTATGAGGTCTTATGGTTAGTTTAGGCGACAAGATGTTTGCAAGTAGATTGTTATTTTCCAAAGGCGTCTGATGGGAACGCAGAATTACCTGTCAAGGAGCCATTTCATGGATCATGGCATAAACAGGTAATGAGATGAGTTGGGCGTGGTCCACTTGTTGAGGTCCCTTCAAGGGGAACAAATTATAGCCTGGATGACCCAGGTGAATGCTTTTGGAGCTCAGAAGTCTTGATTATGACTATTTTTCTTCGTCCCCTTAGCACCAAGAAGCTTTATCGAGTATGATTTTATGTTGAGCGGTTCATTGAAAGCAATGATATGACTGTTGTTAAGTACTTTTCTCATGAATGGGAGGTGGTCACTTGGATAACAACTCTACACCTCTGACTTATTGAAAGCTATATGGAAGCCATAGTGGAAACTTCCTTGCTCGATAACTTAAAATGAATTCGGGTCGGCTTGGGGCCTTCAGTGCCTACCAGGACCTAACTCGCATGTTAGATAAATTGGCATCTTTTTCTGAGTGATTAGATTGGATCTCCATCAGGCTCCTTTTCTGGGTGACTAAGATGAGTTAAAACTAACTGGAGTTAATCAGCCTAAACCTAGAGGATTTTGGTGCACATGTATCCTGGCTCTTTTTTGTCTCTCCACGGCGACAAAAGGGTGAAGTCGGCAACTTTTCATTAGCCCAGCGCCTCTTGATAGTAAAGCTATAACTATTTTTAATGTTGAGTTCTCTCTGTTTTGGTGGTTAGCTGATGTATACCGATTTTAAAAACCCAATTTGATGACGTTAGTCAACTCGAATTTTGTTGCGCTATCAATTTGATGACAGAGAGGAACTAGAAAGAAATCTCATCTCTCTATTTCTAATCGCCCCTTTCTTAGGTGAATTTCATCTCTTCTTCAAATTATATAGTTTTCTATTCCAATTTGGATTCATTTATAAAATTATTCTCCTTACCTGAGCTTATTCTCATTAATGGACAATGATTTGATCCCGCTTTTATTTTTTATGTTACTTATAATTAGAGTTTGTCTTTCTTTCTTTTAACTATCCTAAATTACTAGATGTTCTTACTGGATTGTCAATCCAATAAGTAATCTTCAAACACATGCAAGTACATAATGGAAATAAAATGAGATGTGAAGGAAATAATGTCAGAAATAAAAAAACAAAATAAGGTGACACTTAAGGCATGTCTCCAGATGTGATGAATGATGCAGTATTAGTTCTCGTGATCACAATGCTCACCATTGATGGCATAGCAACATCCTCGACAATGTTGGCCATACCTCCCAAGAGGGAGATGAACTACATGGTATTTTGGGAAAGTGGTCGTTAGTCATTGACCTTGAGAATTGTTTACCTAGCATTAGCATAAGGACGAGGTGAATCTTTGAGAAAGTAAGTTGGCGATAGGATAGGATATGTTATTTACCGGGACATCCCCTTGAAGTTTGTGTAATTACAGCTTGCACCCCTCTAACTTTCAAAATTACAGTTACCGCCTTCAATTACTCAAAGGGGGTACTTTTGTGCATGGATGTTATGAAATGCAAACAGTGAGGGAAGGTTTTTGTAATTTCAAAAGTTAGATGGGTGCAAGCTGTAATTATGCAAACTTCGAGGGGAGGTTCCGGTAAATAACCCTAATAAATAATAGATAAAGGCATTGGGTGAAACTCTTGCACCAACAGTCATTAATGCCAAGAGGACTACAGATGCCAAAGTAGAGGTTTCTTCTTGTCCTTAATAATGACAATGGAGGAACTGCCTTCTTCTAAAAGTAGGGTCTTCTAGTATTTTAATTTATTGCCAAAAAGTTTTGCACATGAGAGCTGGGTTATTAAACTGTAGTAGTCAGCTTTTGAGTAGAGAGCTTGAGTAGGTCTCTACTCTTCAGACAACTTCACCTTGTCCAAGTTTTCTTAGGCAACTGGACTTCTGCTGAAATAGACAATGAGGCTCCATTTGGCACGGCGGTGGCGGTCGTAAATGCATGGGTTAAACCGTCATTCGTTAAGGATCACCTAACAAACATCATCCGTTTGAACATAAAAGTGGATAAAATTCCTTAGGTAAGTGTTAAAGAATGACAATTTAACCCCCATGTTGGTGGAGGTCATAAATGCATGGGTTAAACCATCATTCGTTAAGGATCACCTAACAAACATCATCCGTTTGAACCAATGGCAGATCTAGGAATGTTAACAGGTGGGGGTAGGACATCCACTTTCTCCAACAATCTTTCAGGAGCCGTGTCTTAGATGGGAATTAACGAATGACAATTTAACCCTCGTGATCAAGACCGCCACCACGGTGCCAAACAGAGCCTAAATCTTTACATGAGAGCGACTATCACGTTAAAATGATCACCTGATATTTCTTAGCGGGGCAGGAGTTTGGTGCAGTTGGAAGAATAATTCTCTACTCTTCAAGCCACTAATATTTCAATGCAAACATCAAAATAAGTTCTAACTTTTTAAAGCTAAGCCTGCCTTGATCTTTGCACCACATGGACAGCACTGATATGGCACTTAGACTACTCCAATATATCAACCTTGTCTACGATACCTCATCCTTGTGTAATCCTCCAAACTATTTGAGTGGTCATCTGAATGTGCATGGTGTGAAATTCACCATTAGTTATCATGAATTCAATCATGTAAAGAGCTGGAAATTAAAAAATGAAGTACTTCACATTGGGAGCTTCCAAAATTATTTGGCAGGGTCTACATGTTGTCAAATGACTTCTATAAATTGTTGGGACAAGTGTTCGACTTCTTTTTGAAGTCGGGAAAAAAGATGATGATTCACGGTTAAATGAGACAATCATCATAGAGTGACCTCCTTAAAGACAGTGCACAGAAATCAGTCTTGAATTCTAGATGGCATATGAGACAGTCAGAAGGGGGATAAAGGACTGAAATCAAGTAATTTGACCAGCCAAGTGAGACATTTCCTTGAAGCCTTCCAGGAGCGGCATCCAATATTTCAAATAGCTTTGCTATACTTTGTCGAATGAAGGTCGTCGACTCAGCTTGCCGAGCATGTCAGTTTGACTTGTTATTGGCGAAGTACTCTCCTACTGAGTACCATAGGATCCGTTTGGTACCGTGGTGGTAGTCACGAACGAGGTGGTTATGAACTGCCGTTCGTGAACACCGGGACCTCACCAAAGGAACTTCATACACTTTTATATTCAAAACTAGTTTTCTTTTTTATGGCGGTCATAACCGCCATAATGCCAAACATACATTTTATGGCGGTGGCGTTTTTATCCAAATTCACCGGAGCAAAAAAGTCGTGCCAAACGGATTCAGCAAGAAAAAATAGCTCATCAAAACTTGCACATAGGGTGATGTACACTAGAGGATCATGTCAAGGTTTTGCCTCAAACATGGAAGGTTCCTAGTATCCATCATGCCTCTAAGAGAAAACAATAGTTGTGAGAGGTGTAAGAAGGTCCAGCTGGTTCTATTGTGAGAGTCCTTTCATTACCATCACGAGTTGCTCCTCCATCTGATGAAACTTGTTAATGGTGATGTCTTTCTCCCAAGATGTTACTTCAGGGACTCTGGATCCCCATCAATTTTGAACCATGGTCCTATCCTTACCCATGGTCTACGGAGGTCCAACTGAGCGCTATTATGGACCAAGATGAGATGACTTGTGTGTGTGTGGGAGGAGGAGGGGGGGGGGGGGGGGGGGGGGTAAAGTAAGAAATTTATATCAGATAATCAGAAATTCTGATTTTGTATTCAAAGTAGAAGATTACAAAGAAGGAAATGAGAAAAAAGAGGGCAAAACACTTTAGACAGGAGGGTAACACAAATCTTCTACTTCTAAATTCTTCAATTCTCAGAATTGTGATCCAAAATTATCTCTATAGGATCCCTCGGGTTTTTATCTCTCCTTGTTGTATGAGATTTCCTATTCAGGGCATTGCAAATATAGAATCCTGTTCGACAAGTGTCCAGTTTGTAAGTCAAGATCGTGAAAAACGCCTACTAGAGGTTACTTGTCAGGGTAGTAGCTAGCATTTTGTCAAGGAATTTTCGCAAGTCAAGACAAGGCCAAATTACCTGTCCCAAATGGTCACTAAATGAAGTCCCGCAATAGTCGTCAAGTTATAGATCTGGAATATTACACGAAAATCAGAAATTTTTAACTCTGCCCTAAAACCCATGCATGGGAGTGTTTGCCGGTCCCTCTCCAACCTCTAGCCAACTAATGGAGGTGGAAGGAATTGGCGGGGAATTGATGGCGGTGATCATGATAGAAGACAAAGGGTTCTTAATCCTTACTATTAATAAAGGTTATATACATTGCAGTTGTTGGATCCTTTCAACTCATCTAATCTAATCCCTTCATTTAGAAGAATTGAATCCATTTTAGCTCAAACAACCAACAAACTCTAGAGTTCCTTTAGATAGATGGCAGCCGACTGCAAACTTGTAGGATTTTGACACATGCACGAAGTTTCCAGCTCCAATGCCTCCTACAGAGCTTCTTCACATGCACCTTTGATGTACTGAAGAGGTGTTTTCTAGAATCAGTTGCCGGGGAATCTTCTCAACTTCCTTCAAGCCCCGTCAATGACTTCAAAACTTCTAGGGTTCTGACTCATGCCTGAACTTTACAATTCCTGTGCCCCCTCTTCTGGAACCCAATTCCATTCTTCCCTTATTAAAGTCATTCCTCTGCTTTTTCTAATTTCGGGCTTCATAATTGCTAGGATCGAGTGGTTTAAGTCAGTCTAGCACATCTTATTTCTTTGCAAATGTGTGTGCAATTTTAATCAACTTTTGGCGGGTTGAGAGTGTCTCCGAGTTCATCAGGTCACATTTTTGTCAAATCTGTGTGTACTTTACGTCTTGTTTTTTGTGTTTTAATCGTGCATGCCAACAGCTAAGGTCTAGTGATAAATGGCAGAGGGAGACGATGAAGACAACTAACAGGGAAAATCTATTGTGTATTTGTGTAAGTATAAGGAGATGATTAATTTTATTATGATGCTATTTTTGTGGTTTGAGTTCTTCTTAGAAGGAATTGCTTGACTGATTTCTCAGCAAAATTGATTGCTCATGTACTCCTGATTTTCCTTGCAACTTAAGACTACTATCAACTACCTCATCAGACATTCCCCAATTCAGGATGTATGTTTTAACACTTTAATTTATTGTTTTTTGTGCTTTGTTATCTCAGATGCACGATTCTACAAAATAACATGTTGGCTGTTTTCTGGGACCCTTTTGAATTTCTAAGAGATTCTACAAGTGTTATTTTGCACCATTGATTTGGATGGTAATAACTTATTAATCAAATGCCACTTCATGCTAAAGGTCCACTATCAAAGAAGTGCGGTTGTGATCAAAGGTACAGTCACAGTTGGAGGGACAGTCGCAGTTGGAGGTACACTCATAGCTGGAGGGGCAGTCACAGTTGAAGGTACAGTCACAGTTGGAGGGACAGTTGCAGTTGGAGGGACAGTCACAGTTGCACAAGAGGAAGTGAATGCAGATAGAGATGACTTTGGTGGCATCCCTGGAAGAAGTGAGTGGTGATGGAGAGAACATTTGCCTCATGGAAAAGAGACAATCACAATATTAGCTTAAAAGGAGGCTTCCCAAACAATAGATTAAATAATGGTGAAGTAGGAAAATATAATTTGCGGAAAGCTAACCTAAGTTCTATTTTAAATATAAGGGGAAAAAATAAAATATCTTGTTAGAGAAATAAGATATAATGTAAAGGCCCATTTTATTCTCTCTTGCTTTAGTCCCACATCTCTTGTATAGGACTCTTCTCCTCTCTCCTCTCCTATATATATGTTCTCATACTTGTTTTTGATATATGAAAAAACACTCATAAGTTTTGGGACCATTTCTCTACATGGTATCAGAGCGAACGGTCCGGCCTCTGGATTTTTAAACCGCCTGTCCGCCCGGCTTACCGCGCAGCCTCCTCTCCTGCCTTAGCCGCGATCTCGTGCGGCCTGCTTCTTTCTTCCCGTGCTGTCTTGGTCTCTCTACCCGCTTCCTCTGCTTTGTCTCTCTTGTGGCATCCACCTTTCCTCCTCCCTTTATAACCTTTCTCATCGGTGGGGACCACACCTGTTTTTCCCCAGCTCGCGCGGCCTTCCTTTTCTATCCGCGCGGTCTCCCTCTCGCTTCCCACCTCAGCTCTTTCCGACCTCGGTCCTGGCAGTCTCCCTTGTGGTCCCTGCGGCCTGCTGGTTCCAAGGCGCTCTTCCTATCCGCTGCGGGCTCTCTCTTCTATCTGCTGCAGTCTCTTCTTCTTAGTCGCGGCGTCTCTTGCCGCTGGTGCTTTGTCGTCGTGATCGCTTCCGAGTTCTCCTGTCTGCTCCGCAGTCTCCTACCATTACGGACCTCCTCTGTCCGCTTGGCTTATCCCCTATCCGTTGCGGTTTCTTCGCGCGGCTTGTCTCTTCGCGTTGCTTGTCTATGTCCGCTTGGCTTGTCCCCTATCCGCTGCGGTCTTTCCCTTCACCTGCTTGCGCGGTTTCGTCTCTGGTCGTGGCCTAGTTCTTGTCGCTGGTGTTTTATCACCGTGACCGAGCGACCTCTTTCCTCCTCGCCTCTGTCGACTTCGCTTTCTCTTTGTCGGCCTTCTCTCCTTGGCCGTCTGGCTTATCTATTGTCCTTTTGCCGCCCGGCTTCTTCTGTTCGCCGCGACTTGGGTTCTCTACCCTCTACCCGCCGTGTGTTGGTATCCGCTGCTAGCCGCTACGGATTGGTCCTTGTTGCGGTCTGGTTCTCGCTGCGGCCTGGTTCTCGCTGCGGCCTGGTTCTCGTTGCGGCCTGGTTCTCACTGCGGGCTCTGCTTCTCGCTACGGCCTCTGCTTCTCGCCTAGATCTTCTCGCCGCTGCCTGGTTGTTCTCGCGGTGGACTTGTTTTTCTCGCTGCGGCCTGGTCTTTGTTGCGGCCTGGTTCTTGTCGTTGGTCCCTGTTGCGGCCTGATCCTTGTTGCGGCCATCTGCTTGGTGCTCCTGCTGCGGCATTTGCGACCTTGTTCTTCTCGCCGCGGCCTGGTCTTTGGCGACCTCTCTCTAAAGATGTGTGCCTCTTCAGCGGTGATCGCCCCACCACTAGGCTCTGTGGTGTCTATCTCTAATAGCGGGAGTTCATGTCTTGTACACAGTTCCTCGTGGATTTTGGACTCCGCAACGACACACCATATTACCCCACTACAGCCTCCGCACTACTTGGCCTCTGTGCATCCTAAGTTCATCACTGTCGCAAATGAGGATATCACTCCTGTCTATGGATCCGCCGACATCCTTCTTACTCCCTCCATTACTCTTCGATCTGTGATTCATGTTCCTGGCTCTCCTTTTAATCTCCTCTCTATTAGTCGTCTCATTCACGACCTTAACTGCGAAATAACCTTCTCTTCAACCTCTTGTGTTGTGCAGGATCGCAAGACGCAGAACATCCTCAGTACTGGGCGGCTGTCCAATGGGCTCTACATTTTCGTTTCCTTTTCTTCCACCACTCTCTCCACCATCTCTTTTGTTGACTGGCATCGTCGTCTTGGGCATGTTCCTCTTCCAATTCTCTAGAAAGCTCTTCCTGATGTTTCCCTTTCTGAGTTTCGGTGTGAATCTTGCATTTATGGCAAACAACATCGTGTCTCATTTACCTCTCCTAGTACTCGGTGTGATGCCCCTTCTCCTTAATCCATTCTGATATTTGGGGGCCATATAAGCTCCCTAGAGTTTTTGGCTATCGGTATTTTGTCATATTTATCGATGACTACTCACGTGTTACCTGGTTGTAATTACTTCGGGATCGTACTGAACTCCCCTCGACTTTCCGTGCCTTTCTGGTGGAGACTCATACTCAGTTTTCTACTTGCGTAAAAATTCTCCGTACTGATAATGCGAGTGAGTATATGGGTCGCACCTTCTCTAATATCTGCATGGAGTTTGGTATTGTTCATCAGACCTCGTGTGCATATACTCATCAACAGAACGGCGTCGCTGAGCGGAAGAATCGGCACCTTCTTGAGGTCGCCCGATCTATCATGATTCAGATGCATGTTCCACCTCTCTATTGGAACTTTGTCGTCTCTACTGCCTGTCATCTCATCAACCGTATGTCCTCATCCACCTTGAACTTCGTGGCTCCTATCACTCTCCTCTTTCCTTCCAAGGCTCTGTTCTCTCTCACGCCCAGAGTCTTTGGATGCACATGTTATGTTCATAACCTGGCTCCGCCCACTGACAAATTCGCTCCACGCGCAACAAAGGTGATGTTTGTTGGCTACTCCCGCACCAAAAAAGGATATGTTTGCTATTCTCCTGCCGACGGTAAACTAATCATCTCTGCTGATGTCACCTTTTGGGAAGATCAACCCTTTCATACCATCTCTACAGATCCTTTTCTTCCTCCTCCTATAATTCGGCCAGTGGTCCCCATCACGTCTCCTCCCCCCCATCTCCTTCCAACACCTAACCCCCCGCTAATCCTCGCTCTCCTTCTAACACCTAACCCCCCACCAATCCGCCCTACGCCGCCTATTATTCAGGTGTACTCCCGTTGCCCTCCCAGTTCTAATGCCCTATCGCGGCCTCCCTCTACCGATGTGATTTCGCGGCCTGCTGATCCGGTATCTACCTCCACAGCTCATCCTATGGCGAATTATGTCTCGCTACATCGCCTGTCCCAACCCTTCACACCTTTTCTACTTCATTATCCTCTATTTCTATTCCTACTTCTGTGCAGGGGGCTTTGCAACATCCGGGTTGGCGCGCTGCCATGGATGAAGAAATGTGCGCCCTTTGGGCTAATCAGGCATGGATTCTGGTCCCTCTACCACCTGGTCATACTACAGTTAGTTGCAAATGGGTCTTTGTCATCAAGCATGCTTCTGATGGGATAGTTGACCGTCTTAAGGCGCGACTAGTAGCTCGTGGCTTTACTCAACAACACGGTCTCGACTATGAGGAGACCTTCTCTCCGGCCGCCAAGCTCAACACGGTTCGTGTCCTTCTCTCTGTCGCTGTGCATCGTCGGTGGCCCTTGCACCAACTCGATATCAAGAATGTGTTTCTCAATGACGACCTACAAGAAACAGTCTATATGCAACAACCTCCCGGGTTTGAGACCACGGGGGAATCCAGAGTTTGTCATCTTAAAAAATCTATCTATGGTCTCAAACAATCCCCTCGGGCATGGTTTGATAAGTTCAGTAAAGCTATTCAGGCAGTTGGTTTTAATCAGAGTTTGGCAGACTTCTCTATGTTCACTCGACATAAAACAACAGACACGATTCTACTTTTGGTATATGTTGACGACATCCTAATCACAGGCAATGACTCAAAAGGAAAACTAGAGGTCAAACAACACCTTAGTTCTGTTTTCCAAACAAAAGATCTGGGAAAACTTCGATACTTCCTTGGCCTTGAAATCGCAAGACGTCCTGATGGACTTGTCTTATCCAACGGAAATACTGCTTTGACCTTCTTCGTGATGCTGGCTACTCCGGGTGTAAACCTGTGGAAACACCGATGGATGCCAATCACAAGCTATGTGCCCATGGGTCTGACTCCAATGGTCTGCTTTCAAACCCTGAGTATTATCAACGTCTTGTACGAAAACTGATATATCTGACAGTTACAAGACCTAATATCTCATTTGCTGTCGGAGTAGTCAGTCGGTATATGCATGCTCCTCGAGGCTCTCATTTACAAGCAGTGGAACGAATCCTCAGATATTTGAAGACTGCACCAGGACAAGGGTTGGTATATAAACCATCCTCTTCTCTATCTCTTGTTGCATATTCTGATGCGGACTATGCGGGCTCCCTGGATGATCGACGCTCTACTACGGGTTTTGTACCTACTTTGGAGGGAATGTTATTACTTGGCGCAGCAAGAAACAATCTGTTTTTGCTCGTTCTTCTGCTAAAGCTGAGTATCGTGCAATGGCCGCTGTTGTTTCTGAGCTCACCTGGCTGGAGGCACTTCTTGGAGATCTAGGAGTCGCTTTTATCCTCGCCAACAGTTATGTTGTGTCATAGTCAGGCCGCAATCCATATTGCGAAGAACAAAGTTTTTCATGAACGGACCAAACACATTGAAGTTGATTGTCACTTCATCCGTGAAAAGGTTCAGTTAAAGAAGTTAGAGCTAGAGCATGTTCCCGCTTCTAAGCAAGTTGCTGACATTCTCACCAAGGCATTGCCCGACATTTGTACCATCAGTTCTTATCCAAGCTTGGTGCCTACGACTTGTATGCTCCAGCTTGCGGGGGAGTGTTAGAGAAATAGGATATAATGTAAAGGCCCATTAATTTGGCCCATTTTATTCTCTTGCTTTAGTCCCACATCTCTCGTATAGGACTCTTCTCCTCTCTCCTCTCCTATATATATGTTCTAATACTTGTTTTTGATATATGAAAAAAAGCAGTCATAAGGTTTTGAACCTTTTCTCTACATATCTAATAAGAGTGCCTTAATTTCTTTTGACAGTTAAGCTGCAAAGTTAGAACTTCCAGAATACACTTGATGCAACCTACTCAGTGCTGTAAGCCCTCCCTCTACTTCTTAACTTGTTCAGATATAATAGAGGTAAGAGAGATAAATAAAATACATAAAAATAGGGAGCAAAGAGAGAGATATATAAATAGAGAGGAATAAATAGATAAATAAAAACAGAGAGAAAAATGAAAGATAAAAACAGACACAGATAAAGTGAAGGAGGAGATGGAAGAGAGAGAGGGAGGAGGGAGGGAGACATCATCTTTGTATAAAGAGATCTACAGAGATAGAGATAAATAGATGAAGAGAAAGACTTTAGAGATATATTTATCATTTTTTATAGAGGGACTGGCAGTCTTACATGGGCTAAGCAGCTTTTTTTATGACCGGCAGCATCCACCCATGCGTGCTAACGGGCTCTGCACATGTGAATAATTTGCAATCTTATTTTAGAGCAAAAAAGGAATAAAAAAAAAAAAGAAGAAAACAAACATAATCTCTCACTCGGTCTCCCCTTTCTCCCCTAGGCCCTATCTATTCGAGTAGGTTTAAGAGATCTAGGAAAAACTTTTCCTCTCACCATTCATCTATTCCCCTCTCTCTAAATAAAGATCGGATGGACTATATGCTTTTGATGGTCCTATATGAGGACCATGAACTCTTTTAAAGAACTTCCTTTGATGTGGTTTATATAGACATTAATAGAAAGGGATAAAAAGAGATAAATAAAGAGTCATGGTCATAGAGGGAGATATAGACATAAATAGGGAGTACGAACTGACCTTAATGTATAACAAATAAAAAGCGCAAATGATCGAAGAAACTAAACTACAAATTAAGTAAAATGGTAGGGAAAGAACCCAAGACAACCTATTTAAATTGATCAAGTGAAACAACATAGATTAATAGAAGATGCAGCGCTCACCAAATTATGAATGCCATTTGCTTCTTCCTCTGTCATATAAAGTGGATCCGGCACATGAAGCTTAATTACATGTATATTCCTATCATTGGCATCTTTAGTGTTTGAGAGAATTGACAAAGCCTCAACTGACCGCTCATATTGAGGATCCTTTTCATCATCCGTCCATGCTAAAAGTACCAAGCCAGGCTTACCAAAGCAACACATGTTGTCAACATGACCGTTGGTATCGTCATCACCTGCAAATAAGATTAGGTCATCGACATAGGGTAGGTCCTAAGACTATATGAGCTATAACACTATGCCAGTGAATTAAATTTACAATAATAAACTTTATGAACAATATTAAAGACAATCCTCAATCAAACAGAGCTCAAAATAGAAAAACACGTAATGTGGTATATATATGTGAAAGTGTGGGAAAACAACAAACAAATAAGTCCCTAACAAGTCATAAGAGACTGGCGGGAAACAATTACAAATGAAATTAATAAACCCAAAACAGGGAAAACAACATTTGACACTAAAAAAATACAATCAATTAATAAACTTGCAATGCTTATAGGGTAGAAGAGTTGGTGAATGTCTGATGAGTTGCTGGTGGCTGGGAATGAAGCAATGGCTTAGGTTGGTACTGTTGGGCAGCAGTATTCCTTGGCTGGGAGGAACGTCAAGAGCACGGGAGATGGTAATAGGAGGTGGGAAGAGATGTGTGAGGGGGGGGGTCTTTTGGTGGTGCTGTGGAAGGGTTGTTGGGGGTGGAGGAAGCCCTAGAGGGCGGGAGGGAAACTGCTGCAGGAGTGGCTGGAAGGGCTGTGTTGGCTAATTCCAGTGGCTGGAATCAAGGACTGGGTGGAATCTAATCTAGGAACAGAGAGCTAGTGAGTTGAGCAGCCAGTGTAGAGTTCCTGGTAGGGGAAAAAGTTGCTCGGTTGGTTTTTGAACTTAAGGAGATTTGAGCAGTCTTGGGAAAACTGCCCGCGAGACGGAAATCTTTCAGATCGCTTTGGGGGTGGGATTAAGGTGGAGGCAGATAGGGGAGGTCTGCAGTTTTCAGTGGATAATGGGTGAGCGAGCGGTTCCAGGTTGAGTGGGAACATGTGTCGTGGGTAAAGGGATGGATATTAAGGGGGTAGTGGGGGAATGAAGGTTGGGAGTAATCTTAGGAGTAGTGGCAAGATTTTAGGAGATATAGTTATGAATGGGGAGGTGGGCTAGTGGGGAGGTGTCTTGGGAGTTATGAAGTAATGGAATAGGAGGGGTGGCTGTCCAAGGGAAGTTGGTGGGTGCTCATCGGAGGTGGTGATGGTGGTGGTGGTTGGAGGTGGAGGTGGATGCCGGAAAATTGAAATGGATGGGAATGGGGTCCTGGAACGGTGGTGACCAGCGGTGGTGGCAAGTGGTGGTGGCCAGCGGTGGTGGCAGAGGTGGTGGTGGTGATCACCGGAAAACTGAAATGGAAGGAAATGGGGTTGCGGAGGGGTGGCCAAAGTGGAAGGGAAATCTGGTGGGGAGAGTCGTGGTCAACTATAGGCTTGGGGTAAGGTAGTGGCTGAAATTAGGAAGGAGGGGGGAAGAGAGTCGGCCAAGGGATATGAGGAGAGGGAGTTACTCCAAGCGACGCACTCAGATTCCAGCTTCAGCACCGATGATCAAAAGAGAAATTTTTATCTCTACCTTTCAATAGCCATCAAATGAGAATTTTACCCCTATTTATAGACTAAGAAGGGTCATGAACGATCATGATTCTCTGATCATGAAAAGCTCCAAAAACATATAAAATAAACTCTGAAAATACAAAATAAAATACAAAATTCTATGCTCGACGATCCGCTCAAGATGAGTGATCGAGATCGTCAATGGAGGTTCCTTGGTCGGCCCGTGTAGAGCCTTATGGGGCATGTGCCATGATCCACATCATAGAACTCAAAAGAAATGAGTAACAGAAGAATCACAAAATGCATTTTATGCATAAAAATCCAATAATAATGCTTTTTTACAAAAAAAAATGTTAATAGTCTTTTTGGGTTTATAAAGAAGTACTTAACACTTTCTAAAACCTTGCAAAGAAGGGCCATTAGGAGGTGAATCAACTACTACAAAACCCTGCTATACGTAGCAAAAGTTTCTCCAAAAACCCTGCTACATGCAAGAGATTTTTCAAAAACACTGCTACAGATATCAGAAATTCTCCAAAAATTTACTACAGGTAGCAGGGTTTAAGTCGGACCATGCCACAGGTATCCATGTTTAATCAGAACCCAGCTACAGGTAGCATGGTTTAAAAAATACCTTGCTACAGGTTGTAGGATTTCTCCAAGGATAGCCATTGTTAAGTACTAATTGTCCTTCTTTGCAAGGATTTGGAAGGCTCAAGTACTTTACAAATACTGCAAACTACTGTCCTTTTTCTGTAAAAAAGTGAAACTATGGCAAGGTGTGAAAAAATATTAAAAAAATGAAGTGGGATTCATTGAGCTGATCCCAAACGGTTGCGAGAATGCTACTGAAAATGAGGGTGATAAAGAGCAAATAAGAGTAAAATATAAATATATGAATACACTAAGATAATTACCATAGAGACCCCTAGGCAACCAAATGACCTTCTTGACACCAAGATAGAGCTTGAGTTCATTCTCTATTTCCTCCTTACTCATTTCAGGGTTCCTATTAGGATTAAGTAAACACTCCTCAGTTGTAATGCAAGTACCTGCTCAAGAGATCAGAAATACACACAAAGGTTAAAAAAACAAGAATTCTAAAACGATATGGACATCAATGGACATCTGAGATTTAAAATTTTAATAAATATGATAGAAAATCCACATTGAAGATCATTTGTCCAAATTTTAGAAACAAGAAAACACCCTCAAAATCCCAGAAAATGCAGCACAGTTATGTATTCACTACATGAAGCACAAATGAAGAATAGAACTGCTGGTCAAGTTCCATGGCTGAATGCATAAAGAGCATGAAGAGAGTAAAAAGAAAAGAAAAACAAAACACTCGGGTGAACCTTGAAGTCTACAATCATCAAAACGTTCATGTGTTTACATTATGTCAATCAGTTGAAATCGGGATTTTTCCAAAAAAAAATTTGAGTCAGGGGGCGTATATGTTCACATGCCTAGGATTGTTATATCCTGCTTTCAAGGATGCCAGTAGGAATTTTAACCGCTGTACTTGCAAAGTTGTTACTTTCAAGTGCTTTGTTTATATCCAGAAACCTTTCTTGGGCCTAGGGCTTGTGACCTAAGGCAGTGGGACTTTAGTCTAATCGATCCGTAGTTTGGATCATCCTTCGGTGACTGCTTTCATAGATCTATAATATGATTTTTTTTTAACTATAAATAGGGGTTGATAATGTCAGTACACCTGAAGGCTGTGCCATTTGATCTTCTGGTCTTAGACCTTTGTTTTATCTCAATTTTCACAATTACATTAGCTGTAGGCCATTTTAAGTATATGTTTTGTAACATGTAATCGGGTTGTCAAGGAACTGGAGAAATTGAGATACAACAAAGGCCTAAGACTTAAATATAAATGGCACAAAGTTTCAGTTTACTTCTTTTATGATCTTGTAGTGACAACCTATTTATTGATTGTTATTCCATAATTTACACTTTTAAATAGTGTACGCATTTGATGAGTCAAGATTAACAAACCGAAGATGGAATCTGCTTGTAAACTGAAGGCTAGCTGGTCGCACTTGAATGCACTAAACTTTTACGTAGGGCCCCATTTGGCTGGGAGGGAGGCCGCCCTGTTTTCTGCAAGAAACGATTGTTCATCGCTAGACGAGAGAGGCGTGATGCAGAATGGTTCAAGAACAGAACAAAAAGGCCTTCAGCGTTTCATGAGAAATTGAAAAGTAGGGATGTTTGTGGCGCTAAAGTTTTGATTGCTGGGGGCGGCAACGGGGAGCCAATGGTGCCTCAAACAAAGCCTAAGCCTCACTAATACATCCAAGTGTAGAATGCTATTAATTGTTGATACTTAGCGGAAGTCCACAGATACAATCGAAATCTCCCTGAATCTAGCCAATGCCTATGTCCGATCAAAACATGTCACAAAATGATAGATGCCCTATCTCCACAAATTTTCCTTTATATATAAGATTACAAAGTAAATAATAAACATAATACAATAAAAGACCAAATTGCCCATCATATGTACCAGTTCAGTTAATTTGACGCCGCTCTAAATCTCCTAGACTAAATGCTCACGATTTTGTACTCTCCGGCATGATTGTTTGGTGTTCGTGCTCTTGGAGAGGCGGGTGTATGATACAATACTCCCCCGTATGAAACAATACTCACCCACTGAGAATATCCTTGCCCCAAGGCCGCATAGAAGAATTTGAGCATCTTCAGCAGGTAATTGTGCCACTAATGAGGTACCGCATAACCTAATCTTCTCTCGGGAGGTTTGGTATTGATGATTTGTGCCAAGTAAAAGGTGGAATATTGATTATATCCATAAGGAGATATGCTTCAAGGAGATGGTCCCCAATAACCCATTTCAGTCGCGACACAAGTAACACAAGGTGGATATTGATCTAATATAGGAGTTGTGTGTGATAAGCTATTGAATCTATAAGCCCCAGGGCTGCCAATGGTCCATATCTGAAATTTTTAGATAAACTAGAGTGGCGACCAAGCATAGGGTTTGAGTAGAAACTGTTTCAATAATGAATTTCTGAAGTTACTTTTGCCTGGCAATTAAATTTTAATAATTTCTATACAAAAACCCTATATGCACAAAAGAATCCGTAATAGTCATAATATTTGCAGCTCCAAACCATTTTAAAGATGCACTTGAGACCACTGATAGTGATAAATGACAGGAAAAAAAAGAAAAAAAAAAAGTAAAAACAATTCCAAGGGATGGGAAAAAAAAAAAAAAAGTATTTACATTCCATTAGAGTAGAATGTATGAAAAACAAAAACTTTCATCAACCATCCACATTATGCTTCCACTACAAGATTATCTGATGCGGAAAACCATGGGAGCCTCTCAATGATGAGGAATCTACAACCTTGTAAAAAAAATCTAAATACCATCAAACTTGCGTAGTTTACAAAAAATATATATAATAATTATTGACTTTTAGCAAC